>CAMTDV010000003.1:78051477-78651477 GCA_947069175.1 Scalesia atractyloides | reverse complement strand
ATGAAAAAACCCCAACATAATCTAAAACACATATGTAACAGTATGGTTCTTATACATTAAATAAAATACACAGTTGCACTAACTATAGATTATTGAAATACATTTTTTCTAACAAGCAAATACCTAAAACATACCTCATTAAGCCATCTTTACAACCTACAAATCGTTCTGCTACAGCAACTTGATAGCATAAACAAATATCACCATAAAAAATTGTGCATAATAACATAAATTACATAACTGTCTGACAGTTAGCCTTTAAAAATTAACTACTCATACATTTGGTTTCAGAAATTATTACTCACATCAATTTTAATGAGCTAAAACACATAATAAACACCATACTACACATGTGTACTTCAACATCGAACAACCAGTACTCACACCACACGAGTCCAGAACACAAGTTAACTACGATCGTTCTAAAAACAAAACACTTATTTCTATTTGGTGCTCACCTATGGTTTTACAGTAACTCATACAAAATATACATACCATTAACTGTCTGAAACCCTATAATTTTCGAAGCGACTAAATATATATGGTTAACCCTTACGAACACCCTAACACCTAATTAATGAATCATGCTACTAAAATACACACAAAACCAAAAATTCGTAAACATATATTGATACACAACTCAGAATACCTTCTATTCGCCGCTTGATTCAACGCAGACTCCAGTCGCCGCTCTTCACTTAAAATAGGGTTTCCTTTAGCACACTGTTTTTTGTGAAAATACATGCGCGACGAATGTGGTTTTTCTTGATTCGTATTGGTATCGTTGATTTTGATTTCTTCAAATTAAGATCTGTTAGAGATTGTAGATGAGGAGGTGAGATACTGAATTTGCGGGAACAAGAATAGGAAACCATTCAGTTTCCTTTATTCAAATTCATTTAGGTGCAATATTCATTTACCAATATACCCTTATCATTTAATTTTAACTTAAAACACAATTTTTAATATTCACAATCATGCCCCTACTTTAATCTTCAAGATGATAAGAATCAAGGGCCCAGATCAGTTCGCACAGTTCACTCTTAGAGTGTTGTTCACTCTTGATCCCTACCCTATATATATATAGGTATAGGTTCATGTGAGAAAATTTAAAAGTGTGAGAAGAGTAAGAAGGAATATGGTTGTGCCATGTGTCCTGTTTTTTTTTTTTTTTTTTTTTTTTGAGATTTAGGGTATAATGGTAATTTCCCTAATAAAATCTATTCTTGGTAATTATTCTCTATAACCGAAAACCAGTTATTTTCGGAGATAATCAATTCGATTTTGCGCAAGATGTTGATAAAATCGCAGGGTTCATATTTGTTTTAAAATTCATCAATATTCGATTTGAATTAATACGTGATTGTCGATCCATCCTCGATAACATATACCCGGATAGATTGATTGTTACGATTTCTATTGAAAACGCTGCATTCATATGGAGAACCATGTATCAGGTATGTTTTTGTAGGGTAATTGTCTGTATTTGATCGCGGGATGTTACATACTTATTTTTTTATTGTCATCTGAATGAATATAACTGTTATAAATGGCGTATCTATAGGAATGGAGTGAAGGGTGTTATTTGTTCATGTATCGTATTTTATTTTGTTATTCAGTTTATCCATTATCTGCATAAACACTTTTTTGAAACCGTCTGTGTATGTGCTTACAATATGTGGTGTTATTTCTTTATAGGAATTCATGGTGTATTTTTTTTATATCATGTGGTGTTTTTATGTTATAACCAATTTTTCCTTCACGGTGCTTATTAACGGGCTAAATGTGTTGATACAGTTCTGTTCTGTTTCATGGTGTTTTTGAATACAGTCCTGGTCCTACATGGTGTTTTTTTAAAATATAGTTGTGTTCCTTCATGTTGTTTCTTTATACGAATTCATTGTGTATTTTTTTATATCATGTGGTGTTATTTAATACAGTTGTGTTCATTCAGTGTGTTTTTTACAGCCCCTAGTAATACAGTTCTGTTCAGTTCATGGTGTTTTTGAATACAGTCCTGGTACTGCATGGTGTTTTTTAAAAAACAGTTGTGTTCCTTCATGGTGTTTTTACCTATTATACGTGGTGTTTTTACGGTGTTATCTAATACAGTTGTGTTCCTTCATGTGGTCCTTCATGGTGTTTATTAACGGGATGTGGCGTTATTTATGTTAGATGTGGTGTTATTTTGTAGGGTCTCATAATTACCAGCCTGTTGGGCGTCCACATTTGTCTCCTAATTCTGGTAAGAGGACTTTTTTACCTGAGGTGGAAGATTCGGTTAGGCCGAGAGAGAAGATGACTTTCGACACACTGAATAATGCATTCCTCTTTTATCAAAAGTACGCGATGGCTGCAGGCTTTACCGCTAGAAAGTCTTCCCAATATAAGCAGCAGGATGTTAAATCCAAATACTTTGTTTGCTCAAAGGAAGGGACCAAACCTTTTAAGGTGATCGATTCTTCTAAAGTGGTCGACACCTCAAATATAGGCTCAAAAAGGAAATCTACTCGTCGGGTCCCTTCTATTAGGACTGGTTGCGAGGCACGTATGTGCATAAAGCTTAACAAGATGAATTTATATGAGGTATACTATTTCAAGGAGGACCATAACCACTCTTTTGTTGCTAACGAGGATAAGTATTTACTCCCCGTTAACCGAGGATTGAATTATACTCAAGAGCAAGCGGTTAATGCTTTGAGTGCGATAAATATTGGACCTGTGAAAGCATTTAATATCATGAGGACATTGTATGGTGGTTTTGACAAGGTTGGGGCAACCAAATCCAATTTCAAGAATTTTAAGCGAGATATAAACAGGTACATATCTGAGTTTGATGCTGATATGATGATTAAACGGTTGTTGAGAAAGAAAGAGTATATGCCAAACTTTTCAATGGAGTATACAACCTCTGAAAATGGTATACTAAGGGCTTTGTTCTGGGCAGACGAGGAGGCCAAGCGGAATTATTCAGTTTTCGGTGACGTTGTGTCATTTGATGCAACATATCGGCATAACAAGTTTGTTTACTAATAAATTTTGTTGATTGTTTTTTTTATAAAATCATTTTTAGCTTTATATAAAAGATATTTATATGGTGTTTTTTTGTGTTAGGTATAGGATGATGTTCGTACCATTTACCGGTATTGACAACCATAATGATAACGTTATACTTGGAGTCGCTATAATAGGGAACGAAACTGCTGAAACATATAGTTGGTTGCTTAGGGTTTTTCGTGAATCTTTTGGTCGTGCTCCTCCGGTGGTTGTGACCGACCAAGACCCAGCCATGAAGAAGGCTATTGAAGATACATGGCCTGAGAGTAGGCATAGGTTATGCATGTGGCATATAATGGACAAGCTTACTGTTAAGGTGTTTTTGCTTATTCAATCTATTAATTTTGCTTCATTTTTGTTGTGTTGTATTTATTTTGTTTTCAATTTTTTTTCAATTGTGTTTTAGGTTGGCCCTACAATTTGCAATAGTACAGATTTCAAAAAGAGGTTGTGTTCCATTGTGTGGACCGATTCTATACTGCTCGAGAAGTTTGAAAGCGAATGGGGTACCGTAATGAATGATTTTAATCTTTCTGAGCATGAATGGTTGCAGTCTATTTATCAAATAAGGGGTAGTTAGATACCGACGTATTATCGTTATCAGTACATGTCTGGGCTCATGCGTACATCATCTCGTTCAGAGAGTGAGAACCATTTTTTGGACAGTTTTGCAACCCGGAGTGCACGCTTGTCGAATTTTTGGGCCATTTTGATTCTGCAATTGAAGCTCAAAGACATGAGCATAGGAAGAATGACCATGACACTAGAAAGTTTGCTGATATATGGGCTGTAGACTTTGCTTTGGAGGAGGAAGCCGCGAGGTTATACACACGCACTATTTTTTTGATGTCCAATTGGAGATACAAAACGGTATTCATAGATGTGCTATTGGAAATGGGAAACTATCGATGACTTCGTTAAATTTTTTGTGAAGGATTGGGAACAACCATGCACCACTTTTTTCGAGGTATACAATAGACTTTATTTTTCTTTGTTTTGTTTACATTTTTCTTTAAATATACTTGGATCCGACACATGAATTAGTATGGTGTCATTTGCTTAATCAATTTTTTTTGTAACAATTTATCTGTTTTTTGTTGTGACTTATAGGTAATGGTGCGGGAGGCCGACATGAATATATATTGTACATGCAAAAGATTTGAACAGTTTGGGTTGTTGTGCTCACACATATTCTATGTGCTTAGGATGCTTGACGTGACAGATTTAACTTGTTCGAAACCTACACTATACCATCCAACCTGCGACAAATTCTTTGTATTGCATTTTCCTCGAGCTTCACTCTTTTGTCCTCGTCCAAACAAGAAAACTCTCTAACTTCTGTCTCTATAACCCCTCGCACTGAGTTCACCTCACTAAGAAACATTTTTGATACATACTTCCTCCCTAGATCGGTGATTTCCCTTCTTTGATTATCCAATACTTCCCCTTTTGCGTTCCTCTCTGATGATAGTCCACATTTCCAATCTTTCACGCTTGTTCCTATATAAGTCAAAAGACATGTGTTCTCGTAAGCAGATACAATAATGCGCATATACAGGTATGTTTTCTAAATTTTACCGGGGAACCGTATAGCTTACCGTTGTAGGTCTCCATATGCCGCATAAGAAAATTCCGCAGTCGGTACCGTTAAACAAGGTCTGCCATGGGAATTCCATTCTTACGGGTTTGGTAACTCTTAGTTTATCAGCTACCACTGGCTGTATACGGCTTAGGAACCCACAAAAGGCACTTATCTGAAATAATACATCCGGTAATACATTATTGTTCTTTTTTTGATATATAAATATAGTTTTGTATATTTTTGAGCTGTACGTACCATTTTTTTGACCGTCCTACCGTACCTTTCATCTAAACCAGCGTCACCCTCTATGTTGTCAATGATTATTATTTGGGTTGTTGACAAGTTGAAAAATGCAAAAAGTAGTGCTCCCCATTCAAGATAGGGATGTACACCCTCTTGAAACCTTTAAATGTCTTTAGTTCCGTACCGTCGAGTACATACTTCATGTTCTCTGCAAACCTTGTTATTCGGTCTTTTTCTGGTAAGTCGAACTCCTTTTCAAGCTGCATATGTTTAATTTTTTAAAAGAAAAAAATAAAGTTAGAAGATATGGTGTTATTTCAGATCCAATAACCGAGTTTTCATACCGTTATAACAGAATAACACCATTAGTTCATTTAGGCTTTATCTATAGGGATTCATATAATTTATACAACATGTAGGCCTACGACTGTCTTACCAATGATTTAGCTATTTCATGTTAATTATCCAATAAAACTGATAACCTGTAAACTGAGTAAATGCAAACATTTTTTCCCTTTTAAATCCATTTAACGATATGGTGTTATTTCAGCTTCAAAACAAAATGTTATTTTAGTTTACAATAACCGAGTTTACATACTTTTATAACTGAACAACACCATTAGTTCATTTAGGCTTTATCTAAAGGGTGTCACATAATTTAAACAATATACAGACCTAGGTCTGTCTCACCAATGATTTCACTATTTCGTGTTCAAGATAATTCTTTCAGACTTTCATTACAGCGTACAATAATCAATAAAGAACACATACCAACATTCCAGCGTTGCAGAACAACTTTGGGGCCGTTCCCATCTTCCTCAGTCTCTCCTCGTAGTTCAATACCACAGCCCATGCGCTGATGACATCAATATGTACCGTGACGCCCGGTACCACGATTCGAACGGTGACCTCATCACTGAAACTTGACCATTATTGCTGAAAATCACATCCCTACAACACGAGATAATTATTTTAAATAAATAATGTTTAATGAAAAAGTTTAACGGTACGATGAATACGTACCGCGTGTTACGCACTCCGCAGAAAATACACCGTGGTACGACTTCTTCTGACTTCTCTCGTCCGGCCCGCAACGAAACTATACGGCTGACATATGGTGACCATAGCGTTGGTGGCAAAATTATTGTCCTTTTTGGGCGTGGTGTTTTTTCGTGCATCGCAGATCGACTCCCCTCAACAACTTTTTCATGATCCCAAACACTGTCAAGTTTTTTTGACAGGTTCACTGCCTCAAGACCTGATACATTGAGACGTGGTTGGGGTGTCTTTGCTGTATCCACCACGTCTATCGCTGCCTCTACCTCTGCCACAAATGATGAATCATTGGTGAAAAGGGAGATTTTTTTTGTGACATAGTTTCATGTTTTCTCGTATTTGGAGTAGTGTTATTACTGGTTAATGTGACACTACCTTCCTGACGGTTGACATCTTGCGTGCTCGCCTCATCCGCTTGTAGATATTTCAAATTCATTCTATTCCATGTCAATGCTTTTTCCTTCAACTTCTCACTATTGGGATACAATGTACATGATTCTGTAATCGTCTCATTTATGCTACGAACGCATTCTTCAAAATCACGGAACAACTTATCCAAAATATTGCATTTATCCTGTTTCAAAATCCGGTTAAACAACATATTTTTGTAAAACAATATATATTGTATCAGTCTATTTTTCAACCTATTGTTTATTTACCTCATTAGATTCTTTTGCAGATGCGGATGGGGGCGATTGTGTGTCTCCGTACTGCGACACCATCGGCACATGAAACGCTCCATCTGGACCTACAAGCATGGCACATGTTTGGGTGTCAGTTTGCGTCAGAAAGTAGTCTTCACAATGCTTGTATATACCAAGGTGTTCGTCATCATCTTCAATAGGTGTAGTACCTTTAACCACCTTTTTCTTTTCCCTTCTACTGATCTCGTCCGATCCATGTTTCCTTTTCTCCCCCTTTATTGCTGAATCAACATCCTCGATTGATATCTCAATACGCTCCATCTCTAAAGCCAACTCCTCAAACAAGTCATCAGTTGCTAATCCAATCAGAGCCGAACCATGTGTTGCAGGTATCCTTTTTTTCTCTATTGCATAGGCCATCTGTCAAGTTTCATTGAAAGATGTTTAGTACAGTTTTTACAATTATTAAATGCATGATTTTCTGTTGTTTATGTTTTATTTAGTATTAACTTACCATCAGCAAAAGCATTGGGCCCCTGAAATGATCCTCGTTTCCGTGCCACGATCTCTTCATACGGTTGAGGCATGCAACCATGTAAGCACACCAATCAAAACTTGATATTTCAACTTCAGGTTTTAGGCACGGAAGATACCGGACAATAACTGTGTAGTTTCTTGTCGTTTCTCCCAAAAATGAAAAGTATAAAACTATGAAATTCAGAACAAATAACCATTCGTAGTCGTCTATGCTCAATATATGCATCATCAACTACAATGGAGACAATCGTTTTCCTTGTACATCTTTAAATTGACCCCTAAATTCCTTCATAACTTCACCACTCTTCTTGTTTGCCTTCGTTTGTTCAACCAGCACATTTTCCCCATGAGGCAGCTTGAATATGCGGTATACAAGGTCTGCAGTAATGGGTATCAGACTGTTGTTTCCTATATTCAAGACGCACGCATCTGGGTCGTAATTTGTGACCAACCAGTGTGCGATGGCGGTAGGGACACCAGTAACTTGATGGCTGAAAATTGATCCAAATCCGATCTTGTAAACCTTTTCTCATTGTTTCGCACTCAAACCACCTGTTAGATTCAACAAATTGTCGATAGAAACCTTTGGCCTGATTCTTGTTCCCGTATAGGCTTTGTAAGGTTGTGAGTGTATTTGCCGTTTTGTATGAATCGATAATTTTTTGGCTAGCGACTTCCTTCATTTTCCTGGTGGGGTGTCAACAAAGTCATCGTCCGGGTCGGACGATGACTTTGAAATCACCTTCTCAGGCTTCTTTATTGTTAGCTTTGATTCTACATTAAACAAACAAAGTATTAGTAATACCGCACAGTATAGACATTTAGCTCATTATCATGTTCAAGGATAAAATGCATACCCTTTGTGGTAGTCCCTGTAACCAGCCATCTCGCAGTCGATTTGAACTACTTCCCTGGCGGTGGCACTATTTTCATTGTGTTTTGTTCTGGTTGTCGCGGCATTTCCTTGGCGGGAGCTCCTTGTTTATCATTTCCCTCTCCGTCTGAATCCGAACACACGATAGCAGTCTCTTGGGTGTTCTTGTATTTTGGAGTGATACATTTTTGTTCGTAGCCGATTGCTTTTCCTAACTGCATAGTACACACGTGCAACAAAATGTATTATAACCATAGTTATTAAAACGAATGTTTTATACCAAATTTCATATAACAACAGGTAAGAGACCAAATCACTATTAAAAACAAAAATAAAAAAATATTTGAAGACACCCCACCGTACTGTTGTATGAATGACTGCAAATCACTAACAAACACCCCTATCTGGTAAAGAAATACAGACCAAATCACTAACTAACATCCCTTCAATTCCTATAAAGAAATACAGACCAAATCACGATTAAAAAAAATTTCTATAAAGAAATAGCACCACATATTGTAGTTAATGGACAAATAACACCCTGCACTCCTATAAAAGACAACTTCAACTCCTATAAAGAAATAACAACATAAATGCAGTTAGTGGACAAATAACACCCTGCACAAGGATAAAAGACCCCTTCAATTCCTATAAAGAAATAACAACATAAATGCAGATAATGGACAAATAACACCCTGCACTACTTTTTCAATCTTCATATGTTTAACCCAAATGTCATTGAACACACCCACAGAAGTGTTGTTGAACAAATACAACTCATCAAAGATCACCACAGAAGTATTAGAATGCAGCAAACTCATTGAAGATGAGGCAGCTGAGGCACGCGGTGTTTTGTAGCCGTGCCTGTCAATTGGGTTTTTTTATGGTTTTATGAATGACTGCAAATCACTAACTAACATCCCTATATGGTAAGCTATGACAGGAAAGGGTGCAGAACCCAAAACCCAACCAACCAGAAAAACACCAATTACTGGAATGCAGAACACAAAACCAACCAATCAGACAAATCGTAAGTTTTTGTGATGCATTTTCTCTTTTCAGTTAATACAACTTATTACAAACCCTATAGAATGCATACATCTTATTAACAAAGTCCCTCATAGTAATATATATATCAAACAAACACCATACATAAATAACACCACGTAATGGAACAAAAGACCCATTCAATTCCTATAAAGAAATACAGACCAAATCACGATTAAAAACCAAAAATTCATATAATGGACAAATAACACCCTGCACTCCTATAAGAGACCCCTTCAATTCTTATAAAGAAATAACAACATAAATGCAGATAATGGACAAATAACACCCTGCACAATTATACAAGACCCCTTCAATTCCTATAGAGAAATAACAACATAAATGCCGATAATGGACAAATAGCACCCTGCACAATTATACAAGACCCCTTCAATTCCTATAGAGAAATAACAACATAAATGCCGATAATGGACAAATAACACCCTGCACTCCTTTTTCAATCTGCATATGTTTTATACCAAATGTCATTGTAGACACCCACAATATGTTGTTGTTGAACAAATACAACTCATCAAAGAACACCACAGAAGTATTAGAATGCAGCAAGCTCATTGAAGACACCCACAGAATGCAGCAAACTCTTTGTAATAACACCATAACAGGTAATAACACCACATACATTTAAAAACACCCTAAAATTCTAAAAGACACCATAACATTCTTAAAGCCGCCATAAAGCAGAACCCTTAAATCATACAATGCAGATTTATTTTTTTTAATGAATATGGATTAAATCGAACTCCATTGATAAAAATAAAACCAAAACCTTAATAACTAACTGGAAAACACCAAAAAAGCTTCATTAGGTTGAAATTAAGCAACTTATCAAAAACCCTAATCCTACCAATTAAAGGAATAAGCAATATCTCAATACAATGTTCAAATACGACTAAAACACTCTGATTTCATAGCACATTACATACCTGTATGTGATTTTGCAGGTTTCCCCATCGACGGAGTCTTTGTCGTCTTCTCCTTCTTCCGGTCGACAATAAACGGAACCTTAATTTTCTTCATTCGTGGACTGTGATTTTTGCGATTACAAATGATATTGAAGATTGATGTTAAAGATTGTTATCCTTGAATAATCTCCGTAATTTTCAAAGAACTGATTGTGATTGTTGGGGTGTTTGATTCGGTTTCTATTTGAAAGTAGGGTAAAAGGTCTAAAACACCCCTGAACGATTCAATTAATATTAATTCTTTGACACTTTATTTACAATAATGCCACTATGATCTTAACTATTAGATTTTTAATCTAAAGATTGTTATTTTTTCTTACTCTTCTGACACTTGTAAATTTTCTAACAATAACCTCACCCTAATTTTCTAACAATAACTATATATATATATATATATATACACACATTATCTTATAATTTTAGGACCCATTATCTCCACACTCAAAACTTCTACAAAACGGGGTGAGTTGAGAGGAGTTATTGCGATATAATCTACCTACAAACAACAATTTGAATCATTAATTTCAGTAAACAAATTCGTGACACACGCCATTACAGAGCATATTCCAGGTTCGTCTTTGTAAACTTACTTATGGTTTTCCCCCTTAATTCTCGTCTTCTTCATCAGTTATTATCGCTAAAACCATAAGATTGATCATTCTTCTCAAACTAATATCATATTGCGATCTGGATTTTCCTTTTATTTATACTAATCTCACTTTACCCTTTCAAATTCTGATTTCAGATGGGGAGGTACTAAATTTTGCATATATGAATGAGACAAATGTATGCTGGAGCGTGGTTTTTCTGCCTACCAGGTATTTGATGAAATGTCTTCTAACTTTTAATATTTTTTTTCATTTTGTAAGTGTTTTCTAATGTTTCTATAACCTGTATGATGGAAAGGTTTTTGTTTTTCACATTTCTGAATCGTTTAGAGTTTGGAAGTGAAAGGATAGAACATTGGTGGTACAGGAAATTGAGGAAGCACCTGAGTTGCTAGTAAGTTGTAGCAGCTTCCTTTGTGTTTATAATTGTTAAATTAATCAGAATATCTAATCTCATACTTTTGATTTTCAAAATGGTTGGTGTCACAGGAGGAAGTGGAAGAAGCATTTGGGACTGCAAGTATGTACAAGTTTATTGGAAATAAAGAGATTACATTGTGTCTAAACTAACTACATAAACTATTTCTGAATTTACTTCATTGTACAGAAACTTGTGGAAGCATTGCAATTTAGGATAACTAAGTTCACATTTGAAGGAAACTTAAAGAAGTAACTTGTGTTTGTATATGCAATTGATCATATGCACTCTTCTAAATTTTTATTTTGTGGTTAAGCATTTTGAGGAGGCGTTGAAATGCATGTAAGGTCTATTTGTTTTAAACTTTGAGGTTCCTTTATGCCTAATTATGCTAAATTAACTAGATCAAACTCATCCATTTCTTTCAAAATTTGTTTGATGTTAGGAAATTGAAGAAGCATTGGGATTGCCTGTAAGTTCAGGTTTGATGAACATAAAAAGGTTTCTTTCTATCCATATATTCTAAGTGGACAGGAATAAACTCATACGTATCTTATATGAAAGTTTGTTTGGTGGCACAGTTTCTACAAGTTAATGAAACTAAACCATGCCTCAAATATTGGTACTTTTCTTAAAAAAGGGTCAGAATATTTAGATTTCTCACTATACAAACCATAAAAATGATATTCATTTGTGGTCAAAAAGGGCTGTTTTTAAAACAATAAACACCTGTGAAGTTAAAATTGACACAATTGTCTACAGTCGGGAACCTCTACAAGTTGAAGAAAATTGATGTACTGTATGCTTTTGGTGCTATGATCTTTGCCCTTGTCTACTGCACTTCCGGTATCTCAGGTATATTATAGTTATTAACCTTGAAAAGATTCTCATATAGCATGTATTTTTGTTGTTTCCTTGCTGTTTTTTAACCTTGAAGTTTTCATTTTTACAAAAATTTTACCTAAATTGACATGGGTTCTTCAAGATTTATCTTTAAATGAAATGTGTTCTTAAAAAATCTTATCTTTTTGCTAAACATGCTTATCATTTGGTGTTAAATAGGAGGACACATCAGTCCACCAGTGACCTTCAGCTTACACAGCCTTATCTTCACGAATCACGACACCAACATGCAATGAGAAGGGTAAGGGGTTCTGGTGGTCGTTTTTCGGAAAAGACATTGATTCTTTAAAGAGCACAACAGCTTTCGGCCTTGCCAATTATGTGAATTCAAAGTGCGTGCACTCAGAATCTGCTGAAACACCAAGGGTCAAAACGGTAAATTCACATAATTACTAGGCATCCTCAGGTAGCTTTGATTTTATCTATATCCCTTTAATATTCATCAGCAGGACAATAACTTTTTTGTCTAAGTGATTCTTATTTTAACATCAGATAAAAAAGATTAGTTTTATTACTTTTAATGCTTACTAAACCATTAGCTGATTTTTTTTGTTGCTATAAGGTACTCATGTTTCAATTTTAGGGGTCCTTGATATTAGATTTTTCATTATAATTTACTTACTATTCGTGTTTGATTTAGGTTAAATTTGTGTTGGATTAGTTATTAACTGTTGGATTAGTTATTAACTCTAGGTTAAATTTGTGTTTGATTAGGTCAAATTTAGGTTAAATTTGTGTTTGATTAGGTCAAATTTAGGTTAAATTTGTGTTGTAAACATACTATTAGGATTAGTTATTTACATACTATTAGCAGATATTTAATTTTGTATAAACTTTTGTTTGACATTTAACCTTTGTTCAGGAAGAGTGTTATCAACTCTAGGGATTACGCAATTAGAACTGAAAAACGTTGCTATTTATGTAAGAATGTTGTTATTGTTGTGTGTGTTTTTTTGTATTTTCTAATATCACTGACTATTCCTCTTTATATGTTAGCGTGCATACATGATCGCAACAATTACAAATCCATCAGAATCTCTGCTATCTGAGCTGCAAAAAGTGGAGGTTTGTCTTTCTGGGTCTCCATATTATCAACTGTTGTTCCCCATTGTTTTTTTTTAGTTACTATTTGCGTACTTACCACCCAAACTCTTTCTGTGTCAATAATTTGTATCATTAATAGACCAGCAAAAATGAGTCACTTATTTTGTTTAGGAGATGCAACTTCAATGTGATGAAAAAAGTTATATTTTGTTTTTACTATTTTTTAAAAAAAAGTTGTTGACCTAACTGCATACATTATTATTAGAGAGGCATATCAAAGCATGATGTCAACAAAAAGAAAGAAGGAAAGAAAAGGGAAACTTGAGAAGTGGAAAGGTAAAAACTTTAGTTGCACAAAACCAACAAGAAGTTCAAGATGAGAATAATGATGTGGCTAGATTATGTAAATTTCGGGTCAAATCACTCAAGGAGGGACTATTGCGTACTTTTTAACACAAGCTACTCGCCATCATAACGTACAAACGTCATTTGTTTTAATAATATTGAGATGGCTATTTCGGCCCATTACTTATAGTTGGGCTGCTTGGTGTATGTTATAATGGTTCAGGCGGGTAAAATGAATGGAATTTAATTAAAAGGAACTTGTCAAACTATTCGCAAATTTTAATCTCTAGCTCATATGAGAATTTATGTCACTTTCTTTTATGTTATTCTAAGGTGGTTACTAATTTATTTTGATATTTTCCTTTACTCCCTTAGCAGTTGGATTTCTTTCGCAAGGGTTTTAATGCTCTTGAAGCACTTGACCCCATCATAAGAATTGTTGTTGAGAAGCACCAGATTGATTACCAACTTGGTGATATAATGGGAATTCTAGGGTTGGTGAGGACATGAACAGCTATGAGACAACTGATGATGGGGAACTGAATTTTGATTATAGACAAAAAAATGCAAGGCCTTTATAATATTGCCATGTCAGCGTATCGAGTGGGGGTGATCAGCTTGTAGCACAAAGCACACATGTATCACTTCTAAATCTTACCATGATCAAAATGTACCGGATATTGGAAACTTTTATAAACTATGCACTCTGTCATATTGGTTTATTATTAAGTTGTCACCGCAAACCACAGGTACAGTTGGATGAAGTATTTGATATATCACGGGGCACAGAAAATTTTAAGACGGTTGTTGAGCAGTGCTGTCGAAAGACGTTTGAACCTGCATGAGAGTTGCTCGAGTGGGAGTTCAAAAGCCATCTGAGATGGTATACACAAGTAAGTTCAGTCTATCACATTATCTTCACATAGTTCGTTTGAAATATGATTATTTAAAATGGTTTTTACTGAGTTCCCTTTTTAAGTTACTGGTTGATTAAACCGTTTCATGTTTTACTACTCTATAGGTTTCTTTACTGTCGTTTTGTGGTGATAAACTCTTGACGATTGTTTTCTTTTATAAATTAAAGAAAGGTGTTTTTGTTCGTTATGTTGTTTAAATTTGTGTACACTTCGCTTTTTTATTACGCTGTTGAACGACGGGTATTAAACTAGTTTAAAGTAGTTAGCTCTAATTCATAAATAAGTCCGTACACTATATAGATATTGTCATTACTTATAGGGTCACATAAATCTAACTGCATCTAACAATTGGGTTGGTAGAAACAAATTTCCCTTGAGTATTTTTACAGTAAGAAAATTCATCAAGACCAGTGATTCCAATTTGCGTTGTAGTGATTCCAGTACAGTTATATTTTCCGCTGCAATTGAACGTAATTGCTTGCTTTGACGCAGAAGACCCGTGTATATTCAAATACATCATATCCCTCACTTGTACTGCCGGGAGTGATGGCTATATCATAAAAACAAGTGAGTACATAGGGTGTAGGAATTACGACTATAATATGGTTAAATAGAACGATGAGACACAAAACACTTACTGGTGCTTGGCAATAAGAATTTGCATCATTCGAGCAATAATGCTGATCAATTATGATTGGATTATCTACGTTTACCATATGAATATCCTGAAATACTATACCTATAGCATACCTGGTTCCACCCTGCAGTACAAGAACACAATACTAAAATCTAATGTAATTTAAAAAGGGTTTTTAAAATTCTATCTAGTTTTATTTAACTTTACCAGTACTGTCTTGATTCGTAATCCATTTGTGGTTCCAGTGATGTTACAGCTTTGAACGCGTACTTTTTCGACTGTGTCACGACCATGGTTTTCCCCGAGGCTTCCAATGCTGCATAAGCTCATCAATGGCTAAGTGAAGCGAACTTTGTGTATATACGACAATCGACATAAAACAGTGATTATTTAGTACCTTACACCATGGCCAGGTCCACAATTCACCCTTGTTACATTTCTATCATATATGCCACCATTAATAGCCTCACAATCATCACCTATTGTATCAGAACGAATTAAACATTACATAATAAAAGAAGTCAGTTACTATACATGAACCAAGAAGTTTAAATCCCATACCGGTGTGAATCTTAGAATCATGGATATTTATTTGTGATGAAGCACTAAGGTCGATCCCATCGGTATTGGGGCTGTCTCCTGGTGCTAAAATTTGAAGATTTCCAATATCTATGTTGCGACAATTAACAATGCTAATATGGATACTTGGGCTGGCAACATGAGTTGTGCCACTCAATCGAAGACCATCACATCGATTAAAGTGTAAAGCCTAAAACGATTCATGTTTACATGTTAGTTTTCTCACACTCGACATCAATCTATAAATATGCAGACATCTTATACCTTTGGGTGCTTGCATTTATTGGCTGACTTCTGCAAATAAGAACATCCGAATTAATAAGATATTTATGTTGTTTAATAGATTTGTACTCGAGCAAGATTCGAAATGCTAACCTTGTTTCCCCACCATATTGAGCCCCGGCCATTGATTTCGAGGCTCGTTAATGGTTAGTCCTTGCACCGAAGTGAAATCTAACCAAATATTGTTCTTCGGACAACCTTTCCATTTTTTCAGTGTGATTGGAGCAACGATGTTACCCAAAAGCTACTCATCAAAACAAATGTTACAATTAATATTAGTCAAAACTATCATACTCGTTCGAAGCAACTAAGAGGGGTAAAATGAGAATCTTGATAGTAATAGTGTTTTTCAAATAAACAGAACTAAATTGGTAGAATTTACTGTCGATACGGAGGCAATTCAAAACAAAATTTTGAATTAATTTATACAATTTTATGTTTAATTATTAGTTTTGAGTTCTCTAAAACTAAAAGAATATTTATATATGATATCTTATGATATCTAACATAATTTCAATTTGTTTTATTCAAATCTGTAGTTGTTAAAACTAAATAATAAAAAGTCGTAAAAAAGTAATCAGACTTTACCTATGTGTAAGAATATAAGAAATTATTTTGAATTAAAATGTAGACTTTAAAGCTCGCTAATTATTTAAGTTATAGACTTATTTTACCTGAACATTCACGCATGGAATTTGATGGACCACTGAATGTAACAGGGCGGTATGACCAACGTAGGGTTTCGCGACATGTCGCTACATAGACCAGCCCATACTCGAACGAAAGCCTGCAAACATAAACCTAATTAGAAAACAGTTAACTGGCTCGTGGTTCTATTGCATGGAATGGAACCACATTCTATTTTGATTAAAGTTATAGAAGTGTTTACGTTTTGTCGTCTGTATTCCCGTCTCCTTTTGCACCATAAGATGTAACATCAAAAACGGCAGCACTCGCTGTTTGTGGACTAAATAAAATGTAGCAAAAACTCAAGAAGACCACCATTAAGAAGCTCTGCAAAGTGGAGAAGAGAGAGTAGTGTAAGTGAAATGTAGCAAAAGCTCAAGAAAAATATATACCATCAGATTTCTCACACCAGGGAAAATGTCACAGAATAGTAACCAAGTTTCAAAAGTGTTCTAATTAGGTCACTCGTATCGTTTTTGTCCCAATTAGATAACTTAACATTCAAATCGAGTCATGTCCTTTTTTCCATGTGTCAAGAGAAAAATGAAGCATAAGATGCTAGGGTCGGATTATATTAATATATGAAATTTTATTTATTAAAAATAAAAACACTTTAATTACATTAAAAATTGAAAAAACAAGTTAAAATCCACGTCATCACTGGACGTTAGCATCAAATGAAAGGAAAAAAAGAAACAAAAATTTACATCACCACGGTTACCTATGAAATGGATGAAAAAACCCTTAACTTTAATAAAAAATGAATGTTGAGTGACCTGATTAGAACACTTTTGAAACTTGAGTTACCTAATTGGAACACGTTTAAAACTTGGTTACTATTCTATAAAGTTACCTCTTTTTATAAAATCAATTGGAGGTGGTATTTCTGATGTTTGATTAGATCTGTAATGCCCCCTCCACCCAATTTATATTGTGAAAAATGTAATTGGATTAAGTGTGTATGTGTTCATGCTGTAAAGGAGGTATCACTGATTCACTCACGATTTCTCTTACTTCATTCCATAAAATAACATGCTATAAATAGCTACAAAGTAAAGGAAACTGACTCTAAACGTGCACCACTAATACTCCATGATTTCCCACAAACCACGACAAACATGGGACACTATTCAACCCTAACTACCATGAAAACTTTATGAAAATAAACGTGCAAATGCAGACTCAAACACACTTGGGCCAAGCCCATTAATTTACTGGATCAAACTAAACATGCAGACAATAATGAACCCAACAAATCCTTCCCTAAAGTGAAGCTGGGCTAACACTTCAGTTTACTCATTGATCTCTCAAACTCCCATCATTCTTCTTATCTCTTCAAAAGTTCCCAACTTCACAGGTTTAGTCATTAGATCAGCAATCTGACTTGTAGTAGAGCAAAACTTTAACTGCACCTTGCCTTCATTCCCCAAATCTCTTAAATAATGAAACCACACATCAATGTGTTTGGTTCTTCGATGCATGACCGGGTTCTTTGAGAGTTTAATTGTTGAATTGTTATCACATTGTATGTCAATTACCCCTAAAGGTTCTTCACTGATTTCTTCTAGCAGACCCTTTAACCAAACACAATGGCATGCACAAAGTGTAGCTCCTACATACTCAGCTTCTGTTGATGAGAGGGTAACAATCTCTTGTTTCTTTGAGCTCCAACATATAGCTGCATGGCTTAGGATGCATACATAACCAGAGGTGCATTTTCTATCCTCCACATCTCTTGCATAATCACTATCCGTGAATACAAGTAACCTTCCTTCCTTCTACCTATCATAAAACAGACCAAAATTAAGGGATTCTTTTACATACCTTAAAACCCTTTTTGCCAGCAGCAGATGCTCTTCACATGGATCAGACATGAATCTAGAAATGAAGCTGACTGAGTACATCAAATCCGGTCTTGTAACCGTAAGATACATTAGGCTGCCCACTATGCGTTTGTACATGGTTTCATCAACCTTCCTTCCCACACCAGCTTTAGTCACATTTGTTCTTGGGACAATTGGATTTTTCAACCCATTACTATCCCACATATGAAACCTTTTTAGCACATCTTTTGCATACTTTTGTTGCACCATGCTTATACCGTTTTTCCCTTGGATTACTTCAACCCCAAGAAAGTATTTCATTCTGCCCAAGTTTGTCATTTTGAATTCTTGCATCATTGAATTTTTGAACTCTTCACACATACTTTCACTGCTTCCCATGTAGATTAGATCATCGACGTAGAGACTTACTATCACCATACCTTCTGTCTTTCTTTTTATGAAAAGAGTATGATCATAATGACTTTTGACAAATCCAGCCTGCACAAAGTAGTTTTCAATACGATTGAACCAAGCCCGGGGCGCTTGTTTCAATCCATATAGTGCCCTTCCAAATTTGCATACTTTATGTTCATCACCGTTTTTGATAAAACCTTGAGGTTGATTTATAAATACCGT
This sequence comes from Scalesia atractyloides, assembly GCA_947069175.1. Classification (NCBI taxonomy): domain Eukaryota; kingdom Viridiplantae; phylum Streptophyta; class Magnoliopsida; order Asterales; family Asteraceae; genus Scalesia; species Scalesia atractyloides. The sequence goes on along the minus strand of CAMTDV010000003.1, from coordinate 78,632,575 downwards.
CTCTTTCAATTCTCCATTTAGAAACGCGCACTTGATATCTAACTGATAGATGGTCCATTCACGCTGAGCTGCAATGGCTATGATACTTCGAACCGTGTCCCATCGTGCAACTGGAGCATAAATCTCATCATAGTCAATTCCCTTTCTTTGAGAGTAGCCCTTTACTACCAATATGGCTTTATACTTATCCACTTCGCCTTTTTTCATTCAGCTTAGTCTTATATAGCCATTTAACCCCAATTGGCTTAACACCTTCAGGAAGATCAACAAGTTCCAACGTCCCATTCTTCAATGTAGAGTTCATCTCACTTTCCATTGCTTTAACCCACTTCGTTTCTTTCACAGCTTCTTCAAAAATTTTTGGATCATCAGTCTATACTGAACATGGCATAGTAAGCTTCATCCTATGACATTCCTTCCCCACTCACATAATCAGACAGCCAACCAGGTGCTGATCTGACTCTTCTTCGAGAGGATTCTCCTCTTTCTCCTTGGGGTGATATGGCTTCTTGACTGGAGGGTTGGTTAACTACTTGTTGCAAGTTGTTTTGGGAGGCTGAGGCACTACTTTCACCAACAATATTTTGTGTGATATTTTTTTCATTAGGTGGAGTGTTAGGTTCTAAAGTAGGGCCAGTCCCATCACTTTGATCATTCCCATGTCTTCTCTCTCCATTTGTTATGTCTCCATCAGGGAAAGTCAATCTTCCCTGACCTGTCACTTCTTTACCCCATTCCCATCCTTCACTTTCAATAAAGACATCTTTACTAACTATAACTTTCTTTTGGGTGGGGTCAAAGATTCTGTAGGCTTTTAATTCCCTACTCATACCTAAGAAGACACACTTGATGCTTTTATTGTCCAACTTAGTTCTTAGTTGGGAAGGAATCAATACATACCAAATGCACCTAAAAATTCGAAAGTAGTCAACTTTTGGTTTCTTTCCTGACCACCTCTCCTCTGGAACCAATTTACAACAGATGTTGTGGCACATCTGTTCAAAACATGACATCCCCAATTTGCTGCTTCAGACCAAAAATATGGCATGTTCTTCTCAATCAACAGACACCTTACCATATCCATCAATGTTCTATTTCGACGTTCTGCCACTCCGTTTTGCTGCGGAGTGTATGCAGTGGTACGTTGTCTTTTGATTCCATTGTCCTCTCAAAATTCATTAAAAGCCTTTGAAGTGAACTCTCCTCCACGATCACTTCTAAGACACTTTATTTTTTTCTTCAATTTCATTTTCAACCATGATCTTAAACTTTTTAAAATAATCCACACTCTCACTTTTCTTTTCAAGAAAATAGACCCAACCCTTTCGAGAAAAATCATCAACAATGACCATAACATACCTCTTCCACTAGGGGATGTTGGATTGATGGGTCCACACAGATCAGTGTGGAGTAATTCTAGCCTCTTAGATGCTCTCCACAGGCTCTTCTTTGGCATGTTCTCCCTTGTTTGCTTTCCCAGGTTGCATACGTCACATGCTTTACTTGACTCAGCTTCATATGGAAGACCTTCTACCATCCGATTGAGCTGCATTGTTCTCAGGCTTTTGTTTTTCACATGGCCCAAACGCTTGTGCCATAACTGTTCTGGGATCTCCTTTTCTGCTTTCAAACATTTCTCTTCAGATTTTAGAGTGGCTCTAACCAAGAACATTCTGTTCTTGGTCATCTTGGAAGTGATTATCAACCCCCTTTGTGGGTGATACAACTTGCATTCTCCTCGTTTTATCAACACCATGACATCTTTTTCTTGTAACTGTCCAAGACTTATAAGACTTGAAGTGACAAACCATCCACCACCATCTGCACATCACCTATTCCTTTGACTGTTAGCCGAAGATCATTTCCAAGTTTCACCGTATGTGCAAAGTTTTCATCAAGGTTTATGAACCATTCACGAGTACCCGTCATATGGTTAGAGAATGCTAAATCAAGGAACCAAATTCTTGATCGTTGCTCTTCATTTGTTTCTGCATGTGTCATCGTCAGCAAGTCTTCCCCTTCATCAAACTTGGCGTAATTCACTGACTTGTCACCTTGGTTGCATTCATAGGCAAAATGACCTAGTTGATGGCATCGATAGCATTCCACAAGTGACTTGTCAAAATCTGGTCTTGATCTTCCTCTACCACGTCCACGGCCTCTACTTTAAAACCCTCTTCCTCGTCCACGACTTCGTCCACCACTAGATGATTCAAGCTCAGTCTTTAAGACGTGATCATCAGGCAGGTTTCGAGACAACTTCTGTTCGTGAACAAGAAGAGAGCTTTGAAGTTCGTCGACCGATAATTCATTAGTATTCTTAGACTCCTCAATAGAACACACGACGAAGTTATAATTTTCAGCGAGGGATCTGAGAATTTTCTCTACCACTTTAACATCTGTCATGTCTTCTCCAAAATTCCTCATGTCGTTAGCAATAACCATAACCCGACCAAAGTATTCAGTTATACCTTCTCCTTCCCTCATCTCAAGGGTTTCAAAATCTATGCGGAGTCTCTGAAGTTGTGCTCTTTTCACCCTAGCATTGCCTTGATACTTATTCTTCATGACTTCCCATATCTCCTTCGCCATATCTTTCTTAGTCATCGTCTTCAGAATTTACTTGTCAATTGATTAAAACAAGTAATTCTGGGCCTTTAGATCCTTCAATCGCATCGTTTCTAGGTTAGTTTGTTGCATGGGTGTGACTTGTTCTCCTTCACTGGGTTAAGAGAAACCCGGCTCGATCACGACCCAGTACTACTTCGACCTCAGCAGTATCTTCATCACCATGCTTCAATGATCGTAATCCCCATCAAACTTTGGGATAGATGGAGGTTGAAAACCTGCGTGTTCTTCAGCCATGGAAACTTGTTTCACTCGTCTCTCTCACCCAGAAGTTGCGCTCAGATACCACTTGTAAAGGAGGTATCACTGATTCAATCACGATTTCTCCTACTTCATTCCATAAAATAACATGCTATAAATAGCTACAAAGTAAAGGAAACTGACTCTAAATGTGCACCACTAATACTCCATGATTTCCCACAAACCAGGACAAACATGGGACACTATTCAACCCTAACTAACATGCAAACATTACGGAAATAAACGTGCAAATGCAGACTCAAACACACTTGGGCCAGGTCCATTATTTTACTGGATCAAACTAAACATGCAGACAATAATGAACCCAACACGTGCATGGAGATTCAGTTTATATTTCATCTCAGAAATATTAAATGCATCCTTTGACTGTTATATGCTTGCTAATTCTTGTATCATGAATTAATACTTGTTATGATATACAACTTATTAAATGTATATAAGTACTAGTAAAACAATCTTTGACCGGCTTTGATTTAATTATGGCGTTCGTTAACAAGATGCATGAACCATATAGTTTTTTTAGATATAGTAAACACTAAATAATTTATGTAATTTGCTTAAAAGTATTGTTTCCAACCTCTGCTAACCCTGAATTCTAAATTCCACTCTAGACCTTTTTTTAATATTTATTTAACACACAATTTAGCGTTTTTTTGAATAATTTGTAATATTTAATATGCATCTAAATAGTTTGGTATAAATTTGACTGGAAACGAAAGTATAACTAACATAAATTATCATCTTAGTTTTGAAATATATTTCTGTTATTTTTTAGTGTTTGAATGTGTTTACACACCCTTTAGTCTTACAAGGCATTATGATGAAAAAAAAAAGCATAAGGGACACGAAGATAAAATACATGTAAGTATAAAATGAATTAGACATACTTTGAGAATAGGTATTAGAAACATATTTGATTATTCTTTCTAACATGTTTTTTTGAAAACATTATAGTTAGTTTGTGTTAAAGAATTGCATTATTAATGTAAACTTGAGCAAGGATTTATTCCATTTTGGCATGAACCAAAAGAAAAATGTACAAAGAAATTTAGAGAGAATGATAGATTTTGTGATAAACTTTCATGAATGCCTTACGTTAAAACCAACATTGTCTTCTGTTGGCCCTAATAGATCTTTGATCTCTACAATATGAATCGAACTTGTATATAAAACTGAATGTTTTTGTACATGTGACTCTGAATGCGTACTGGGATGTCATACAATTGAAATTCTCACCCTATTTATACTAATTGAATAGATGCGAGTGAAATGACGTGTCTCCTCTTGAAACATCGCGTCTGACGATCTTGTGGTATTGCCGCCACTCTTAATAGTCGCGTCTCCTGGAGAGATGTCGATCCATTTAGTTTGTAGGTTACAATTTTCAATTGATCACTTCCGGTCCTCGCACTTGCATAGTATTCTAATTAGAATATGAACTATCTATTAATTATTTACCGAACAACCCTTTAACTTAGGATGTGAAAGGATTATAACTTTCATTCACCCCCTAATCACGAAAATCCTTGAGTTGTTGTAGATCTTGAACTCCAAGCAGATTTATCTTCATGAATCTCCTCGGTATCCAAGACTTCACATAGATTCTCTTATTCACGAACCTTGCTCCTCACGAACCTTGTTCCTCACTGACCATGTTCCTCACGAACCTTGCTTCACGCAAAAATTTTGTTTCACACTAGTCTTGACCGCACTTGATTTGTATCACACGAACCTCTTCTTGTGTAGTTATCTCAACACGATCTCCACCTGGTCTTGAATAACTTGCCATCATCATATAACATGATTTGAATGCATCTCACATATATTTTAGATATACTGACTCACACATATTTCTCTCATGGTAGTATCACACAAAAATCTTTCTTTTGACCCATTCAGATGATTATTTGAAACCTTGATACATGTCTTTTCCTTGATCAATCACAGATTTAATCTCCTTATTACGGTTGTCTCTCACAACGGATTCTTTATCACTGATTGCTTCCCTCACAGATTCTTCACTTTTACCTGGATTATTTATTGTACCTTTCAAAAGTTATCTCCGCATCACACGATTCTTTGTTCATTCGACTCCTCACAAATCAACTACCTTATTTTTTTCTCACAGGTCAATAGTTTTCCCTGCACCCACTGTATTAAATTCCTGATTTCATAGCACTTGCTTTTGCAATCACTACATCAAATTTTGCATTCACTGCATGTAATTTCTAGCACTCACTGCTTCATTTTTTCTCTGCAATTATTGCACTTTTTTTTCTACACTCACTTTAACAATTTTTCTTCTTTTTTCCTGTATTCACTACATCACTTTTCCCTTTTCTGCATTCGCTGCACCACCGTGTTTCTTTGCATAGCACTTTGTTTCTTCATGGACCTTCTATTGCTTCACTCGACTTTCTTTCTGTTTATCACAAACAAAATCACAGGTTTCTTTCTAAATAGGATCACTGCTTTTCGTCGAATCACTCGAATGCTTTTCTTCACATATTTCGATCACAATCACAATTCCCTTGTGATTTACTAGTCTTCAATTTCGATTTAGATAACACTCCAAACGGAAAAACACAACAACCCTCTTCTGCGCTCCTGTACTCGGTTCCATACACTCACGAACGCTAATCTGACTTCTAACTTCGAATTCTCACAACCCTTACTTTCTTGTTTCTAAAATTTCCTGACCACCAATACTAACCACTGTACCGGTCAAATTCAATTCCCTTGAATTCGATAAACTTTCTAATTCTTTACCCGCGAATAACCGAATCGGGCAATACCAAAAATTATAACTTTCTAATTCGCGCTAAACCCCAAAATCAAAACTCTAGATTTCGAATAGAACCTAGTTTGACTCCTGAACCAAAAAAACTGAACTTGCGGATTAAAAATTAGAGAGAAAACCTGATTACGAAAACCCTACAATTCGATGCCTTGCGATTCCCGTGCCTAGAGCCTGACGCTCTGATACCAATTGTTGGCCCCAATGGATATTTAATCTCTAGAGCATCAATCGAACTTGTATATAAAACTGAATGTTTTTGTACATGTGATTCTGAATGTTACGGGGATGTCATACAATTGAAATTCTAACCCTATTTATACTAATCAAATAGATACGAGTGAAATAACGTGTCTCCTCTTGAAACGTCGCGTATGACGATCTTGTGGTGTTGTATTCTAATTACAATATAAACTATCTATTAATTATTTACCGAACAACCCTTTAACTTAGGATGTGAAGGGATTATAACTTTCACCTTTTATAGACTACAACCATAAAATAAAATAACTAAACACAAAATGCAGTAACTAAAGTAATGGATACTGGATAGTGGAAATACTAAACAACTGAAAATGCATGAAACGTGGGAATATGGCATGCACAGTTACGAATGATTCGCCACACATCAATCCACCTTGCTTGAAGTCACCTTGTCCTCAAGGTGAAGATCGGGTTGTCTGTGGAATCGATGATCATCATTAGTTGGATTTTAAGACACCTGTGACCTGAGTTATATGTTTCGTCACAATAATAGCATAAGCCATAAGCATGTTGGTCACGAGTTTTGGCACTTGTGAGACGCCAAGCATTATTGCTAGCCGGAAGGGCTAACAGGGGTGGGAGTCGTCCCAAAAGGCTTGTAGTGGCTACTTCTTCGCTCGAACTAGAGACTCGGCTCAACTTCAATTTTTCTTCCACAAGGCGTGACATACCAACGGCATTAGACATGAGCATGGGGACTTCACCTTAACTTCAAGCGAATCTCATCCGTGAGTCCACCCACGAAACATCCGATCAAGAATGGTCGGTAGTTATCGACACGGTGGGAGAGGCATTCAAATACCTCTTGGTAAGCAACCACCGTAGTAGTTTCTTCTAGGCAGGAGAGAGCCTCACCGAGATCTTCATAATCGGTAGGGCCAAAAAGAGCATCAACAGCCTTAGAAAACTCGATTCATCTTATTGGCCCCTTGGATTTTCGAGCCACCTATGCCATCGCAAGGCGATGCCATCAAGATTAAAAGAAGCGGGGAGTACCTTGTCGCCATCTTCAACCCATTGGAATGCAAAGTACTGCTCGGCTTGATAAAGCGAACCGGCCTGATCGTCTCCACCGAAACGGGGAAATGATAGCTTCATGTAGGGTTTAGGGGTGGGGTGAACAAGGTTGCCGTCGCTGGAGGACGACCCAGCTGAGTTTTGGTCACGTTGTGCTTGCAAGGATGCATTGATGGTTTGCATTTCCGTCAAAATCTTTTCGAACATGGCATCATGTTGGGCGAAACGATCTTGGGTTTGTTGTTGGAACTCGACATTGGAGATTTTTCAGGTTTCCATTGGATCAAAACCCGCTCTAATACCAATTGGTATGAACCGAAAAGAACAATGGCCAAAGAAATTTAAAGAGAATTATAGATTCTATGATAAACTTTCATGCATGCCTTTCATTAAAACCAACAATGCCTTTTATAGGCTACAACCATAAAATAATTAAACCCAAAATGTGGTTACTAAAGTAATCGATACGTGGATAATGGAAATACTAAACAACTGAAATGCATGGAATGTGGGAATATGGCATGCATGGTTACGAATGATTCCACACCCATCATTCCAAACATGTTAATTGCTTAAAAGAGGGTAAGAGGTTCTCGTATGAGACTTTGGGTTTGGTAATTCTTGCCAAAGCGTTGAGATAAGATCAAGATGCTAAAGACTTGATTTATATTATCTACTCTTGGGAATATATATGATCATGCCAAGAGGTCCATAGCGATGGGTCGTACACACCCCTTATGACTATTTTTTTAAATAATACTGAACTACAACGGTATATAGTTTCCCTGCTAATTCGACAATATCGTTGTGTTTTGCTCCAACCTTGAGGGGTGTTTCCTTGCGGATTCAAACCAATATGATGAATGTGGTTGAGAGTGAGAGGGTCCCTAAAAAGAACTGTACAACTTTATGGCATTAGTAGAACACAATATCTCGCCGCCTAAAGTCGAGCTCTTATGATCCATGGGAACTTTTAATTAAAGAAGAATTAAGAGGTAACAAATATCCAAAACACCCATTTTTCTTATCACTGTTTATAAGCTATCTTTTTTTATTTTACTTTTATAAAAACTACAAAAACAGCTCACACTTTTAGATTGGCTAGAGTTGATAACAACTCGGTACTGAATGTTGTCTCCTTGGATGACCTTGGTATCTTACCGTTACTATATTACGGCTACGATGGGCGCACTTGCCTAATGTGCTGTATAGAACGATAGTATCTGTGAGTCCCAAATCAGATTCGGATCATAGTGGTTGATTGTTATCACCCAAACAACTATAGATTAGTTGTTTGAATGTGTAAAAGTTAAGGAAACCAAAAGATGAAGATGAAGATTCTTGTATGGATCAGACAACAAGTGTTGTATATGGAATCCCAAATGATATAATAGCTGAATGCATCTGGATATTTCGGATTAAGCATAAGAACAACAAGCACAACACAAGAGCAATAACCAAAATCTGTCCAAGAACCTTGGACTAGGGTTTCCATTGATAAGCATATATATACATACTGACTACCCAGCGTATTTATTAAATATGATGGGAACATAAATACGCGGCCCTGTTACAAATATCACAAATTACGCTTTTGGCCCTTCTAGTTTTACTAACTATACAAACAAGCTCTAAACTATTAAACTCAAGTATCAACGGTCTCAAAACTTCCTAACAATACCCCCCTAGACTGTTGCGTACTTGAGAGTCATCAATCTTGGTTCTGAGCTTCAGGGCTCGCGGCAGAATCTCGATCCTTGGTTTCTGACTATGGCGCAGCTTGATCTGCAGATTGTTAATTTGGTGCTTCAGATAGATTGATAAAAGCTTCACTTGTGGTGGTTGGATCCTCCGTAGTGGCCTCATATGTGGATGAAGCTGGAGTTTGAGATTTTGATGCGACCTGAGTAGGCTATGGAGCTTTCTACTGAGCTGACGATTTATACTTTCTTTTCTTTTTCCTCGCTTCCTCCTTTTCCTTCTATTTCTCAATTCTGGCCACGATGTCCATCATTTCTATCTTTCTTTCTCTCGCTCGTTCTACAGCCCTTTGGAACAACATTCCTTCCTCTTTATACTCGTTTCCGGCGCCAACATGAATCTTGTGGCCATAAATAATGTTTAAGTCAGATAGGCAGAACATAAAGACATCCATCGGGTCTAGAATATGAATATCTTCGTTAGCCACAGATCTGATCACTGCTTCTCCTGTTTTCCCGTCATAGAACCATTTCTTGAATTTTGTGAGCATAACAAGTTGTTCTGGTAGGATTTTGACTCTAGTTTCAACTCTAGCAGGATCGATAACCCACGTGACCACTCCTTTTCCAGTAATGGGATCTTTCATTGTTTTTGAAACTCTTCTGTGAGGGCGCTGTGGCTGGAATACAGTAAAACCCCGATTGCATTCTATTAAGATCAGTCTTTCAAAATCAGCTCCAACACTGCTATTTGTAGGGTTTATCATGTCTAATCTGCCCAGCTCACGTATATCCTATCGAGGAAGGCTTTTCATGTCAGCTCTAGATTCGAAGTGTTGAATCACTCCACCCCGTCTTTTCACAATAAACATCCCTTTCAGATTACAATACTTCCAACTAATTATCTTGTTAGTAACTTCTGTCTTTTCCACTGTGACGACTTGGTAAAAATCTGGAAGCTTTTCTCTTTCTTTTCTGAACCACTCTGGATGTAGTGGGGTTACTTCCTCACCATCCTCAGTTTCATACAGAGTATCTTTCTCCAACCCCAATCAACAAAATGTGTCGGCATCTCATCTCTATCCACCTCCTCTTCCTCACTTTCGTCTTCTTCGGTAACATTCACCACAAATTCTAAACGCCTCCTCTTTTTCTCTGCATCCTCAGCCTTTTGCTTGTCTTCCTCAACCTTAAACTTTTCATAGATGAAGATATCTGTAGCTGAGAACATTGGTTGTATATATGCTTTGGCACATAGTTCTCGTATCATTCTGTACATCTTCTCCATACCATCTTGCTGAAACTGGAAAAATCTTGTTTGTTCCTTGACATATGCAAGAAGCTCCTTGTTTTTCTTTCCGCTCTCTCAATTTTTCACGGATCACATTCGTGTTGCTCACTGATGCTTTAGAAGACATATCTCTTGAGCAGGACCTATCCCGATATCCTTTGACAGTTTATCATACAGTTCCTGAAATGGGCGAGGTCTTCGGGGAACTTGTTGAGGCATCTGCTTTGATTGAGCACTTTTTGACGACCCTTCTCGTATTTTCTTTCGCTTCTAAGGAGGTGATCTACTGGGAGCCTCTGGATCTATAATTAGTTGATCAACAAATTCATCTAATTGTTCTTGTTCAGCAGTGACCGTCACTGGCGTTTCAGATTCCGTCATCTCTTGCCTCTTTCTTTTTGCTTCTCTCTTTCCTCTGCCTCATGAATGGCACGTAGATTTTCAATGTGCTCCTGATGTTCTCTAGTGCCCCCGGCCCGAAAGCTGCGCTCCACTAAAAGTTCTTGAGTAGGGGTGTCTTTCCTTTTCTTTGATGAGTCCCCTTCTTTTACAGGCCGCTTTCCTTTGTTCTTTTTTATTAGCTGTTCTGTTTCTTCCTCTTCTTCGACGACTTCATCTTAAACATCTGTCTGTCTCTTTCTTTTAACACCATCTCTATACTTTTCATACGCAGCTTTCACAAGAGGAAATCTCTCTTCTCTATACATCCATTGGTGAAGCATCACCCACTCTTCAGTTTTCAGTCCTTGATTTGGCGGCCAGTCGGCAACTGAAATTTGTACGTGTCGTTGTCGTGTGGGAGATTGGATGCTGGTCATTAATGAGAAGCTGAACAAAACGGGGATACATAAGCCATGTGGAGGAGTTTGTGTTATCAACCATACAGTAGAAGATAAGACCCGAGATGTTGAACGACTGTCTGGTGCATAGGTTGAGTATAGCAGCTGAACATTCTAGGTTCAAGCCATCATATCCTCCCTTTCTGTGCACTAAGCTCATTGCAAACACGTGAAGAATAAATCGCCAATCTTTTTTGAGGCCTTTTCTCTTAATCTCATCCTTCTCTCTGAAATATCCGACATATCTCATTCCTTTAAAGTCGTCTAGTATATCATCCTTCTTTACTCTGAGCGGGTCTTTGCGATCATCTCCAAGAATGAGCACTCTACGCACGTTATCCTCCGTTACCGTGACTTTCTTGTTTTGCACTATAGCCGTGATTCTATTGACTTCGTTGATTGTTGACACTTTGGCTGGTTTCCAGAATTCTTCATTGTGAATGTTGTATATAATAGGATCAGGTTGAACATCATAACTTATCCTGCTTGAGTTTATCCATCCCGCCACGTCTTCAAAGTCTTTTGGTGGTGGCTCTAAGTTACACGGCTGATTGTGCTTTCATGTTTTATCCCAAATAATTTCTTTCACCATTCCTGAAAGTATAGAAACAAACTAGGTTAGATCTGAGTTACGAAGCACAACAATTAGATAGTAAGGATATATACACAAAGATTTGAAAATATTGATTTTTGAAAAATAATTTTGCTGGTAGATACGCCGATAATTACACCGGATATGTATACTATATACGCCGGACAAACGACTTATATACACAAGACACAATGACATATACGCCGGTAGTGGCTATTTTACGCTGAATATGTGTCGTGTATTTAAGTCTTGTCTCGAGAAAGCAGTCAGTGTAGATGATTGTCTACGCTGGTTGACCAGCGTATTTTGTCAAATACGCCAGTTGCTTGAACTCGCGTTCAAGACTTAAATGTCACACCCCGACCCGCAGCGGAAAAGGTGACCGGGGCATGATTGAGTTTTCATCAAAGCTCATGACATTTATTATAAGGTTTCATATTTATTATTTCAATTTAAAAGAGATCATACAATCATATCAAACAAATACAACATGTTCTATTCATCCTTCTAAACTTCATTATTTTTCTTCTAAGGCAATTTCCTATGTTTTCCATGCTTCATCCTGTTCACCTGTATCATATGTAAAAATGGTTTTTGGATCAACAAAAGGTTGGCGAGTGAACCTTGTTAGAAAACATTTATTATTTATTTCTGATTGTATTTAATATGGAAAAATCGTGCAATATTCATATATGAACAAATGTAAATAAACATACAATAACAACAATTAGCATACAATAACAAACCACAACAAACAATAACATACATTAACAAACCAACAGCATACAATCACAAACCATTAGCATACGATATCAAACAACAACAAACAATAACATACATTAACAACCAACAGCATACAATAACATATCAACTTGCATAAATATATATAACATAAATGAAACTGTGCGATCAAGGCTCAATCAAACGGAGCCGATCGTATTGCATGTACTGAAAATGATAAATGTCTGTACGATCAAGGCTCGATCAAACGGAGCTGATCGTATTGCATGTACTGAAAATGAAAAATGTCTGTGCGATCAAGGCTCAATCAAACGGAGCCAATCGTATGTAGGCAACGCCAGGTTCACGCTCATAATGAAATGGGAACTGCTCAACGCTCATAATGTCATGGGGAGCGGCGGCCTATGAAATTGCATGTACAGAAAATAATAAATTAAATCTAAACAATAATCACACAAACAGTTTACACAGTCTGGATACACATTTATTCATGATATGATGTATGCACAATGATTTAAATATAATAAATAGTAAGACACATGATACACCCCAAAAATATGATTTAAACGGGGAATTTGTAGAGATTCACTCACATTGGGTGCGTTCGGTGAATGATGATGAATGCGCACGAGTTTAGAGGATTGATCGTCGAGGAATAACTAACCTAATTAATAATGAAAAGTAAGGTAAATAAATGGATTTTATTAACAACTTTAATAGGATTTTTGGATATATTTTTGTGAGTTCTAGGCTATTTTCTAACTTTAAAAATGTTATTTTTAAGTATTTTTAATTGATTTTTGAATAAAATAAATAAATAAAAATAATAATAAATAAAAAAAATGTTGACTTTTTGACCGTTGACTTGTTGACGGTTGACCGGTGACCGGTTTTATTGTGTAATTGTGTGCGCCGCGTGAGGCTCGAACCCGAGACCTCCCGTTCGCGTGCACGCAGCTCTACCAACTGAGCTACGTGTCTAACCCGAAATATTTATGTTTTTAATTATATTTATATACTAATTGAATTAATCCGAAAATCATTTATTTTAAAAACGATTTTAATGTCTCGCTCGGTGCTCGCCACAGGTCTCGAACTCGGGACCTGTGGGTTACCGTCCACACAGTCCACCGCTGGACTGTGTGTCTAACTTGGTAAATAATCTAGTTTTTATTTTACTTAACATCTAACGGAGTTAACCCGGTTCAGTTTACAAAAAAGGCATTTTATTACAGCGAATGAGGTTGGGACAGGAATCGAACTCGCGACGTGTATGTATTTATTTGCACACAGTCCACCGCTGGACTGTGTGTCTAACCCGTTTATAATACCGATTTTAAATAATCTTATAACATAACTACTTCGTCTTCTTCGTTCAAAATTCAGACAACGGTTATCTAACTGTTACTTGATTAATTCAGTTAATGAACAAGATGAACAATTGAAAAGTATTGAACCGAAGAGTTTGGGGAAAGAAAGTACCGAACAGATCGTCTTCTTCAGAAAATCCGGCGAAGCGCATCGGCTCTGTTTTGGAACCTTTGGCTGTTAGAATCAATTAACAGTTTGGAGGGATTAGATGTGAAATTGAACTAATGAGTAATGATTATCAGTATGTTTGAATGATCATACCTGTTAACAGCGAGTTTCCGACAAATCAGAAGTTTTCCGGTGAAAACAGAAAGTCCAGCAATGTCGTCTGTGGTTGATTCTGAGCGATGGGTTAATGTTAGTAAAGTCGAGGTATTTTACCGTTTTGAGTTGAGTCTCGGTTTTTCCGGCGACTTGCAGAGAATTCCGGCGATGATCAGAAAGCAATTCCGACGACCAGAAAATAGAATAAACACAAAATTAGAAGCTTTGGGAATGAAATTGAATCGCGAGATGAGTGTTTTGTTGAAGTAATTTCAGAATGAAAGTTTTCGGTTATAAAAACCAAACATCACCTGAATTCAAGTTCATTAACGTCTGAATTGATTTAAGATGTCGGTTTTATCGGTTATGATCAAGATTCCGCGAGCACTCAAACGTCTTGGTCGGTTTGAAAGCCGATATCGGTTTCAGTTGGCGAAACAGGTTGACTCTCAGTTGAACATATGATTTAATTGCTCCCCAGAACTTCACAAAAAGATCAAGTGGCGGAGCGGTTGTAGAGATGTGTGTTAATGCTTTGTAGGCTCTCGGCTGACCCGGGTTCGAGTCCCGGCTTCAGCATATTGTTTTTAATTCACTATTTTTAATACATTTTCAAAAATAGATTTTATATTCTAATATACTTATTAATTATGTATCGTTTAAAATTAATTTGGGCATTAAATACGCAACGAAATTTTTAACTGGTTGTTCGGTTAATAAACGAAGCGGGTTTGGTAAATCCGGTTTTTGGCGGATGTTACAGTATCCCCTACTTTTAGAAATTTCGTCCCAAAATTTAAGTAGTGGCATATTTGTCTAGAAAGGATGGTGTTTTAATTTGACAATTACATACTTAGAAGAGAGTAAGAGTTTAAATTTTGTTTGAGGCGGTAACGTTCCTTGTAAGGGTTGAATACCCTGCTACAGGAATCGCTTTTTGATGCCTAAAGTGTATGAATACGGAACATGGATACACAGAGTTGATTGACTAAGTATGATGTTATGCATATGAGTTTGGGTACGTTTGAAAGATTAGGTTATATCCTAAAACATAACTTTTACTACTAAAACCTACATGAAACTTCTCATAACCGCCTGACAATGCCTCTGATCCTTTGGCAAGAATACTTATATATAGGAAGTACCAGCGGCGTATCCACCATATTCTCGTCAAATTTTCATTGGTTTTATTAGTAAGTTATGATTGGTTCTATTATGTGACTCTAGAACATAAATAAACACAACAACCAATATCTGAGTCCTAATTCTGATAGCATACATGTTTGATTGATGACACGATCCAATTCCTTTAAATGATAAGATGATATGAATGCTAAATCAGTGAGTATAACACAAACTTCAATCAAGACATTACCAAATCCTACATGGAACTTCTCATAACCGCATGATAATGCCTCTGATCCTTTGACAAGAATACTTATATATAGGAAGTACCAGAGGCGTATCCACCATATTCTCGTCAAATTTTCATTGGTTTTATCAGTAAGCTATGATTAGTCCTATGTGACTCTAAAACATAAATAAACACAACAACCAAAACTTGAGTCCTTGAATGATGACAATACCTCTCTCGTTTGTTATGATGGAGAGGTTAGTCTATGTAGAAAATGGAACACAATCCAATTTCTTTAAATGATGAGTTGATATGAATGTCAAACAGTGAGTGTAAAACAAATTTCAACCAAACATTACTAAATCCTACATGGAACTTCTTATAACCGCCCGATAATGCCTCTGATCCTTTGACAAGAATACTTATATATAGGAAGTACCAGCGGCGTATCCACCATATTCTCATCAAATTTTCATTGGTTTTATCAGTAAGCTATGATTAGTCCTATGTGACTCTAAAACATAAATAAACACAACAAACAATGCCTGAGTCATAATCCTGATAGTATACATGTTTGAATGATGACAGTCCCTCTCTCGTTTGTTGTGATGGAGAGGTTAGTCTAAGTAGAAGTGAGACACAGCCCAACTTCTTTAAATAATGAGATTGAAATACGTTGAGATGTATGATGGTATGAATGTTAAATCAATGAGTATAAAACAAAACTGAAATAGTAATTCGCATTAAGATCCTTGGATAAATTTCCAATTTAAAATTGAGACACGTGAAAATTGAGATAATCATAAAGAAAAACATAAAACTAAGCGGTTGGAGTTGAATCTTGATTTTCAGTGAAGGGGACTAGTTGGGTGTTTTCGTTTGGGCCGTCATTATCTTCAACCGGATTGGCGTTGATGTTGAAAATTCTTCCTCTTGCTGGTGGCCCAATGGTTGGGTTTTCTTGCTTTGCTTGGTTAACTGGGTTTGCTTGAGCTTGGGCGTTTATGATGTTAACCAATTGAGGGCACGTGTTTCTAAAATAGGTAGGGTCGCCACAATTGAAACAAGCTCGAACATATGGGAACATGGGGTATTGGGGTTGTTGATACGTTTGGATCATGTTTTGAGTAGGGGGTGAGGTTTGGTTTTGAGAGGTGCGGCAAACTTTGCTCAAATGACCATAGCGTCCACAATTCGCACATAGTCGACAAAGTACGGTAGATGGATGGTGATAAAAACAGGTGTTACATCGAGGGTGAGGTCCAAGGTAAGGTTTCTTATTTGGGTAGGTTGAGTCGGGGGCTACTTGAGTGATTGGGATAGCTTGGAGGGGTAAGGCTTGTAAGGCTGGTTGGTTGCGTTGGGTGACAGCGAAAAGTTGCTCATCTCGTTTCCTCTTGGAAATAGGTTGAGAAGGGGATTTGGTTTGGGTGGAGTTTGAAATTTCAGTTGATGCTTTATCCTCTTTCTTCTCCTCCTTGAAGTCTTTGTTCCGGATTCGGTTCTCGGTGAGCTCTGTAGCTATCTCCATTGCTGCTTCCAAAGTTGCAGGTGTGGTACTTATTACAGAGTCTTGAATCTTTGAAGGAAGACCTCGAATGTAGTGCTCGATCAAACGGTAGAGGGGAGTGAACAAGTTGGGAACCATTTGATTTAACTCAAGGAATCTTTTGTTGTACGTGGTGTGGTCGCCTTCCTTTTGTTTCAATGAATAGAACTCATCCTCCAATTTCTTGATTTCGCTCCTTGGGCAAAACCGTCTTGTCATGATTTCTTTCAATTCTTCCCAAGTAAAAGTCATAGTATCTTCAACACCACGTTTGGCCTTCTCTGTATTCCACCAAGTAAGTGCTATTCCAAATAAACGACCAGTAGCATATCGCACTTTGCGATCATCGGGGCAATCGCAAGTTAGAAAAATGTTTTCCATTTCTTCAAACCAATAGAGAAGAGCGATGACACCTTCAGTCCCTTCGTATTTTGTAGGGTCGCAGGATTTGAAATGCTTGTAAGTGCATTTAATGGTATTTGGGGGAGGGTTGATAATCCTCTTGGTTGACAGGATTAGCGGTAAGAGCTTGTTGGACTTGAATTACAATGTTGGGTATTACGGCAGCCATTTGTTGAGCGATTAGGGCAGCCATGCGCTCGCGAGCTTTTCCTGCTCTCATCTTCCTACGAGCGGAATTAGAAGACATCTACAAGGAATACATATGAAGAGTATGAGTTGGATGTTTTTGGGATCATGTGTCGTATTTAGGAATGAACATTCTTAAAATAAACATAGCAAAATAAATCTACTACATCCATAGGATGTCTTGGGCTTTGCTCGTAATTGGGCCTTGCATGCCGCCATACTTCACCTTCGTAATCATGTGGGCCCCCATGATTACCGGGTTTTTCATATGGTTCGCATGTGTTTGCCTGGTTACGTACACTAAAACCTGGAGAAAATCGAGAAATATGTAACGTATGATATTCGGAATGTGTCCAGGTGTGGACACGGTGACACCTCAAAGTGGGGTTAGTTCGAACGACGTTTGGTGTGGCATGCTTTGGCTTAATAGGTCCTTCGTACTCTCATCGTTAGTCCCCAGGTAGGCAAACTGGTCCGTTATATTGGATTTATACGAATGCCAACCTAGACAGGACGTTCCGACTACCGGTACTTGTACCCTTACAGTTACTACATGCCCGTCGCAGAACTCACTTTGATGAGATTTGAAAAATGAAAAATGCGACAAAATCTTTGAATAACGAAAGTATGAAGATGATTTGAATATATGAACATTGAAACATGTATGATGAATATATATGTAAGTATGTATGTTTGACTGTAAGTATAATTCACTATGTATCACAAAATGTAATATTGGAAATGTTTGCATGCATTTGTGTAAGTAATAAATATGAAACAAATAAATATCATAAGTTTGCATGTAACCACATAAACAATTAAAATCTAGTCAACTATAGTATAGGCTCTAAGGGTCTAATAACCTATCCTATATCCCTATAGTCAAAAGCTCTGATACCAATCTGTCACACCCCGACCCGCAGCGGAAAAGGTGACCGGGGCATGATTGGGTTTTCATCAAAGCTCATGACATTTATTATAAGGTTTCATATTTATTATTTCAATTTAAAAGAGATCATACAATCATATCAAACAAATACAACATGTTCTATTCATCCTTCTAAACTTCATTATTTTTCTTCTAAGGCAATTTCCTATGTTTTCCATGCTTCATCCTGTTCACATGTATCATATGTAAAAATGGTTTTTGGATCAACAAAAAGTTGGCGAGTGAACCTTGTTAGAAAACATTTATTATTTATTTCTGATTGTATTTAATATGGAAAAATCGTGCAATATTCATATATGAACAAATGTAAATAAACATACAATAACAACAATTAGCATACAATAACAAACCACAACAAACAATAACATACATTAACAAACCAATAGCATACAATCACAAACCATTAGCATACGATATCAAACAACAACAAACAATAACATACATTAACAACCAACAGCATACAATAACATATCAACTTGCATAAATATATAACATAAATGAAACTGTGCGATCAAGGCTCAATCAAACGGAGCCGATCGTATTGCATGTACTGAAAATGATAAATGTCTGTGCGATCAAGGCTCGATCAAACGGAGCCGATCGTATTGCATGTATTGAAAATGAAAAATGTGTGTGCGATCAAGGCTCAATCAAACGGAGCCGATCGTATGTAGGCAACGCCAGGTTCACGCTCATAATGAAATGGGAACTGCTCAACGCTCATAATGTCATGGGGAGCGGCGGCCTATGAAATTGCATGTACAGAAAATAATAAATTAAATCTAAACAATAATCACACAAACAGTTTACACAGTCTGGATACACATTTATTCATGATATGATGTATGCACAATGATTTAAATATAATAAATAGTAAGACACATGATACACCCCAAAAATATGATTTAAACGGGGAATTTGTAGAGATTCACTCACATTGGGTGCGTTCGGTGAATGATGATGAATGCGCACGAGTTTAGAGGATTGATCGTCGAGGAATAACTAACCTAATTAATAATGAAAAGTAAGGTAAATAAATGGATTTTATTAACAACTTTAATAGATTTTTGGATATATTTTTGTGAGTTCTAGGCTATTTTCTAACTTTAAAAATGTTATTTTTAAGTATTTTTAATTGATTTTTAAATAAAATAAATAAACAAAAATAATGATAAATAAATAAAAAATGTTGACTTTTTGACCGTTGACTTGTTGACCGTTGATCGGTGACCGATTTTATTGTGTAATTGTGTGCGCCGGGTGAGGCTCGAACCCGAGACCTCCCGTTCGCGTGCACGCAGCTCTACCAACTGAGCTACGTGTCTAACCCGAAATATTTATGTTTTTAATTATATTTATATACTAATTGAATTAATCCGAAAATCATTTATTTTAAAAACGATTTTAATGTCTCGCTCGGTGCTCGCCACAGGTCTCGAACCCGGGACCTGTGGGTTACTGTGCACACAGTCCACCGCTGGACTGTGTGTCTAACTTGGTAAATAATCTAGTTTTTATTTTACTTAACATCTAACGGAGTTAACCCGGTTCAGTTTACAAAAAAGGCATTTTATTACAGCGAATGAGGTTGGGACAGGAATCGAACTCGCGACGTGTATGTATTTATTTGCACACAGTCCACCGTGGACTGTGTGTCTAACCCGTTTATAATACCGATTTTAAATAATCTTATAACATAACTACTTCGTCTTCTTCGTTCAAAATTCAGACAACGGTTATCTAACTGTTACTTGATTAATTCAGTTAATGAACAAGATGAACAATTGAAAAGTATTGAACCGAAGAGTTTGGGGAAAGAAAGTACCGAACAGATCGTCTTCTTCAGAAAATCCGGCGAAGCTCGTCGGCTCTGTTTTGGAATCTTCGGCTGTTAGAATCAATTAACAGTTTGGAGGGATTAGATGTGAAATTGAACTAATGAGTAATGATTATCAGTATGTTTGAATGATCATACCGGTTAACAGCGAGTTTCCGACAAATCCAGAAGTTTTCAGGTGAAAACAGAAAGTCCAGCAATGTCGTCTATGGTTGATTCTGAGCGATGGGTTAATGTTAGTAAGGTTCTAACAATTGATTGAAACAGTAAAGTCGAGGTATTTTACCGTTTTGAGTTGAGTCTCGGTTTTCCGGCGACTTGCAGAGAATTCCGGCGATGATCAGAAAGCAATTCCGACAACCAGAAAATAGAATAAACACAAAATTAGAAGCTTTGGGAATGAAATTGAATCGCGAGATGAGTGTTTTGTTGAAGTAATTTCAGAATGAAAGTTTTCGGTTATAAAAACCAAACATCACCTGAATTCAAGTTCATTAACGTCTGAATTGATTTAAGATGTCGGTTTTATCGGTTATGATCAAGATTCCGTGAGCACTCAAACGTCTTGGTCGGTTTGAAAGCCGATATCGGTTTCAGTTGGCGAAACAGGTTGACTCTCAGTTGAACATATGATTTAATTGCTCCCCAGAACTTCACAAAAAGATCAAGTGGCGGAGCGGTTGTAGAGATGTGTATTAATGCTTTGTAGGCTCTCGGCTGACCCGGGTTCGAGTCCCAGCTTCAGCATATTGTTTTTAATTCTCTATTTTTAATACATTTTCAAAAATAGATTTTATATTCTAATATACTTATTAATTATGTATCGTTTAAAATTAATTTGGGCATTAAATACGCAACGAAATTTTTAACTGGTTGTTCGGTTAATAAACGAAGCGGGTTTGGTAAATCCGGTTTTTTGGCGGATGTTAAATTAAATCCTTGATCACCCGTCTTTTGCGTAAATACGCCACATTCAAATTAATTACACTGCATTCAAAATAACTACGTCAGCTTCCAAAGTTTCTTGATAAACCCAAACTTCAAACAATTGAATATTGATTTAACCATTCTCAATGATTTTGTATCGATTTTGTACGTGGTTTAGGATGAATAACCAATAGACAGTCAGTACATAAACAAAGAAACCATACCGAGATCGATCTCGACAAAGCAAACTGCTTAAATGATTAGATGATGTTTGAAATGAGTATTGGGTTTCGGTATGAATGAAGAAGAAGATGAGTTTTTGAAATCGAAGCACATACTGATCTGATACATATATATACATATATATATACACACACACACACACACACACACAAGAATATCTTCCAGCGTATTTATTAATTACGTTGGAATGATAATTACGCCGCGTTGGTTTATTTTTGAGGTTTCTTCAAGTCTAAGAAGCTTAAAACATATACGCTCGAAAATCTTAAACTTTCTCGAAAAACGTGCCCTTTTTGGTTAAAAATAGTGCAAAAGTTGAGAATAAGATTAAGAAAAACAGAAATTTGCAATTTGAACCCTGAAAATCATTTTTAGAGCCACGAAGCTTCCTTTTTCACATAATTCTTACTGATTCAGATCCTATGACTTTCTAAAAGATCATACTGGTAACACTTTGTCAGTTTGTAAAGTAATAGAAAGTATTGAACAACAAGGAAAAAGAAAAACTGTCAGTATGTTTGTCCCTTTAAATCCATGCACCTTTCTTTCAACATGCTTCCAGTGAGCGTTTTATCATGTTGTGGTAATATTGACAAGAATTGCAATGGCCCCCACTCAATCTAGACTTTAAGAATGTTGTACCAGTGAGTCCCACATCAGGACATAGCCCCGCGATCAAGGTATGCACAAAGATTCCTCATAACGGGTATATTGACTTCATTCGTTTTTGAATTTCAACGATAGACAATTGATGATCAGGTCAGTACTTTCGTACAATAGAGAGACCAATGTCTAACGAGGGCTAAGACAGATACCTTAGACGAAACGATTTAAGCGCTTGAATGATTCTCAAATGAGAGCTTCATCTGTGTAGGGTTTGGCCACATTGGCTCTTTTGAAAAGATATCATAATTGTGTATAGGTCAGCATATATCTTGATGCAGCAGAAGAGTAACTATGATATCCCCGAATGATTAGTCAATATAAAGACCCGAAATCTCAGACTTTGGCAATCTATCAAGGCAAGATCTAAGACCATTAAGCCATATGCCGCAATGAGTTACCCGCAAGTTGCACAACATTGTGGGTATCCAGAATTCTTGTGTAAGCATTAACTTTTGTCGCCTACTCGCAGTTTACTCGATGGTATTGCTGAATCTATTGACACGTCGTTGCTTGACACCTCAATCGATTTCTGTTTTAAGAACCAACAAAGTGTCAACAGTTTTCTATCATTTCTTAAGCAGGTCTCAATCGAAAGATCAAATCATAAAAAATTGTGCTAATTTTATGGAAAACTTCCCCTCTTAAAATTTTATTGTCGAAAGTCTAGAGTTTGAAAATGAAGTTTTAAAGTTGCCGAAAATCTTTTTGTTGGGCACATTATTTTTTTATTTTTTTAATTTTTTAAACAGTTATGATGACTCAAATCATTTCCACTCAAGGAAATTGACCATTTCCAACCAGGTTACCAACTAGTTGAAGCGGGTTTTGTCGAAGGCTTTCGTGAAAATATCAGCTTTTTGTTGCATGGTATCCATCGGCACCACTTGAATGTATCATTTCTTATACAAATCTCTGATCGCATGAATGCGAATTTCGATGTGCTTTGTTTTTTAGTGGTGGATAGGATTCTTCAAAATTCCTAGGCACGCTTCGTTGTCGATGAATATCGGAGTCTTCATGATGTTGATTCCGTAATCCAGCAGCTGATTTTGTATCCAAAGAACTTGTGAGTAGCAACTGTAAGCTGCCGTATATTCGGTTTGAGCAGTAGATGTGGAAACTATTGTCTGCTTCTTGCTTTGCCATGATATGAGATGATTTCCTAAGAATTGACATCCTCCGGAGATGGGCTTTCTGTCAACCTTGCAACCTGCATGATCTTTGTCAGAATAAGCAATTGAATCAAAATTACTATCTTTAGGATACCAGAGTCTGAGTTTGGTGTTCCTTTCAGATAGCGGAAGATTTGTTTGACAGCAGCTTCATGAGATTCTTTTGGATTCGTCTGAAATCGTGCATAGAGTTAAACAACCCACATAATGTCAGGCCTACTTGCGGTCAGATACATTAACGAGCCTATCATCGAGCGATACAAAGACTTGTTCACATGTTTTCCTTGAAGATCAGATGTGAGTTCTGTCTAAGCTCCAAATGGTGTGCTAGCGGTTTTGCAGTTGTTCATGCTGTACTTAGAGAGAATATCCCTGATGTATTTTGCTTGATGAAAGAGGATACCATCTTCTCTTTGCTTCACCTCTAATCCCAAGAAAAACGTGAGTTCTCTCATCATGCTCATCTCGAACTTTGTTCTCTCATCATGCTCATCTCGAACTTTGCCTTCATAAACTTCTCGAACTCCTTGCATAGGGCCTCATCAGATGATCCAAAAATAATATTGTCTACATAGATTTGCACCATCATCACATTATCTCCGATCCTTTTCGTGAAGAGAGTCATATCAATTTTACCTCTTGTGTATCCACATTCCAAAAGATATGTCGACAAAGGCTCATACTAGGCTCGAGGAGCTTGATGAAGACTGTAGAGAGCTTTGTCAAGCTTATAGTATTGTGCAGGAAAGTGAGGATCTTTAAAACCCGGAGGTTAGCAAACATAGACTTCTTCCTTCACCTTCCCATATAGAAACGCACTCTTTATATCCATCTGAAACACCTTGAAGTTTTTGAATGAAGCATAGGCTAAGAATATTCTAATAACTTCCAAACGTGCTACCGGAGCAAAAACTTCCTCATAATGAATCCCTTCCTCCTGTCGAAAGCCTTGAACTACCAATCTTGCCTTGTTCTTGATGACTACACCACGATCATCCATTTATTACGAAATACCCACTTGGTGCCAATGGGAAACTTTCCATCTGGTAGATCAACTAGTTCCCAGACTTTGAGTTTACGAAATTGAGATAACTCTTCTTGCATTGCCTGTACCTAGCTAGAATCTTGAATGGCTTCTTCAATATCTCTTGGTACAGACTGCGAAAGAAAAGCTGCATAAAATCCAGTGTTGATGGTATGTGTTTGACCACGAGTTTGAACTCCATCTTCCACGGAACCAATGACATTCTCAATTGGATGATTTCGATTTGTCTTGTATCCTGCGTTGGTGTGAGTCCCAACTTGTTGAGGTAGATTGGAGAAGTGTTCGTCGACATAGATAATTGGGGGTTCGTCGACGTAGATAATTGGAGGTTCGTCTTCTTTAGGTGGTTCATCCACAATCGATTGTGAAGAAGAAGCATCACATGCAGATGCATTCTCAGCCGAAGTGTCGCCATTAACTTCGACAACAGGAAGGATTGGATTGGCAGAGACTGGGGTGAAATGAGTAGTAAAAGGAGTGAAGCCAATGTCTGAAGGATCAAACAATGGCTCTATTGGGGTTGTTTCGGCAGGTTCGGTTTCAGTGAGTGGTTCATCAATGTCGAAAGTGTTGAATACAACGTCTACATCATAAAACCAGTTTGGAGAACTTCCAGTGTTGGTGGAGTTTCCTTCTTGAAAGTCGACGTAGTATGATTCAATCACCATCTTGGTTCGTTTGTTGTTAACTCAATATGCCTTTTGAGAAGATGACTATCCCATGAAGTAGCACACATCACCGACTGCTTCAAACTTGATAAGATTGTCTTCAATGTTGAGGAGTGTACAGGAATATCCAAATGGTCTAAAGAAATCTATCAAAGGCTTCCTTTTAAAAAAGTTCATAGTTTGTTTTTCCATGAGGTTTAACGATGAGAAATCGATTCAAAACATAGCATGCTGTGTTGACTGCTTCCGCCCAGAAGATGATAGGAAGGTTGGAGTCCACGAGCATGGTTCGAGCAGCTTCAATGAGTGTTCTATTCTTCCGTTCTGCTACGCCATTCTGCTGAGGAGTTCTGGCTGCATTATATTGAAGGTGTATTCCCTTTTCTTCACAGAAAGAGATAAACGTTTGATTTTTGAATTCCGATCCTTGTCACTTCTGACAGATTTGACCTTCAGATTGATAATGTTTTCAATCATGGGAATGAAGCTCTTGAGAGTGGATACTGTTTCGCTTTTGGCTTCAAGAAAATATACCCATGAAAAACGGGAGAAATCATCTGTAATCACCAAGCAATATGATCTTTTAACTAAACTTTTAACACTTATAGGGCTGAAAAGATCCATGTGTAGTAATTGCAATGGAGCAGATATCGTATTCACTGGTTTGGATTTGTGCGGCTTTCTGTGTTGCTTGCCTCGGGCGCATGCAATACATTTTTCTGAAAAAGGAAATTCTTTTATAGGAAATCCTCTTACTAAATTTAACTTGGAAAGCTTATTCATATTTTTAAAGTTCACATGCCCCAACCACCTATGCCATAGTAGTGATTCCGACTCTGAAGATTTTGAGATGAGACACTTCATATGCTCATTGGATTTAGCATTTTTCATATTGAGAACGTAGGAGTTGTTTTGACGAGGAGCTGTGAGCATAATCATTTCGGCAGGAACGGAATATTCGGGTTTGAGGAATAAGCATTCCACATCGTTGAACAACACTTAAATTCCTTTGTCGCAGATTTGTCATACGCTCATGAGATTGTAACATAATTTTGGAACATAATTTACATTCTCTAATGTGAGTGCCTCAGATACACCGTCACCCGTTCCAACAATTTTCCCTCCTTTTTCATCTCCCGCAAAGGATACGAAATCGCCATCGATGACTCGAAAATTCTTCAGGAGATCCTTCAAATTGGTCATATGCCTCGAGCATCCACTGTCAACGTGCCAAATATATTCCATGAGCATCCGAAGCCATTTTTGCAGTTTATTCTGTCATATAACAACAACACAAATATGTACATGTTAGTTAGTTTTCGGAACCCAGACTTGCTTCAAGTTTGATCTATCATGATTTTGAACAGTAAAGTTTTCTTTTATTTCCAAAAACAAGTTTTATTTACTATGCATTTTACTGATTTCTTGAGATTATCAAATTGACCAGTGAAACTTTTTACAAATCTTGTTTAGGTTTAGGAAATTTCTTGCTCTTGCAATGTTTCGCTGTATGTACTAAATGACCACAGCGAAAACATTGCTTGCAAATTCATCTTTTCTTTTTGGTAGACACAGCGTGTGAAGATGATGTATGTGATGAGAATCTCGAGCTGCTTGAAGCGTTTTCTGATAATGTAGCATGGCTTGAACTTTTGACTTTCTTCATTTTCTTGTCAAGACGATTTTCTTCTTCAGTTTCATCTTCACTGATCTCACTATCTAATGACGAGATTGATTCTTGATTTTCACTTGACGTTTCTTCATCACTTTATGAAGTTGTCGTACTCGAATCATCACTATTGCTGCCTTGAGTAGAATCTTTATCAGTATCTGTTGTACCTGTACATGATGGAACAAACTCGGGAATTTCCTCTATAAGGAACTTTCCAAATCTGTTTTTCTTCAATTCTGGGACAAATTCAGGAGATTCAAGCATAACATTTTCATCATTAAAAACAGAATTTAATTCATGACTTTCAACCACGGTATGCACTGGGTTGTGAGTCTTAAATGTAGGCACATGGCCATTACAGTTATCCTGAATATTAAATTTAGGCATACAAACATTACAGTCATCCATCCTAGTCAAACTATTACAGTTATCCCGAATAGAAATACTATTTTACTTGTTACAGTTCCAAGCAAACCAGATAACTGTAGAATAACTATCGCCTGAGTAACCAATTCCTATTTTCGAACCTCCACAGCCATCATCCTCATCGCACACATCTTCTTTACGCTTACACATATCTGCATTACTTTCAGAAATGTTAGTATTGTTTTCATGTTTGTAAAAGACATTTTGATCCAACAGATCATGTTTATCGATTAAGTCATTTTTAGGATGGGGAGATGGCATAGGTACATAGTTTTTTCTGTGCGGAGGAGGAAAAATTTTTCTTTCGTTTCCGAGCTTATCCTTTAATCCAATTCCATCCTTCACGAATGTCGGTCGTTGGTAATTTTCAATACCAACCCGTGCCTTTTGACTAACTTTCCATTTATCAATTGTGATTTGCAATTTGTTATTTTCATTTGAGATTTTTCTAATCTTTCGGTTAAATCATTTATGATTAAATATTTTCTAAAAACGAATTCTTTTAAAGTCTGCAACTCAGCCAAAGTTGAGTTCAACTTTCTTTGATATGCAGCTTTGTTTTCTTTCAATTCTTGGTTAAATTTCAAAACTCTTTCTTTTTCCCTAATCAGGTCACGGTTAAGTGATTTGTAATGTGCCACGACGTTCAAACATGGTTGGGAGCACAATTTTGCTTTAAATTCATACCGTATATTGTTTACCAAATCCTTGTCCTCTGTGTCTTTTGCAGACTTTGATTTCATGGCGGCTGTAGAAGTTCCAGCTTTCTCACTCTTGTTGTGGCTTGTTGCTCCTTGGGCTGTCTTTTTAGAATCAGTCTTCTCAGCCTCCTGATTTCCCTTTTCTGAATTCAGTTCAGTAGGATTGATTATGCTTTTTAAACCTTTGTCATCCTTGGGAATTCTAGCAGTTTGTTCTCCACGCAATTTGATGAAGACGTGACAGATGCTGTAGAGATTTTTACCATGAGTGCTTTGTTGACTTCTCCTTTTGCCTCAGCTATTTCCTCTGCCCAATCGTAGTCTTCAACCACTAAAGCTTTTGGGTTATTATCAGCAACACTATCACTCCCTTCGATAGCTATTGGTCTTCTTGTCGGAACGAGTTCAGCATTTTCATTTTTCAGCAGTGGGCACTCCCTCTTGTAGTGGCCTGATTCTTGCAGTTGTAGCATCTCAGCTTGGACTTGTCAAAACCAGCTTTTCCCAGTGCTAGTCTCTTTCCTGTTTTGTCTTGAAACTTCTTTAATCGAAGGGTGATCATCACCATTTGCCACTTCAAGTCCATTTCCTCCATATCATCCGGATCTACCTGATACAGGTCTTTAGCAGTGAGAAAATCTCTTTTTAACTCACCTGACATGAGAGCTTCATAGCTACCCAGGAAGGTCAAAGCAACATGTTCGGTGGATATCTTGAGTGCTTGAGCATCACTGGCCACAGTAGTCTTCTCGTTAGATGATGAGGCCTTTGCAGAGCTTGCGAAAGCGTTAGGGTAAGACGCGGTAGAACTTTGAGGAGTCGAACCATAGGAGGTTATGGGGGCAAGGAATGCCGAATTTTTGGGAACAGAAGTTGCAGCAGCGGATTGAGTAAATTTCTGAGAGTATCTTGCTTGGTTCATTTCTCTCTTGAGTACATCCATTTCAAAGGCTTTCAAAGTGTTGATCAGTTCTGAAAGTGTGATAGGAGTAGTGCTGGTCAAGAAGGTTCTTTTGATCATCATACATTGCAGGCTCCATTCTTTTGGGAGAGAGTCCAAAAGCTTCTTGATGGAGGCATAGTAGCAACAGGATTGCCTACTTTCTTCATTTTTGTTAGCACTTCCAAAAATCGACTGATATGATTTGACAAGTTTTCACCACGAACACTTCCGAACATGTTGTATTCTTTCTGAACATATCTCTCTTATTATCCATCAGCTCTTCGTTCCCTTCATAGTGATCAATAAGAGCCAACCATAGTTCATGAGCTGAAGTGTATTCTTTGAACAGTTTGTTGTCGCCCTTGGACAGAGCCATTGTTCGAGCAGCATGAGCCCTACGACCGCGTTGAATGAGAGTTTTGTCCTCTTCAGTGAATGTTGAAGGGTCTTCATTAATTGTTCGAACATCGTCGCGGATTATCATAGGAACATGCGATCCTACTGTGACAGAGATCCATTGAGTATAGTCTGTATACTCAAAGAACACTTTGATTCGATTCTTCCAACTACTGAAGTCTTCAGATCCTTTCAACTTGGGAGGTCTCGTAGCTGTTCCTGTCTCAAATTCGGCTTGGGCTGTTGGGTAAAGCTGATTGAGAGACATTTTGGTTGATTTTGAGTTCAAAAACTTGATCTTGGGTTAAATACGCTGGAACTTAAGAGATCAGAGAACAAATATGCTACAAGAACAAATACGCTGGAGATGCTTGGCGACTTTACTATGCGACAATAGCTAAATCCGCTGAAACACGCAAAACAAACGTGAGTTTGGCTAAATTCGCCGATCATCGTGATAAAATCACTGAGGATTTTTATCATTGACTTCGAAGTCGCCTTCGATTAATTACGCTGACACTATTTCGCTTGAAATCAACAAATCCGCTGGTGTTATGCCGGCGTTTTGTTAATTACACGATCTTTAAGTTTAAAAACGCTATAAGCAAGTTTATCTACGCTACCTTCAATGATAAATACGCCCAGCAAGGTTTAAGTACGAACAAAAACCCTCTAATCACCCAAAAATGTAACATCCGTCAAAAAAACGGATTTACCAAACCCGCTCCGTTTATCAACCGAACAGTCAGTCAAAATTTTCGTTTCGAATTAAATGTCCAAAACATTTTTAAACGATCCGTAATCAATTATTATACGCGAATATATATTTAGTTTTTGAAAAACTGTCAAAAATCGCAAAATAAAAATTAAATACATCTGCCGGGTTTCGAACCCGGGTCTGTACCGAGTCACTAAGTGACTTAACACCTCACACACAAACCACTGCGCCGCTTGTTATGTTTGATGAATATTAGAATCAGTTAATTGATATAGTGACTTTACGAATTCAAAACCGGCGCCCAAATCGTTTCAGTCGTCGGAATCCCGGAATTTCCGCGAATCTTAACTACGATTTACGTTATAACGTAAACCTTTAATCACATATCGGTTATAACCGATGTTTGAAGTCCGCGACCAAATTCAAAACCGCCGGAAAACTTGAATTGATGAACCCAGCCCAAAACCAGACCAAATACATCTTGTTTCTTCTATAAATTGACCCACAATCGTCTGCAAACCTTTTCGCTAAAAAATCACATCTTTTCACGGCGTAATTTTTCTCGCCGGAAGTTCCCTGCTCATCGCCGGAAAACCGACTTTCTTATTTCTGAACTTCACTGAATCCCCTAAACCTTTACCGAAGTTACCAATACTCTTTCCAAGATTTCCGGAGACTTGTTGCTGCCAGACACCCGTAGCCGGAGTTGGATTCTGTCGCCGGAGTTCTGCCGGAAAACAGAGGATCCAGTCGGTATAATCTCCGCTCAGTTTCTTTTCCTTTTTCACTTTTATCTTACCGAAATAAACTGTAAAACACTAATGAAACTTGATCAAAAGCTCGAACCAGTCAGACCCGATTTCTGGTTATTCGTTCAGTGAAGAAGATGAAGACTTGTTATCACATAAGTTTAATTAAAATCGTGAAATTAATCGGGTTAGACACACAGTCCAGCGGTGGACTGTGTGCACATATAAAACGCAAAACGTCTCGAGTTCGATTCCCGTTTCACACACGTTGCCTTAATAAAAATCAAGTTTTTGTTTAACTGAACCGGATCGCCTTAGTTATATATTAAGTATATTGATAACCAGAATAATAACCAAGTTAGACACACAGTCCAGCGGTGGACTGTGCGTTTGTTTATATCGCTGGTCACGAGTTCGAGTCCGGTCATCAGCACCGACTCGGACAATTATCTTTTCTTTTAAATAAGGCAGAAAAGGAAATATCTGTTTTGTATTTAAGTATAATAAAAACCGAATATTATAACATGTTGAACACACAGTCCAGCGGTGGACTGTGTGTTGGATTGAACCACAGGTCCCGGGTTCGAGACCTGTGGTGTGCATGACCGTTTCGATTAAATTGTTTTTAAAATAAAAATGATTTTCGGTTTAAACTAATTAGTGTATATATATAATTAAAATCGGATATATAACGGGTTAGACACGTAGCTCAGTTGGTAGAGCTGCGTGCACGCGTACGAGAGGTCTCGGGTTCGAGCCTCACTCAGCGCACAATAAACTGTCAACGAACCGGTCAACGGTCAACCGGCCGGTCAACGGTCAGAAAAATAATAATTTTTTTTTATTTATTTTTATTTAATTATTTTAATTAAAAATCAATTATAAATACTTAAAAATAACATTTTTTTTAAGATTAGAAAATAGTTTCAAACTCACAAAAATACACCCAACAATCCTACTAAAATAGTTTAATAAAAATCCGTTTACTCACCAAACCATAATGCGATTTATCTAGGTTAAATCTCACTCGTGGTTAAAACCACTTCGCGTGCATTCATCATCATCAACCGAACGCACCCACTGTGAGTGAATCTTACAATTCCCCCTTTTTAAATTACACGTTTTGGGGTGTGTCATGTGTTATGAATTAATTAATTTATTTATTTAAACTTGTGCCATACCACATCATGACTTAATCTTAGATTGATTTATTGTTGTGATTTATTTTCCGTTGGTCAAATTACATGAAACTCATACAATAAGCCCATCAGTTCCTCGTGGGAAACGAGTAGAACATCGCGTGCTTCAATTCAAATTCATTATTGTTCATGTGTGTTTTCATTGAGTTTATATTGTTTGTAGTTGTGTTATTCATATTATCATGTTTATGCAATTCATTCATCAGGCCCCTCAGTTCCTCGTGAGAGACGAGTTGAGCATCGCGTGCCTTTAATTGTTCCATTATTGTTCATGAGTGTTTTCATTTAACATCTTATGATTATTGACCAAGTTACATCTAATTTTACTCATGTTTGGTTGTGCACATTTTTCATAATCAATTTAAATAAATTGTTCAAATGTTTTCCATAGGATTCACTCGCCAACATTATGTTGATCCAAAAACCTTTTTACACATGATACAGGTGAACAGGTTGAAGCAAGGATAGCATAGGATTGCCTTAGAAGAGAACAAAGGAGTTAGATTGTTAGTTAGATCATGTTGTAGCAATCATTGTAAACTTTCATTTAATTTGTATTAATGAATATGAAACATTTAATAAATGTCATGAGCTTTGATGATAACCCAATCATGCCCCGATCACCTTATCCGCTGCGGGTCGGGGTGTGACAGATTGGTATCAGAGCCAGGTTATAGGGATATAGGATAGGTTATTAGACCCTTAGAGCCTATACTATAGTCTGCCTAAAATATTAAATTGATTAAGTGGTTACATACAAACTTGTGATATTTATTTGTTTCATATTTGTTTACATTTCAGTCAAACATACATGCTCATATACATGTTCATTATACATATATACATATTCATTATACATATATCGATGTTCATGTGTTCAATTTATTTTCATACTCTCGTTATCCAAAGATTTTATGCAATTTTCAATTCTCATCAAAGTAAGTTCTGCGACGGGCATGTAGTAACTGGAAGGGTACAAGTACCGGTAGTCGGAACGTCCTGTCTAGGCTGGCATTCGTATAAATCCAATATAACGGACCAGTTTGCCTACCTGGGGACCAACGATGAGAGTACGAAGGACCTATTAGGCCAAAGCATGCCACACCAAACGTCGTTCGAACTAACCCTACTTTGAGGTGTCACCGTGTCTACACCTGGACACATTCCGAACATCACACGTTGTATACATATTTCTCGATTTTCACCGGGTTTTGTGTACGCAACCAGGCAGAAACCGTGCGAACCATATGAAAAACCGGTAATTCATGGGGGCCCACATGATTACATAAGGTAAAGTATGGCGGCATGACGGGCCTAACAGCGAGCAAAGCCAAAGACATCCTATGGATGTAGTATTTTTGTATAATTATTTTATGAATGTTCATTCTTGAATGCGACCCACGATCTCAAAAGCATCCAACTCATACCCTTGTCATGTATTCATTGTAGATGTCTTCTAACCTCGCCCGTAGGAAGACGAGAGCAAGAAAAGCCCGCGAACGCATGGCTACCTTAATCGCTCAACAAATGGCTGCTGTAATACCCAATATTGTAATCCAAGTTCAACAAGCACTTACCAATAATCCTGTCAATCAAGCAAACCAAAACATTTTCAACTCTTCCCCAAATAC
Organism: Scalesia atractyloides; assembly: GCA_947069175.1. NCBI lineage: Eukaryota > Viridiplantae > Streptophyta > Magnoliopsida > Asterales > Asteraceae > Scalesia > Scalesia atractyloides. Next base: position 78,599,377 of record CAMTDV010000003.1, on the reverse strand, counting down.
CACTAAATGCACCTACAAGCATTTCAAATCATGCGACCCTCCGAAATATAAAGGGACTGAAGGTGTCACCGCACTCCTCCATTGGGTTGAAGAAATGGAGAATACTTTTCTAAATTGCGATTGCCCTGATGATCGCAAAGTGCGTTATGCTACCGGTCGACTATATGGGATAGCACTTACTTGGTGGAACACAGAGAAGGCAAAACGAGGTGTTGAAGATGCTATGTCCCTAACTTGGAATGAATTGAAGGAAATCATGACCAGACGATTTTGTCCAAGGAGCGAAATCAAGAAGCTAGAAGATGAATTTTACTCATTGAAGCAAGTGGAAGGAGACCACACCACCTACAACAAAAGGTTCCTTGAATTACATCAAATGGTTCCCAACATGTTTACTCCCCTCTACCGTTTGATCGAGCACTACATTCGTGGTCTTCCGTCAAAGATTCAAGACCCTGTGATAAGTACCAAGCCTGCAACTTTGGAAGCAGCAATGGAGCTAGCAACAGAGCTCACCGAGAACCGAATCCGAAACAAAGACTTCAAGGAGGAGAAGAAGAAGGATAAAGAATCGACTGAAACCCCCGAATCCCCTTCTCAAACCGAATCCCCTTCTCAACCCGAATCCCCTTCTCAACCCAAACCTAAGAAAAGAAGAGTCAGGCGACTTTTCGCTGCGACCCAACGAAATCAACCCGTTTTTCACGCTATACCCATCCGAGCTGTCCCAATCACCCAAGAGGCACCCAACTCAGCTTACCCAAATAAGAAACCATATCTTGGACCTCATCCTCGATGCAACCACTGTTTTTATCACCATCCCCTTACTTTACCTTGCCGGCTATGTACAACTTGTGGACGTTATGGCCATTTGAGCAATGTTTGTCGCACCTTTCAAGACCAAACCTTCTCCCCTACACAAAACATGGCCCAAACTTATCACCAACCCCAACACCCCATGTTCCCATATGCTCGAGCTTGCTTCAATTGTGGCGACCCTACCCACTTTAGAAACACATGCCCTCAATTGGTAAACGTTATCAACACTCAAGCCCAATCAAACCCAGTTAACCAAGTAAACCAAGAAAACCCAACCACTATGCCACCAGCAAGAGGAAGAGTCTTCAATATCAACGCCAACCCTGTCGAAGATAATGACGGCCCAAACGAAGATACTCAGCTAGTCCTTTTCGCCGAAGATCCAGATTCAACTCCTGTTGTTTAGTCTTATGTTTTTTCTTTAACACATGTGTAGACTGTTAGAGTAATTATGGTATATTATATATATTGTTTTCAGTATACGATTTTGCCGAGGCCGTGGCTCCCCATCCATCGAGGTTGAGTTGGATCCCCATTTTATTATGTGGTTGATCTTGGCGTGCCCGCACGATCGGCTCCGTTTGTTGAGCCTTGATCGGTTACGTAATATTACATTTCAAGTTCATGCAATACGCTCGGCTCCGTTTGATTGAGCCTTGAGTGCACAGTTCAATTTACATTTCAAGTTCATGCAATACGCTCGGCTCCGTTTGATTGAGCCTTGAGTGCACAGTTCAATTTACATTTCAAGTTCATGCAATACGTTCGGCTCCGTTTGATTGAGCCTTGAGCGCACATACAATTTCATTATCAGTATCTTGTGGTTGTGGTGTTTGTAGTAGAGTCGCATCGAACTAACCATAACTTTCGGATAAAGTCAACGAAAATTTGACAAGGATATGGTGGATACGCCGATGGTACTTCCTATATATAAGTATTCTTGTCAAATGATCGGAGGCATTATCAGGCGATTATGAGAGGTTCCATGCATAGGCTGTTTGTGTGGTTAAGTTATTCATATTCAGTACATGCAATATGTTCGGCTCCGTTTGATTGAGCCTTGAGCACACAATTTCAATTTCAGTACATTCAATATGTTCGGCTCCGTTTGATTGAGCCTTGAGCACACAATTTCAATTTCAGTACATTCAATATGTTCGGCTCCGTTTGATTGAGCCTTGAGCACACAATTTCATTTTCAGTACATGCAATACGATCGGCTCCGTTCGATTGAGCCTTGATCGCACAGATATGTTTCATTTCAGTAATTGTAGAGTTATAGGACTAATCATAATTCACTGTTAAAACCAATGAAAATTTGACAAGAATATGGTGGATACGCCGCTGGTACTTCCTATATATAAGTATTCTTGTCAAAGGATCAAAGGCATTAACGGATGGTTATGAGGAGTTCTATGTAGGATTTATTAGTTTCTTGGTAACCAATCATAACTTGTGGATAAAACTAATGAAAATTTGGCAAGAATATGGTGGATACGCCGCTGGTACTTCCTATATATAAGTATTCTTGCCAAAGGATCAGAGGCATTATCAGACGGTTATGAGAAGTTCCATGTAGGATTTATTATTGCCTTGGTTGGAATTTGTGATACATTTATATCATCATGTTATTTAAAGAGATTGGATTGTGTTCCATTTCTACATAAATTAACCTCTCCATCATAACAAACGAGAGAGGAACTTTCATCATTCAAACATATATGTTATCAGAATGTGGATTCAAATATTTGCTGTTGTGTTTATTCATGTTCAAATATTCGCTGATGTGTCTATTCATGTTCGAATATTGGCTATTGTGTTTATTCATTCGCTGATGTGTCTATTCATGTTCGAATTTTTGCTGTTGTGTTTATTCATGTTCAAATACTTGCTGTTGTGTTTATGCATGTTCAAATATTTGCCGATGTGTTCATTCATGTTCGAATATTTGCTGTTATGTTTATTCACGTTCAAATATTTGCTGATGTGTTCATTCATGTTTGGATATCAGCTGTTGTGTTTTTATTTATGTTCCATGTAGATTGTAGTGTTAGAAGTTTTGCCTTAGGATATAACCATATTTTTCCCAAACGTATCTAAACTCTTATGTATGATATCATTTTTAGAGAATCATTTCCTGATTATCAATATTCATACAGTAGGCAACAAAAAGCGATTCCTGAATAGGGTACTTAACCTTTACAAGGAACGTTACCGCCTCGAACAAAAACTTAAACCTTCATTTTTCTGAGCATACAACTGTCAAACAAAACGTCATCATCCTTTTTAGTCAAAATATATCATTATTCAAATTTCGGGACGAAATTTCTAAAAAGCAGGGGATACTGTAACATCCGTCAAAAAAACGGATTTACCAAACCCGCTCCGTTTATCAACCGAACAGTCAGTCAAAATTTTCGTTTCGAATTAAATGTCCAAAACATTTTTAAACGATCCGTAATCAATTATTATACGCGAATATATATTTAGTTTTTGAAAAACTGTCAAAAATCGCAAAATAAAAATTAAATACATCTGCCGGGTTTCGAACCCGGGTCTGTACCGAGTCACTAAGTGACTTAACACCTCACACACAAACCACTGCGCCGCTTGTTATGTTTGATGAATATTAGAATCAGTTAATTGATATAGTGACTTTACGAATTCAAAACCGGCGCCCAAATCGTTTCAGTCGTCGGAATCCCGGAATTTCCGCGAATCTTAACTACGATTTACGTTATAACGTAAACCTTTAATCACATATCGGTTATAACCGATGTTTGAAGTCCGCGACCAAATTCAAAACCGCCGGAAAACTTGAATTGATGAACCCAGCCCAAAACCAGACCAAATACATCTTGTTTCTTCTATAAATTGACCCACAATCGTCTGCAAACCTTTTCGCTAAAAAATCACATCTTTTCACGGCGTAATTTTTCTCGCCGGAAGTTCCCTGCTCATCGCCGGAAAACCGACTTTCTTATTTCTGAACTTCACTGAATCCCCTAAACCTTTACCGAAGTTACCAATACTCTTTCCAAGATTTCCGGAGACTTGTTGCTGCCAGACACCCGTAGCCGGAGTTGGATTCTGTCGCCGGAGTTCTGCCGGAAAACAGAGGATCCAGTCGGTATAATCTCCGCTCAGTTTCTTTTCCTTTTTCACTTTTATCTTACCGAAATAAACTGTAAAACACTAATGAAACTTGATCAAAAGCTCGAACCAGTCAGACCCGATTTCTGGTTATTCGTTCAGTGAAGAAGATGAAGACTTGTTATCACATAAGTTTAATTAAAATCGTGAAATTAATCGGGTTAGACACACAGTCCAGCGGTGGACTGTGTGCACATATAAAACGCAAAACGTCTCGAGTTCGATTCCCGTTTCACACACGTTGCCTTAATAAAAATCAAGTTTTTGTTTAACTGAACCGGATCGCCTTAGTTATATATTAAGTATATTGATAACCAGAATAATAACCAAGTTAGACACACAGTCCAGCGGTGGACTGTGCGTTTGTTTATATCGCTGGTCACGAGTTCGAGTCCGGTCATCAGCACCGACTCGGACAATTATCTTTTCTTTTAAATAAGGCAGAAAAGGAAATATCTGTTTTGTATTTAAGTATAATAAAAACCGAATATTATAACATGTTGAACACACAGTCCAGCGGTGGACTGTGTGTTGGATTGAACCACAGGTCCCGGGTTCGAGACCTGTGGTGTGCATGACCGTTTCGATTAAATTGTTTTTAAAATAAAAATGATTTTCGGTTTAAACTAATTAGTGTATATATATAATTAAAATCGGATATATAACGGGTTAGACACGTAGCTCAGTTGGTAGAGCTGCGTGCACGCGTACGAGAGGTCTCGGGTTCGAGCCTCACTCAGCGCACAATAAACTGTCAACGAACCGGTCAACGGTCAACCGGCCGGTCAACGGTCAGAAAAATAATAATTTTTTTTTATTTATTTTTATTTAATTATTTTAATTAAAAATCAATTATAAATACTTAAAAATAACATTTTTTTTAAGATTAGAAAATAGTTTCAAACTCACAAAAATACACCCAACAATCCTACTAAAATAGTTTAATAAAAATCCGTTTACTCACCAAACCATAATGCGATTTATCTAGGTTAAATCTCACTCGTGGTTAAAACCACTTCGCGTGCATTCATCATCATCAACCGAACGCACCCACTGTGAGTGAATCTTACAATTCCCCCTTTTTAAATTACACGTTTTGGGGTGTGTCATGTGTTATGAATTAATTAATTTATTTATTTAAACTTGTGCCATACCACATCATGACTTAATCTTAGATTGATTTATTGTTGTGATTTATTTTCCGTTGGTCAAATTACATGAAACTCATACAATAAGCCCATCAGTTCCTCGTGGGAAACGAGTAGAACATCGCGTGCTTCAATTCAAATTCATTATTGTTCATGTGTGTTTTCATTGAGTTTATATTGTTTGTAGTTGTGTTATTCATATTATCATGTTTATGCAATTCATTCATCAGGCCCCTCAGTTCCTCGTGAGAGACGAGTTGAGCATCGCGTGCCTTTAATTGTTCCATTATTGTTCATGAGTGTTTTCATTTAACATCTTATGATTATTGACCAAGTTACATCTAATTTTACTCATGTTTGGTTGTGCACATTTTTCATAATCAATTTAAATAAATTGTTCAAATGTTTTTCATAGGATTCACTCGCCAACATTATGTTGATCCAAAAACCTTTTTACACATGATACAGGTGAACAGGTTGAAGCAAGGATAGCATAGGATTGCCTTAGAAGAGAACAAAGGAGTTAGATTGTTAGTTAGATCATGTTGTAGCAATCATTGTAAACTTTCATTTAATTTGTATTAATGAATATGAAACATTTAATAAATGTCATGAGCTTTGATGATAACCCAATCATGCCCCGATCACCTTATCCGCTGCGGGTCGGGTGTGACAAAAAACGACTCAAAATCTATGTTTCTTTGTTCCAAAATGACCCAAATGTTTACCAAAACACTGATTAACAACAATCCAATGATTAAACACACCAAATCAAACCATTTTAAGTCCAAAAATTTGAAACCTTGAAACTTTGAAGACTTTTGAAAAACCTTCAAAAGTTGAAGAATCTTAACAAAAACTCAAACAATCAAGAGCACAAAGGCTCTGATACCATATGATAGGTCCGAACGATCAGGTTTTAGTCTCGGTTCGGTAAAAATATGGAGAAGGGTGAATTCGAGCCAAGAACAAACGATAATAAACAAGAAAGATATATGGATAATAGATTCAAACAAGTTGATTTCATTGAAAGTGATGAGCAAAATACAAAAGATAATCATCCACCCTGGGTGAGCTCACCCCTTGGGTGGTGGCTCACAAAATGCACACCCTACAAGTGAGGTGTAGTCCACTATTTATAGATCCTTGAGCCTTGCCCTCCAAGCAAGCCGACCTTTGCTTGGAAAACCTCCTAAAGTCGCTAAACCGTACAAACTCTAACCAATAAACTCGCTACGCCACGCAAAAATATCATCGTTCCTTAATTGATAACATCATTCTCCAAAATGACCCAACAGTATCTTATCATGTTTTCTATTTATTAAAATTGCACCAGTGTATAATGTATAAGTCGGCTAAAAATATACCACTTTTTATATACACTCACACTCACGTCATGAACAAACACAAACATGAAAATTAGTTCTTTTAGTGTTTGTGTACGGTTCCTATATAACTTCAATTCTAATCGAACAAACATTAACAAGGCTTTGTTTAGTTTGTTTTGGCTCGTTTATTGCGCAACCTGCATCTACATCTATGAGTCCATAGCCATTGACCAAGAGTTTCTGTAAAAGCAACCAGGAAATTGAAACGAAGATGAATGAAGGTTGACCCAAGAACTCGAACAGGTTGGACCATCAATATGAATGAACAGGTACATACCATGAAACAATGAGCAAGTCAAAATAAGCATTTTAACATGCAAATATTTTGTAAGAATTCATGAATCACAAAAGAAAATGAGCCAAACACATATATTTTTTTTACACAAACAGATTATGGATAAACTAGAAATGAGTTTTGATTTGCCACAACAACCACAATTTTTAAGTGCTTAAAAAGCCAACTCGCCTGCCTGAAGACTCAGGAAAGCCACCATCTCTACCGTTAATTCCAGCAGCCTTGCCTAGAGGCACAGCAGTGCCACCATCTCCAACTTTTATTTCTAACAGTCTCGTCTATTCCATCTGAAGGCTCAAGAATGCGACCATCTCCAACTTTAATTCCACAAGACTTCATGCCAAAAATACAATTTATTAGTAAATGATAATTTAACAAGTGGAAAATTTCCGCTCTCGCAGCGGATTTTTGATCGATATCAGTGCAATCCGTTACAATAGTGGTAAGGTACAACGAGTCGGCATAGCAACCGAAAAAGATATAAACAAAAACCAATGTGAATACAAGTCTGTTCCAGAAAAGCACACAAACTGAATGCTAGTACTGATATCATTTGAATTGTATCGGTTCGATTCATTATAGTAACAAAAAATGTATTGTATTCGGCACGTTCGCTTTTGAATATAAAAAATTAGAGAAACATTGATAAAATTAAACACGTCGCAACAGTATATTATTAATTTTATAAAATAACAAATAGATTCAACAAACAAAAAGAGTAAAGTGAGTCGGTTTACAAAACAAAACAAAAAAAAGTGAATATTGACATGTACGTTTGTTCTTATAGCACTTTTACAACACTATTTATTACTTTGTTTTGACTAAAAATACACTTTAATTTTTTTTTTCTCAGAATCACATTTTAAAAGTTTGAAGAGAAAAAACAATATATACTCAAAAATATCTATAATAATAAAATAACTTGCATAAAAGGCTTCTACTTAAACCTATGCGTAACTTACTTGTAATATACTTACTATTATTTCTCCTATGTATTTGCTACAACTAACACTCCCTATTAAATAATCTAAAGAATACAACTCTTTGTTAAGAGATATTGTACCGGTACAAACATTCTTTGAACGTGTATAAGTTCGCTTAGTCACAATAAAACAAAAGATCAAATAAATTTTTCCCGTCCGAATATAGCTTTTATCAAAGTAAAAATAAGTAAGTCACAATGGTAAACTGACAAACAACATCACTTTATCTAAATAAACTAAACCGCAAAGGAGCTTTGATGACATGTTTATACATTACTATTTACAACTCCATTTTAAATATTTTTTTTTATCTTTTAGTACATAAAATTAAGCATGTCACTTCAGCATAATCAAACACTGATAAAACATTATATTTTAAAGGTTATAATAAAAAACAAAATATAATCATAATAATAAAGTGATAAAAAATTAAGTTAAAGCCTTGTACTGTAAATTGAGTAAAATTAGTGAGTTGCCTCAACATTTCGTGGTTGGTAGCAACCCGATATCTAACTTAACGGAAACGTAATTAGGTTTTAAAAGAAGTTAAGATGTCTTCGTTTTCAAATTAATTTAAATCACGTATTTAACTTTTGTAAAAGAAAACTAATGATTGAAAATTATTAAACAAAAATAAAACTATATAGTTAAAAGTGTATATTATTTATAGTGTAAGAGATTAAATCACTTGGCTACAAGTGATTTGGAGTTGTATTTTAATATAACTTAAATTATATTATTACTTATATTAATACAAACTTGTGATGAAAAGTAGTTTAATTTTCCTTTCTAATATTGTTTTTCTGAGTTTTCATTACTTTATTTTTTATTACATTAATTGATTTTAGACATGTTTGTTTCTTATATAAATGTTAACATACAATCAAAGTTTCCGTTATTAAGCCGGAACCATAAAAATGAATGCGAACCGGTACTACGTTGTATGGTTTAGTTTGATATGGTATCTATAGCGATATGGTGTCTTTATTGAAAAAAGAAACAAATACCAGTACGGATACAGATGTACGGTTTGATGCTATAGCGGTACAATATCCATTTTCGAAAAAAATATCACAATCAACTAAAATAATCATAGAATGCAAACGGACCGACCCAATATCAACTAAATAACATCAGTACTGGTATCGATATTCTTTTTTATTGTTTTCAATCAATGTAATGTTTTCTATTTTGACTACTATAGCGAGCGTCAGTACCATTACGAACAAAAGGTATTGACTAAATTCCCACCGTGAAGTGCGGAGAAATCTCACTAGTTTATAATTATAATGAGAGTATAACGGGTGTCAGTACCATAACGAACAAATTTGGTACCAACTAAATTCTCGCCAAAAAACGTGAAGAAATTTCACTAGTTTATAATTATAATGAGAGTATAACGGACATTCCACTTTCCTTTGTTTTTAGTAGGTATAATATAATGACGTCATATTAGCTTAGTCTACCCGATTGAGCAATATGATCGATTGAGCAATTAAATCATATAACACTTATCTCGGATGATATGTCAAGAATCCCATCTTGAATCTTTCTATAAATTGTTCCAGCAGTGTTTATGAACGCCTAAAAAGATTAGCAATGTTAAATACTGGTGTTCAACACTTGGTATTTGTGGGTTGGCGGATCGAATCGATTATGAACCGGAAAATTATGTCATACATATGAACGCGGACACCGCATGAGTACTACCGGGTTGTCATGAACACAACACAATCATTACCAATTTTTTTTTTGCATGTTAATGCTTTAAAGTAACAATTTTTCAACAAAAGATTCAAACATATATGAAACAGTTAGGTGTATATTTTGATAGTTGATGTTAATTTCCCTTTTAGTTTTGAAGTTTGGCATAAAATACATAACCATTTTAAGTTATGACCTAAAACATTTATAAAAATAAAAAGGAAAGTTAAACTGATTAAACAGGTCAATTTAAACTCGACCCATTTAATAACATTTGTTCGCAAGTTCAAGTTAAAACTGACACAAACGCATTTAGACTAAACGAAAATATGTAATTTTCATGCTAGGTTCATGCCATGCCATAAAAAGAAACATATATGTACCTCCTCGACATTTAGGGCAGTTTTTGAGGATGCTTCAATGAATATTAAACCATGCTCTTTCGCAAATTGTTCTCCTTCTTCTGTGCTAACAGCTCTTTTGTGTTCCAAATCACACTTGTTACCAATTAACATTATTGTCGTGTTTGCATTTGAATTATGAAGTCTGAAATCCTCCAACCAGGCACAAAGATGATTAAAGGTTTCTCTCCTAGCATTAAAAATAATTTGGAACATCTTTTTATAAAAGAAAACATAATAGCATTACACAATGGACCTTACTTAGTCGTATTATAAACCAAAAGTACACCCGCAGCGGCTCTGTAGTAGGACCGTGTTATAGATCTAAATGATTCTTGACCCGCCTTGCAGAAAAATACATATTTACATACGAGGCTGATTAAAATTTAAAACCCGTATAATAAGAGAAAAACCCGATAATACAAGGAAAAGGAAATAAAAGTGTGAACAAACCATATCCCATATTTGAAGTTGTATTGGTTTGTTGTCAATTGTGATCATTCTCTTTCAAAATTCAACGCCAATGGTCAAATCATGAACTGGTTGAAAACGTTGGTCTGTAAACTGAAGAAGTAGACATGATTTTCCAACCCCTGTATAAAAAAAAAGAAAGATAGAAAACCATCCACATTAGGCAAACAAGAATAAATGTGGTGCTACTTAGCACAAAGAAGAAAGACCTGAAATATATGGTTAATTAAATAGCTTGTGGTTTTAATTCACGTAGTGGCGGATCCAAAAACTTTTTTTGGTGGGTTCGTTTTGATAGATTCTTACTATTTTTTTCCAAATCATACAAAGTTCTCACTAATTTTTTTTCATTTTTTTCAAACCGGGTGGGTTCATACGAACCCACAAAACATGGTTGGATCCGCCACTGAATTCATGCACATTGAAGTAGCATACTTGTATTTGTTGGTCGAGTTTTTAAAGTTTCCTGCTTATATTCTAATAGAATTGTGGATTGACTTCAGGTTTTGATGCAGAAATTACAAGAAATCAAAAAACAAAAAAAAACAAAATTAATAATTGACTCACATAATGCATATACTATCGATTTACCAGTAAATAATCGAAAGAAATAAAAAATAATTACCAGTATCTCCGATGATGATGTATTTGAAGAGGTAAGCATACGACATGGCTACTTAGAGAGCAAATCTTCAGCGAAGTAGAGGATTTTGTTAGAAGATCGAAATTCAGAGTTTTAAACTTACTCTTTTGTAAAGGGTCTGCTTTACACATGCAAATACATGATATTTAAATAATAAATTGCATATGACATTATAGTTTAGTAGCATTTTAAGGGTGACATAAGGTTTAGGGATCATTAGGTCCTAGGTTCAATTTTCACAAGAGAGTTTTTCCTAAATTTAATGGGTTTCCTCCTAAATTAGTGTATATACATTATAACTTAGTGGAGATGAATACGATAAAGTGATTCCAATGGTGGCAGTTAGTGATCCAAATTTGTCAATTAAAAATATTAAAATAAAAAGGTGATTTAGTAATCTTAAAGGTCTTCTTTAATACATGATATTTAAATAATAAAAAAAGTCATTTAATAATCTTAAAGGTCTTCTTTATAAATTCAGTTATTTGATATTAAATATTCAAAGAATAAGTCTTTTAATAATATAAAATACCAGAAGATTATGTAAGAAACATCTACTGATCGATCTACAAATTGATAAACCTGATTAGATTGATACAATTCCACCATCTTCTATAAGACTATAACAATGTTCTTTTACTATATTCATAGTTTTTTGTTTTCATTACATTGATATTTTATTTTATTGCATATGTAGTTTAAATACTTAATATAATTTAAAATACTAGAACGATTATCTTTTAACATGTTCAAACATGAATCGTTATATATCTGAGAATTACGAGTGACTATTTTATTTATTGGCAAATATATGTATAAATTAGTGCATATACTGTAATAGTGTAATTGTTTTATAAATATTGTCTTACACCAATTAATTTTGTCCATGCTAAGACCGAACCGAAATCACTTTTTATGAAAGAGAAGTACCATACCATCAAGTCACTAGCTCATAATTTACTAGATTTATTAATTTAGTTTGTTTACTACAAATATTACCGATTTATCAGCTCTAATATATTTCAAAACGAGATTTTTGTGGTTTTTTTGATGAATGGTGATTCTATAGTTTTATTATGATATTGTATTTTATTATGTCCTTGTCCCGTCTTGACCCGAATGACGACCGGCTTGAAAATATCAACGCTTGGTTGAGACAAATCTTAACATCGAATAAAAATGGACCCTAGTAGAAAAAAATCATGCGTCCGTCACTTGGGTTGTTGTTAAGTAAAAGAATATTAAGATAATGAGACATTAGATAAACACATGTAATGATCTAATAGAGTGCATTTAAACTTGTTTAGAAATAAATGTAATGATCTATGAGAGTGTATTTATACTTGTTTATCTTTAACAAAATATAATATTTGGATAATCAATTGTATTAATTAATGTTTGACATTTGTGATCACTTATGCACATTTAGTGGTCGAATAATTTGAATAAACAACCTCAAATAGTTTACATGATCACAACGATTTCTTCCACATCGAAACAACAAGTGAAAAAAGTAGATTATATATTAAAAAAACAAGTAAAAAGATGTTGTATTGATTTAGATATCAAAACTAGAGACTTCGAAAGTAATATTTCCTAATGGTCTTCTTTATGAATTCAATTATTATTAGATATCAAAAAATAAAATAAAGAAGTCTTTTAATAATCTAAAAAGCTATAAAATTGATATTGATATAGCTATCTCATACCGGTTGTTTGGGATTCTCAATTATTACTATTAAAATATTGACAATGGAGTGTTTTATCTTGCACTACCAAGTTATGTAAGTGATATTCCTGCACATTAGTTTTACAATTCTAGTCTCGCTACGAACAACTATAAGAATTAGCTGTAAATTAGGTTGCTGTTAAGAAATAATTTTAAAATAATGAACATAAGATAAAGAAATGTAGTGATTGATGATTGTGCATTAGAACTTTTTTTAACTCTAAGTAAATATAATATCTAGATATGATTGATGATTGTGCATTAGAACATTTTTAACTTTAAGTAAATATTTAGTTGTAATAGTGTTTTGACATTTTTTATCATTTAACAAATTACGTGATAGAATCTATATGTATACATATATACCTATACGATATAATAAATATATCTTTGTATGAATACATCACGACTACCAATGAAACCTAGAAATGTTTTATTCTACTTCTCTCGTCTATTTTCTCTCATCTATTAGATACACATATCTCATATAAAATGATAAGAGTAAATATAACAACGGTTCCTGATTTTAGGTCACTTTATGACTTTAGTTCAAAAATGAAATGTTTTGTATCTGGATTCTTGAGATTTCATTTTTGTTGTTATTTTCATTCAACTGTCAAACTGAGTTAGGATTTTCTCTTAACTTCTTTCCTTTTTGTCGGTTTCCTCATTTTGATGAAGAGTATAATCATCATTTTATGCCATTATATATTTTAATTAGACGAGAAAAAAAGGAAAAGTTAACAGAAAATTCTAACCCAATTTGTTAATTGGATGAAAATAACAACAAAAAGAAACCTTAAGACCCATATACAATAACTTTTATTTCTGGACTAAAGAGACAAAAGCGGCACAATGTAGGGACTATTTTGGTATTTTACTCAAATTATAATAATATCAAATAACTAAATTAAACAATTAAATGTTAAAAAAATCTTTTTGTTTTAATAATTTAATTAAAATTTCATCAACCATAAGATTTCAATTATGTTTTTTTAATATATAATTTTATATATCTTTAATATTTATTATTAGCTATTTATAATTGTTAGATTTTTTTTATTTCATTAGTGGCTGAACACATCCAACATACAAAATCGTCACATTAACTAATACCTTTAATAAGTTTATTTTGTTAGACTCATATAATAGTTAGATTTCTAACCTAGTAATTTATATAACAAACTCTAAATATGAGTATGAGTGTAGCACCTCAAATAGTTTACATGGTCACAACAAATTTGTCTACCCAACAACAAAAGGTAGATTTTATTTATATCAACACAAAAGATAAAAGCAAAAAAGATGTGAAACTGATTTAGATCCAAAATTTACAGATACCAAAGGTAATCTTCCATAAAGATTTTTTTATAAATTATTAATTAGATATTAAATAAGAATATAAAGAAGTCTTTTAATAATCTAAAAGTATTAGAAAACGATTATTTATATACTTTTCTTATAGGGTTGTTTTGGAAATCCGAAGTAAATAATCACAAGAAGGTGTTTTTTTTACATAAAGAAGTCTTTTAATAATCTAAAAATACTAGAAGACGATTATTCATATACTTGTCTTATAGGGTTGTTTTGGGAATTTGAAGTAAATAATGACAAAAAGGTGTTTTTTTTATATGATAGTGCTGACTTAAGAAACAGATGATTCAAATCTTCTAAGATGCATTTATACATAATTATTAGAAGTAAATTAGAATTATGATCCCCATTCTAAGAAAGTGTCAGGGTATGTAAATGTTGTTCCTCCACATTTGGTCGGAAGTTTGAATCTTGCAGTGCATACACTGAAAAGAACTAGTAGTAAATTAGACTGATGTTTAAAATCATTATTAAAATAATAAGAATTAGATAATAGATATAATGATCTATATGAGAGAGTATTTAAACTTTTTATCTTTAACAAAATATAATATTGATATGTTTGAAAGATCACATGAACTCAATGCTAAAATCTCTATAATTGTAGTTGTTTAATTGTAAATGCACCCTGAATTAGTTAATTATCTGTATTTTGGTGTTTTGTAGACCTCGAAGCTGAATTGAAGGATTATGAAGGTGGAAACAAGTTTAAACGAAGAAATTCAAGTAAAGATATGAAAGACAGGGTACGGCCCATACGCACAAGAGAGGGTATGGCTCGTACCATTATAAGACAAATACGCCACCAGATAAAAAAAGTCAAAACCCTAACATTACTAGAAAACTAGGCAATTGCAACCAAAATAAAAAAAAACAATATGAGCAAAGAAACAAAAAAAGAAAAAGAAAAATAGAAGTAAATCAAAACATAATGGTCATTGGAGCTACAGGAACTTTAGGACATCAAGTGGTTAGGCGGGCACTAGATGAGGGATCTGATGTGCGATGCTTTGCCCGACCTAGACCTGTCCCTACCGACTTCCTTTGCGATTAGGGCGCTACTGTTGTCAATGTACTCCTTGTTTCATAATCTTTCAATCAGCTACTAGTTAACCTCGTTTGATAATATTTATTTATGTTCAGGGAGACTTAAGCAAACCTGAAACAATTACAGCAGCTCTGGTTGGAGTTCATACAATTATTGATTGTGCCACAGGGCGTATTCTAAAAGTTCAATTCTGGACAAGATGCAAATGTGACTACAATTCTGGTCTCTATTCTGAAATTTACTCACCAGCTAACTTCTTGTTTTGAGTGGACAATGATGTTGCAGACGGATTGGCATTTTTAGAGGCAACAAAAAAATGACTCCAACACAAGTTCAGTCTCCATACTTGAGATATTATGTTTGATATTGCAGATTCTGACAAGTGATATTGTATTTTCGTTTGGAGGACCGTTCACAACTTTTTGTTTTGAGTCCTCGATGGTCCAGGTTACCAGGTAACATTCTCTTCAACCTTCATCTAAATGCTAGTGTAACAACTGTGATATATTTGTGCAGGCGTTTGCAGCGGTGATCACAGCCGCTCTCATGGGTTCACTATTATGTTGCTGCATCTACAAAAGGTTTATTAATCATCTGGTGTAAGGTCCAAATGTAACGTGACTCAAAATTGCATACGAAGATTTAAAATTACTTGCTTTATAAATTTTAAAAGGTTTGTTTGTATATGACCTCAAATAGAATTTTAACATTTGTACATAAAGGGATCTAGATGAGTCTTGCCAAAGTTTGAGCTTATCTAAATGAGTCTTGCCTAAGTTTGAGCTCAGCTTCCTTCAAGCTTATCCAAAGCTCGAGATCGACTCGTGAAAAAGTTTCCAAGATGTCACTTCATTACTATTTATCAATTATATTTTAAAAAACTAATTGGTTATATAAACACATATTACGTTTCCCTTAAGATCCTACTTACATTGTGGCATCGGTTCTGAGGTCTCATCCTGGTCGTGATGAAACGAAGAAGCTTATCGGAGCTTGGTATGAGAGGCGGTAAATGAAAAAGATATATTCTCCATTACTTGAAGCTCTTTATCTTGGATTCGAATGGGACCAGGTAACATTGATCGGTATGGCTAAATTATTCCTAATAAATTTGATTTTAAGTTTTGACCGTATGAATGTGACAGATAAATAACATTCTAGCGCTCATCATAACACATGGGATATACTCTGCAGCGGTACTAGGACACGGGCTTTGGAAGATCCACGATCATCGATGACGACTCCAGTAGAGAATCCGGATGCTACAACTTAGTTGGATGACAAACTTTGAAGAATATGTCTCAAAACGTCCAATCGAGTTAGGATTTAAACACTTTATTTTGAATATTTGTTAAGTTGGAATATAATCGGGTATTTGACATTATAATTTGTAATTTTAATTGGAATGTTTTACATTGTTTTGAAATTTCGCTACATGCTTGAATTTAAAAAATACGAACAGTATTAGTATTAGCTGGTTTAAAATAAAAAATAGCTGAAACACAATAAACATTTTGGTATCACAATGGTTGCAAAGCGGTCGCAAGTTTGTAAAAGGCAAGCCGTTGGAAAATCGTCGCGAGTTTACAGTTGCAAAGCGGTCGCAAGTTTGCAGTTGCAAACTGGTCGCAAGAAAACCCTCAAAACTAGAAGCGGTCGCAATATTTGTGACCATTTTCATGGTCGCACATTGTAGTCGCAAAAATATTGTCACACCCCGCTCATAGGCGGAAGCGCGCGGTGTGATTTGATTGATTCTCTTTGCGTACAACATAAGTGAACATACTAAATGAATAAAACAAACTCCAAATGTCATTACTGAAATTGTTTCAAAACGCAACATAGGTTAAGTATATTGTTTACAAACCACGAGATAAGATTAAGTTGTCAAGGTGGTACATAACCAAAATGCAAATTTTTAAAGTAATAAGGCTTTGACCTTTTTATCACCGTAAGGAGACGGTATATAACGGGCAAACCCTTCAAAAGACGGCATTGGAGACTTGATACTTGTTTTCTTGATTAAAACTTCCTGCATGGATCCACTAATTACTTGAAATACATGTTAAGTTTAAAATCAACAAAAGTTGGTGAGTTCATGAGTTTTAACTATATGAGTTGGATCCATAAAATGTAAGTAGTATTTTTGAATCACAAAAACCCGGCATGTAAAGCGTCAATGAAATCATGATCATTAATGTTTTGCAAGGAATTAATATGTGTGACGACATAGGAAGCATCCAAACCTAGACGATTTTTGTCGATTAACCTCGACTGGGACAATAAATGCACTCTTCCGTGTGGCTCCATGACCAAGAGTTGGGCTCGCCAACACTCGCTAGATCTAACCTTTGTACCGTGGTCTTAAACAAGATTAATGGTGCCTACGCCCACCCTATTCGCACATGATCTAGTTATTTCATTCCCTAGCTTATCATACCATAGACATGTATTTCACCACAGATAGTCGTAAAACTGTAAAACATTTAAGATGAAAAGGGGGACATGAACTCACTGCTTTGCTTTCTACTTTCACTGATTAACTCAAATACTTTTCTCTGGTTTCGTACCACAACCTACAAACGCGTTAGGTTTTAGTTAGACACTTCGGTCTTTGTAATGATTCATGTTCTTGTTTCTTGTCTTAATTATTTGTTAAGACTTGTTGAGTGTTTGGTTCGTTTAGATATACATCTTGATGTATGACGCCAATAGATATACTTCATTAAGTATATATGTATCCTTGCAACGCATGTATTGCTAGTACGGCCCCAGCCAGCTAGACTCCGTGCCTTGCACGAGTAAGACGTATGTGTTCTATGACACCTCATAGACAGGTTCCAGCCGTTTGCGTCGACGACTCCATCGTCAGATATATTCCATATATAATTCTTTTTAATATAATATAATTCCAAGTCTGATGTGTTTGTTAAAATATAATATTTTAACTTGTATTATTTGTATGCACCACTTTATATATATCATTTTGTAATTGCGAAAGATTTGTTAAAAATAATATATTTTTAACGTGTCTTGATATATATAAATATTTCATTGGTTTCATGGTTTACATAACCAAGTATTAAAATTGTTAAGTATTATACTTATGACTCTTTCCAAGTATAGACATACTTGTATTAGGAGTATTTGTGTACTTAAAGTTGTATTTTCATGGTTGTGTATAATACTTGTATAATGGTATTTTCACTAAATGTTAGTGGTATATGTGTCACACCCTGATTTTCGATGTAGCGGAAGCGTGTCGCGAGTTGTGGCCAGAGCGGCAACCGTTGCATTCAACCAAGTAAACGACAATTGTATTACATTACAAAACATTCATCCATACTTTTTATTTAACAATAATTCACATATAAACTTTTGTCTTTAAAACAAACCACAAGTTTAACAACATTATTTAAAATTTAGACATAAGTTTATAAAACATAACAACAAAGACTTGATGAAACATAACATCTTGACTTCACAACAAACGAACAAGATTTTTCCCCGAAGACCATCCACTAGTTTCCTGTAATACATGTTAGTTTTGAAAACAATGTCAACAAAAGCTGGCGATTCACGTTATAAATTTTGTATCAAATGAATTATCAAAAACATTTGAAATAATAAATCCGTTTAATATAGCTTAATGAAACTTGTAAGATCATTAGTGTGTTGCAAGGACACTAATCTGTATACCGAATAAGGTGGCAACCAAACCTAGACGATTTATTATGTGTCTGAGACACTCGTTTTAGACACAAAAGCACTCTAATACGATCTGTTGTTATTGTCTTATTAGAGTGGGGCTCGCCCAAACCCAATAGATCTATCACCTTTTTCCTCGGTACTTGTCTTTCATTAATGGCTCCAATGCTTGAGCCTTATTCACATGTGATCTAAATATTTTCATTTTTCCAGCTATATTAATTGTAACATGTATACATCCTTGCACGTTTAAAACCATAAATACATTAAAATAAAAGGGGAAACATGAACTCACTGATTTGCGTTCCGTACAAATCTCTATTCGATTCCTGATACTTCGTTCGTTTTTCGACCAACAAGTGTTCTAGTCTATTAGACACTTAGGCTTTTGTTTTGTTTTTCATACAAGTATTTTATCTTGAATTTCGTACTTGTAATTGTTGGTTTTTCTTTATTTAATATACATATATATATACATATATATATATATTGCTTTCATATATATATATACATATATATATACATATATATATACATATATATATACATATATATATACATATATATATATATATATATATATTTTAAATTGGTTATATGTAAATGTACCTAGTCCATAATTTAACTGTAAATAACTCAATCTAATAATTTATTATTTATGTGCCTAGCCCAACAGTTTTTATAAGTATGGGCCTATCCCAAATTTGCTTACTTTGTGTGGGCCTAGCCCAATTTGTTTCATGCATGTGGGCCTAGCCCAATTTATTTTATGTATGTGGGCCTAGCCCAACCTAATTTTGTTTTAAAATGAATTAAGTCCAATTGGTTTGTAAAGGTGGGTCTAGCCCAAGTTAAAATGAAAGATTGGGCCTAGCCCAATATAACTTATAAAAGTTAGATTAGCCCAAGTTTAGTTTATAAAAGTGGGCTTTTGCCCCAAGTTAGTATTTATAAAATGGATTAGCCCAATTTATTTATTTCAAAAGTGGGCTTGGCCTAAAGTTATCTTTTATTTAAATGGGTCTAGCCCATGTAAACTTTTATAAAAGTGGACTTAGCCCAAAGTTTATTTTTATAATAGTGGGCCTTAGCCCAAAGTTTGATTTTATAAAAGTGGGCTTAGCCCAAGTTTGATTTTTATACAAGTGGACCTTAGCCCAAAGTTAATTTTATGAAAGTGGGCTAGTCCATATATTTTATAAAAAATGTTTTAGCCCAATATAGTTTTTATAAAAATGGGCTTAGTATAATAATTGTTTAGTTGGGCTTATCCAAAAACATTTACTAGTAATTGTTATAACTTTTATAAAAATTTATTTATAAAAACTATAAGTTATATATATAAAGTGTATCGGTTTATGTGTTTGTTTTGACAGTTAGGTTCGCGTTGACTGTTTTATTCGTTTCGTCTTTGTCGTTTGTTTCGTTTATACCATATATTTTATTTTGTCCGAATTGTCCAAGTTTGTCCGAATTGTCCGATATATATTATTTCGTCAAAAGTTGAACACTTAAACATATTTTTATACAAAAATATATATATACACATATTTGGTGATTTCAAAATATATATTTTTTTTATCAAAAATATATATATATCTCCTTTTTAGTTTAAGAAAAACTTATGTAATTATATTCTTAACTTTTTCACCAAACCTTTATTTAAACAAGATTAAAGTTCCTAATCACTTTGAATCACAAAATTCTTAGTTTAATCATATCTTAATCAAGATTAATTTTTATAAAAAATGTTTGTCATAGTTTCCTTTAAAAATATAAGTTTCCCATGTTTTTATAAACATGTATTAAGTAACTAAACTAACTCAAATCATCATCAAGCACAATTATTATATAAATGTATTAATATAATGTCATGAACTTGTTAATTTTTAATCTTTCTTAATATGAAAACTTTATTATAACTTTTATACAAAATTTCTAAATTATAATTTTTATTTAATGATCTAATACATGTATGATCATATTAAAATATGAGATTATGTCCATCTCATATTTTGTTAATGAATCTTGCTAATCTAAACATGCATGTGTTTAGATCATCTTTTTATTCATAATTTTGCAAGATTCAAGTTTACTAGTTCGTAACAAGTTCAAGATCATAAAAAATTATCAAGAAAATCACATGATTATGTTAGTGATCTTAGATTTATTAGTGTTTTTCAAGTGGGTTTTATATAATTTTTTTATGATGATCTTATGAAATTTTATAAAATAAAAAGTATAACATAAGGTAAGGTCTTACTAATAGCACAAGGCTAGGGATGAACTAAGAGATGAAGAAAATGGATTGATCAAGAGTTCTAAGCTTCCAAAGTGAGCTCTTAATCTTTGCAAATACTTTAGATCTTCATGCAAGCTTGATTTCTTTGTGTTTTGTTTTTTTTAAAAAGTTGAAGATAAAGATGATGAAGCTTGGTCAATTTTTGAGAGCAAAAGTGAGAGTGTTCTTGAGTTTTTTTTTTTTGTTGTTGTTGTGAAAATGAATGGAATGGAATAGCTAAGTGTTGATGATTTTATTCATGTTCTTACACCTTTAAGTACACCAATTTAACCACAAGGTGCCAACACATTAATTGAGAGATTAGTGGAATGGTTGATGGCATCATATGATCATATGGCCGTGAGGATGTTTGGTATATTTATTTTTTTATTATTTTTATAAAAATATATATAATTTTATAAAATTTTATAACTTTAATAATTATATATATAAGTTTTTATAAAAACTAATGCCTCAATACTTTAAAGTGATGTTATAAAATGCCAAAATAACTTACTAGTCTTATTGTTCTGTTGTTCGATTGATAAATTGGTTCGGGTCTTGTACCGGGTAATATACTGATATATTGTGTAACTTATAAATTTTATGTTCATAATAATTCTAGTACAATTTTTATTGTCCCGTTAATTAATCTAGCTCTTTAGACTAATAATTTTATCATTTTGAGTTCGGTTCTGGTACCGGCTTTGTTGTCAGGTTTTTACTGAACAAACCATTTAGCTTTAAATAATAAGATTTAGATATGGGTTTTATACTTTTTCTAACACCCATTATTATTCTTAGCTAAAAATATTTATTTTTGGTTTTTCGGACAATTGCTGAATTTTGCTACAGAATGCTGAATTTTGCTGCAAACTTGGACAATTTGGTATTTTATATAAAATTTCTATGTATAATAGTGCAAAAATATTTTATATCTTAATTCTATCATATCAGATTGTACCGTAACTAGTTCTGATCTTTAATACATGTTCGCGTCGTTGTCATTCGTCTAGGATATGGTTTTATATATTCGTGATCATGACGAGTCGATTATCATACCAAAATATGATTTGGTTAAATTCCTAGAGTTTTAAGACTTAAAATCAAAAATTAAGTCATGATGTACGATAAATAGACAATGTACTAGTTGTTCAAGTTGTACAGAATTACCGGAATTTTGCCAATTGTCACATTCTCCCCTTGTTCAAGAAAATTTCATCCCGAAATTTAAGTCGTGTCATCCTTTGCGTAGGATTTCTCAAACAAGTGGGGATACTTTCTTTTGATTTCACCCTTCCCGTTCCCAAGTGAACTCAGGTCCGCGCTTTGAGTTCCAATGGACTTTGACTAGTTTGATACGACTCCTCCTTGTTCTCTGAACCTTCGAATCTAAAATTTCGACAGGTTCTTCGATGAAATGGAGTTTGTCGTCTATATGAATTTCGTCCGTGGGGATAATAAGTGACTCGTCTGAAAGACACTTTTTAAGATTTGACACATGAAAAGTGTCGTGAACGTTATTAAGTGTTTCAGGCAATTTCAACTTATATGCGACTGTTCCAATCTTCTCCAAGATTTCGTATGGTCCTATATACCTCGGATTAAGTTTTCCTTGCTTCCTGAATCTAACTACGCCCCTCCAAGGCGAGACCTTTAATAGCACTTTGTCTCTAATCTCAAAGGATAATGGTTTGCGGCGTTTATCCACATAACTTTTCTGTCTATCCTGAGCAGCTTTAATACGGTCTCAGATTTTAAAAATTTTATCCATAGTTTCTTGAATTAATTCTGGACCTATCATTTGTTTATCGCCTATTTCCGCCCAACATAATGGAGCTCGACATTTACGTCCATATAACGCTTCAAATGGAGTAGCTTGGATACTCGTATGATAACTATTGTTATATGAGAACTCCACTCAAGGCAAGTGAGTATCCCAATTTCCGCCTAAGTCAATTACACAAGCACGAAGCATATCTTCTAAGGTTTGAATAGTGTGTTCACTTTGGCCATCTGTTTGGGGATGAAAGGCTGTACTTAGATCTAAGCGAGATCCAAAAGCCTTTTGAAATGATTACCAAATTCTTGATATGAGACGCCCATCTCGATCAGAGATTATGGAAACAGGCACTCCATGTCTTACCACAATCTCTTTAAGATAAAGTTCGGCTAACTTCTCGGTTTTATCTTTCTCACGTACCGGCAAGAAGTGAGCTGATTTGGTTAGTCGGTCAACAATTACCCAAATCATGTCATAACCACAAGAGGTCCTGGGTAATTTTGTTATGAAATCCATAGAAATTTGTTCCCATTTCCAAGTGGGAATTTCAGGTTGTTGTAACAATCCTGAAGGTTTTTGGTAATCGGCCTTAATTTTTGAACATGTTAGACATTTTCCAACATAAGTTGCAATATCTCTTTTGAGATTAGGCCACCAATAGAATTCTTTAAGATCATGATACATTTTATCCGCTCCGGGATGTGTCGAATATTTGGACTTATGGGCTTCATCTAGAATTAAGTTTCGTAGATTACCAAAAAGAGGAACCCAAATTCTGTTTGCAAAATACAAAGTTCCGTTCTCATTAGGTTCTAATTGTTTTTCCATACCTCTAAGCATCTCTGCTTTAAAATTTCCGCTCTTCAGGGCTTCCTGTTGAGCGTCATGAATTCGAGAGGTAAGGTTATTGTGAATGGTGAGTCTTAATAATCGTACACGAAGAGGCTTCACTCGTTCCTTTCGACTTAGAGCATCTGCGACAACGTTCGCCTTGCCCGGATGGTATTTAATTTCACAGTCGTAGTCATTCAACAATTCAAGCCAACGTCTTTTGCGCATATTTAACTCTTTCTGGTTAAATATATGTTGAAGACTTTTGTGATCGGTAAAGATTGTGCACTTGGTGCCGTAAAGATAATGACGCCAAATTTTTATCGCAAATATCACTGCACCTAGCTCTAGGTCATGTGTGGTATAGTTCTTTTCGTGAACTTTTAATTGGCGTGATGCGTATGCAATAACTTTCTCTCGTTGCATTAATACGCATCCTAAACCTTGATGTGAAGCATCACAATAAACTACAAAGTCATCTATGCCGTTCGGAAGTGATAGAATCGGTGCATCACAAAGTTAATCCTTTAGCAGTTGGAAGGCCACTTCTTGTTTCTCTCCCCAATCAAACTTTTTATTCTGAGTTACGGAGGTTAGTGGTTGAGCGATCTTCGAGAAATTCTCAATGAATCTCCGATAATAACCCGCCAATCCTAAAAATTAGCGTAATTCGGTGGGTGTCTTAGGTGCGTTCCAATTCTTAATGGCTTCTATTTTTTATGGATCGACATGTATGCCTTTTTCGTTGACTACATGTCCGAGAAATTGGACTTCACGAAGCCAAAATTCACACTTAGAGAATTCTGCATTATTCTCTTTCTTTAACAACTCAAGAATGGTCCTAAGATGATGTTCGTGATCCTTTTTATTTCGTGAATATATCAATATGTCATCAATGAATACTATCACAAATTTATCGAGATAAGGCTTGCACACACTGTTCATTAAGTCCATGAACGCCGTCGGTGCATTTGTTAGACCAAATGGCATAACAAGGAACTCGTAGTGACCGTAACGGGTTCAGAATGCTGTCTTTGGAATACTCTCTTCCTGCACTCTAAGCTGATGGTATCCTGACCTTAAGTCAATCTTCGAGTAAAAACTTGATCCTTGAAGTTGATCGAACAGAGCATCGATCCTCGGTAACGGATACCGATTCTTGATCGTGAGTTTGTTCAATTCTCAATAATCTATGCACATTCTAAAGCTTCCATCTTTCTTCTTTATGAATAAAACTGGAGTTCCCCAAGGTGAGAAGCTTGGTCTAATAAATCCTTTGTCCAACAACTCTTGAAGCTGTGTGGACAACTCTTGCATTTCCGAAGGAGCTAATCGGTATGGGGATTTCCCTACAGGTGAAGCTCCTGGAATCAAGTCTATGCGAAATTCGACTTGTCGTTGGGGTGGTATTCCTGGCAAGTCCTCTGGGAAGACTTCAAGAAATTCCTTAACAACAGGGATCTCCTCAAGTTCTGGCTCCTTGGATTTCTTGTCAACAATGTGTGCTAAGAATGCTATACATCCTTTTCTCAAGCACTTTTGAGCTTTCATACCAGAAATAATTCGCAATGGTGTTTCGCTCTTCTCGCCATGTAGAAGAAGTGTTTCATTATTAGGAAGTGGAATGCGAATAATTTTGTCGCAACTCACGACTTCGGCTTGATTATTGGATAATCAATCCATACCGATTACAACATCAAAACTACCTAACTGGATGGGTAATAAATCAATGTTGAATTTTTGTCCGCCTAACTCTAAAGAACATTCTTTAATAATTTCATCAGATTCAATTATCTTTCCATTCGCTAGTTCGATAGTGAATGGAATATCTAATTTATTTGAATTTAGTTCAAGTATATCTTTAAACTCCAAAGATATGAAACTAAAATCTGCGCCAGTATCAAATAAAATAGATGCAAAATGATTATTGACAGGGAACATACCAGTGATCACATTTGGTTCCTGACGTGCCTCATGAGCTCCTATTACAAAGGCTCGTCTGTGGCCTTTGTTCTCTTTTTGGCAATTCTTTCTAAAATGGCCTATTTCACCGCAACCATAACAACTTTGATTTCTTCCTCGGTCGTTTCCATTTCCATAACCTCCTTCTTTCTTGCCTTCATTCCTGTTTCCTTTGTTATTACTCCAGTAGTTTTCGGTGCGGTGTCCCAACTTCCCACACTTATCACATTTGGTGGTTCGGCATCCACCATAATGATGATAATTGCACCTGTTGCACTTAGATGCATTTCCTGTATAACCTCTCGGTTCTGTCTCCGCTGCTGCCACGAATACTTTGTTCCATTTTGTTGTGGGGGTTTCTTTATTCTTGTTACTCGGTCGGGAACCTTTCTTGAAGTGTGTAAACTTTCTCTATTCCCACGTGAGGTTGATTCTACATGTGTTTCCTTGGGCATCTCCGCATTCTTTCTCAAAAACTTATTCATTCTCATTGCTTCTTCGGTAAGGCTTACAGCAATCGTAATTGCCTCAGTGATGGTTGTTGGATGTGATGAAGTAATCATACTTCGAATTTCTAGAGATAGTCCCCAAATGTATCGTTCGATACGTTTGAATTCAGGGGTTACCATATATGGAACGACTCACGAAAGATCATGGAAACGCTGTGTATAACCACACACATTGGGTCCTATCATGGATAAGTCCCAAAATTTGATTTCCAATTTCTGTAACTCGGCTCTAGAACAATATTTCTCTCTCATCATATCATTCAGTCTATCCCAAGTAATAGCATAAGCAATTGCTTCTCTAAGCGTCTGTACTTGCAAATTCCACCTTGGCAATGCTTCATCCATAAATAAGCCTGATACATATGACACAATTTGGTTGATAGAACAGTTACTCATACGAATCACAGCATCTGTCTTTTCTGTCCAACACACAAAGGCTACTGCACTGCCTGTGCCATCAAAATTCAAGGGTTTACAATCTAAAAATTGTTTGTATGTACATCCTGAAATAGTTAGATTTCAAGAATCAACGATAATATATATTGTTAGAAATAAATATTAATGATCATACTTTAATAATTTTATAAATAACCAACCATTTACGGGCATCTGAACTCTTGGTGGTTCTTGAACCCTTGGCTCAGCATTGCGCTCGTGATACGCAAGTGCTTCAGTTATTCGTCGATTCACTAGAGGATCGAGCTCGGCTTGGGTTGTAGGTAATGACGATGGTCTAACTCGGAGTCTACCTCTTCCTCTAGATGCCATGATCTTCATATATGAAACATATAGAAGTGATTAGACGTATATTTGAAACAAATATTGTCTCTCATGGATTAGAATTATATATTATAAGTGTATATAATATTGATATAATTCAATTTTTATGTATAGTATCAATATTATAAGCACCATAATAGATACATAAAAATGAACAATCAACAATGCATAAATAAAAGATAAACATCAACCATTATATATATACTGTCAACTTGATACATCATTTTTGTGAAGATACAAAAATAACTCGGAGTTATAACACTTCAATAGACAAGTCTTACACAATACATTATAAAGTAGATATTTTCCTTCACATCGTTCTTCAAAATCTTCAAGTTGACGACATATATATCTTCAAAAAAAAACTTCTATCTTCAGCAAAACTGGGTATGAGTACCTACCCTAGAGGTATGACCATATACCAACTAGACAGACGGTGGAGGTTGAGGTGGAAATGAACGGATGATCCTCCGGAGGTATGCGACCTCCTCCTCGAGCGAACGGATACGCTCCTCGTGGGATGGAAATACACTCTGCACTAGAGAGTGTGGATGTGGTATAATAGGCGAAGGTGGTGATGTTGTCGTCAGTAGAAATGGTGTCATGGGAGGTGTCGAAGTGGGTAATGGTGGTAACTGAGATGACAAAGATGGAGTACTCTGAGATGCTCGCAAAGTGGAAATCTGAGCCTCCAGCTCACGGATATGGCGAAATAAGATACTAATCTGTATCTCAGAAGACGTGACTTGAAACTCGGAGGTGGTCGGTGGCAATTGACTGGGATGATAGGGATCAGATAGGCTCATACCGGGTGGAGGTGATCGAATGTGAATACCGGTATGGTGGGATGATGGGTATGATGGTCCTCCAACAGTGGGTGGTCGTGAATAGGGATGGTGTCTACTCGCATACTGACTAGACTCAGGGAACATAACTCGGGAGGGTCCTGCAGTGTAAGAAGATGCATAAGGATCAAATGTGATAAAAGGATCTAGAATGGGTATACGCGGTATATGTAATGATCCATCAACATGGTGAAACGGTGGCTGCTCAGATGAGTAGGATGTACCTCCCAAAGAGTAATGTGAAGGTCCAGACAAAGGATGGAGAGTGAAACGTTCAGTAGTAAATGAAACGTCTCCAGGTAAATATTGAGATGGTCCAGATGGGTAGATGTGACCAGTAGTGATAGCATCAAATGGTATGGGATCAACAAAAGTGGGTGTAATAGAATCATCAACAGTGGGAAAAGTATCTGGAAGTGGTGGTAGAACAGTATCAGGTGACGGCTCGGGTGAGGGTGATCTCGGAGACGATGGAGCAGATGAGGTAATATCAATGACATCAAGATCATGTGGAGCTACCTCCAGTAGCGCGAGATCAAAATCATCTCCGATAACCAAATCATCCTCAAGGTGATCTACGTGAACAATAGGAATGACATCGTCATCTCCATCGATGTCGACAACAAAAGGATCTACCACGTTAAGTGGTATAACATGATGCCCCATAATGTGCTCACCTTCGGGGTGGCCAATGATAACTATTTGGTGGTCAAAGAGTGGTAAAGCTAAAACATCATCATCGGGAATATCCCCGGAATGGGATCGGGTACAGGGTAGGGTAAGGCAAAAGGCTAGAAATCACCGTCCATCCAGTCATCGTCAGAATCATCGTGATCTGACTCGTCGTTGGAAATGATAATGACTGGTGGGAGTAGATCGTCTGGTGGTATATAATCTATCTCAGGGTCAGAACTCATAGACTCGGTGCATGAAAGGCTACTATTGGAAGGCATGGTACTGGCAAACATAATCCGTACAACTTATTTTTGTTAATAAATAATTTTTTTTAAAGATAAATAATCGGGCAATCACTAAGTTTCAATGTAAGTTTTTCTAATCATAAGTTCAACTCAACTTACTGTTATTGTGTCTATATCTCATAGACTAGTTTTGTATAATGACCTTGCACTATTGTTTTTGTTTTAAACATTTGATACTAGTGGACAGTTCTCCCCGGGATGACAAACCAAAAATACTTATGTCAATTTTTGTAAACGACTTACAAAAATTTATAAAAGATCATTTGAAATTGTAGACTACACTCAAAAGAATCTTAGTTCACTACAATTGAAGCTCTGATACCAGGTCTGTCACACCCCGATTTTCGATGTAGCGGAAGCGTGTCGCGAGGTGTGGCCAGAGCGGCAATCGTTGCATTCAACCAAGTAAAAGACAATTGTATTACATTACAAAACATTCATCCATACTTTTTATTTAACCATAATTCACATATAAACTTTTGTCTTTAAAACAAACCACAAGTTTAAGAACATTATTTAAAATTTAGACATAAGTTTATAAAACATAACAACAAAGATTGGATGAAACATAACATCGTGACTTCACAACAAACGAACAAGATTTTTCCCCGAAGACCATCCACTAGTTTCCTGTAATACATGTTAGTTTTGAAAACAATATCAACAAAAGCTGGCGAATTCATGTTATAAATTTTGTATCAAATGAATTATCAAAAACATTTGAAATAATAAATCCGTTTAATATAGCTTAATGAAACTTGTAAGATCATTAGTGTGTTGCAAGGACACTAATCTGTATGCCGAATAAGGTGGCAACCAAACCTTGACGATTTATTATGTGTCTGAGACGCTCGTTTTAGACACAAAAGCACTCTAATACGATATGTTGTTATTGTCGTATTAGAGTGGGGCTCGCCCAAACCCAATAGATATATCCCCTTGTTCCTCGGTACTTGTCTTTCATTAATGGCCCCAATGCTTGAGCCTTATTCACATGTGATCTAAATATTTTTATTTTCCCAGCTATATTAATTGTAACATGTATACATCCCCACACGTTTAAAACCATAAATACATTAAAATAAAAGGGGAAACATGAACTCACTGATTTGCGTTCCGTACAAATCTCTATTCGATTCGTGATACTTCGTTCGTTTTTCGACCTACAAGTGTTCTAGTCTATTAGACACTATATATATATATATATATACACATATATATATATTTTAGATTGGTTATATGTAAATGGACCTAGTCCATAATTTAATTGTAAATAACTCAATCTAATAATTTATTATTTATGGGCCTAGCCCATCAGTTTTTGTAAGTATGGGCCTAGCCCAAATTTGCTTACTTCGTGTGGGTCTATTCCAATTAGTTTCATGTATGTGGGCCTAGCCTAATTTATTTCATGTATGTGGGCCTAGCCCAACCTAATTTTGTTTTAAAATGAATTAAGCCCAATTGTTTGTAAAAGTGGGTCTAGCCCAAGTTAAAATGAAAGATTGGGCCTAGCCCAATATAACTTATAAAAGTTAGATTAGCCCAAGTTTAGTTTATAAAAAGTGGACTTTTGCCCCAAGTTAGTATTTATAAAATGGATTAGCCAAATTTATTTATTTATAATAGTGGGCTTGGCCTAAAGTTATCTTTTATTTAAATGGGTCTAGCCCATGTAAACTTTTATAAAAGTGGACTTAGCCCAAAATTTATTTTTATAACAGTGGGCATTAGCCCAAAGTTTGATTTTATAAAAGTGGGCTTAGCCCAAGTTTGATTTTTATACAAGTTGGCCTTAGCCTAAAGTTAATTTTATGAAAGTGTGCTAGTCCATATATTTTATAAAAAATGTTTTAGCCCAGTATAGTTTTTATGAAAATGGGCTTAGTATAATAATTTTTTAGTTGGGCTTATCCAAAAACATTCACTAGTAATTGTCATAACTTTTATAAAATTTATTTATAAAAACTATAAGTTATATATATAAAGTGTATCGGTTTATGTGTTTGTTTTGACCGTTAGGTTTGCGTTGACTATTTTATTCGTTTCGTCTTTGTGCTTTGTTTCGTTTATACCATATATTTTATTTTGTCCGAATTGTCCAAGTTTGTCCGAATTGTCCGAAATCGTCAAAAGTTGAACACTTAAAAATATTTTTATACAAAAATATATATATACACATATTTGGTGATTTCAAAATATATATTTTTTTATCAAAAATATATTTTATCTCCTTTTTAGTTTAAGAAAAACTTATGTAATTATATTCTTAACTTTTTCACCAAACCTTTATTTAAACAAGATTAAAGTTTCTAATCACTTTGAATCACAAAATTCTTAGTTTAATCATATCTTAATCAAGATTAATTTTTATAAACAAAATTTGTCATAGTTTCCTTTAAAAATATAAGTTTCCCATGTTTTTATAAACATGTATTAAGTAACTAAACTAACTCAAATCATCATCAAGCACAATTATTATATAAATGTATTAACATAATATCATGAACTTGTTAATTTTTAATCTTTCTTAATATGGAAACTTTATTATAACTTTTATACAAAATTTCTAAATCATAATTTTTATTTAATGATCTAATACATGTATGATCATATTAAAATATGAGATTATGTTCATCTCATATTTTGTTAATGAATCTTGCTAATCTAAACATGCATGTGTTTGGATCATCTTTTTATTCAACATTTTGTAAGATTCAAGTTTACTAGTTCGTAACAAGTTCAAGATCATAAAAAAATATTAAGAAAATCACATGATTATGTTAGTGATCTTAGATTTATTAGTGTTTTTCAAGTGGGTTTTTATATAATTTTTTTATGATGATCTTGTGAAATTTTATAAAATAAAAAGTATAACATAAGGTTTAAGATCTTACTAATAGCACAAGGCTAGGGATGATCTAAGAGATGAAGAAAATGGATTGATCAAGAGTTCCAAGCTTCCAAAGTGAGCTCTTAATCTTTGCAAATACTTAAATCTTCATGCAAGCTTGATTTCTTTGTGTTTTGTTTTTTTAAAAAGTTGAAGATGAAGATGATGAAGCTTGGTCAATTTTTGAGAGCAAAAGTGAGAGTGTTCTTGAGTTTTTTTTTTTTTGTTGTTGTTGTGAAAATGAATGGAATGGAATAGCCAAGTGTTGATGGTTTTATTCTTGTTCTTACACCTTTAAGTACACCAATTTAACCACAAGGTGCCAACACATTTAATTGAGAGATTAGTTGAATGGTGGATGGCATCATATGATCATATGGCCGTGAGGATGTTTGGTATATTTATTTTTTTATTATTTTTTATAAAAATATATATAATTTTATAAAATTTTATAACTTTAATAATTATATATATAAGTTTTTATAAAAACTAACGCCTCAATACTTTAAAGTGATGTTATAAAATGCCAAAATAACTTACTAGTCTTATTGTTCTGTTGTTCGATTGATAAAGTTGGTTCGGGTCTTGTACCGGGTAATATACTGATATATTGTGTAACTTATAAAATTTTATGTTCACAATAATTCTAGTACAATTTTTATTGTCCCGTTAATTAATCTAGCTCTTTAGACTAATAATTTTATCATTTTGAGTTCAGTTCTGGTACCGGCTTTGTTGTCAGGTTTTTACTGAACAAAACCGTTTAGCTTTAAATAATAAGATTTAGATATGGGCTTTATACTGTTTCTAACACCCATTATTATTCTTTAGCTAAATATATTTATTTTTGGTTTTTCAGACAATTGCTGAATTTTGCTGCAGAATGCTGAATTTTGCTGCAGACTTGGACAATTTTTGGTATTTTATATAAAATTTCTATGTATAATAGTGCAGAAATATTTTATATGTTAATTCTATCATATCAGATTGTACCGTAACTAGTTCTGATATTTAATACATGTTCGCGTCGTTGTCATTCGTCTAGGATATGGTTTTATATATTCGTGATCATGACGAATCGATTATCATACCAAACTATGATTTGGTTAAATTCCTAGAGTTTTAAGACTTAAAATCAAAAATTAAGTCATGATATACGATAAATAGTCAATGTACTAGTTGTTCAAGTTGTACAGAATTACCGGAATTTTGCCAATTGTCACAGTATGTTGGCATGTATTTGTACGTATAGGAATACGTATTTTTCTTGTATTTATTACCCCCACTTTTGTGTATACTTAAAATATATAATTTTTAAGATTTATCCAAATTAGTATATGTATTATTATGCTTGGTAAGTGTATATATTCCAAAATAATACATATTTTTAAGATTAGTTCTAGAAAAATATATATTTTTAATTTCACCAAAACAATATATTTTTAGGAGGTTTAGGAAACATATATTTTTACACACTTAAAAACAATATATTTTTAGTATTGCCAAGATATGGTATAATTTATATACTTGTAAAAATATATATTTTGTCCCTTGTTCGGTTTTGAAATTAATACTTACCAAGCTTCGATATATTGTATATTTTTAGTCCATATTCCGTATATAGTCCGAATGTCCATTTTGTCCAAATTAGTCTCCATGTACGGTTATGGATATGTATACATATATTTTAGAATTCTTTGTTTGCCACTTATTATGTATTTGTTGGTATGTATCATTTTCAAGTTCCCAACTTTATATATATTTAATACAAACAATAAACACATAACTTGTGATTCTTATGATCACTAAATATATATTTTTCCAAAAAAATATATTTACACCCATTTTATCTTTGGAAAAACCATGACTTCTTGGACTTATATTTTATACAAAAACATGGGAATTTTTATGTTTATGGTTTTTAAACAAGCTTACTTGTAAGAATTTTATAAACATATATTTTTCTAAGTGTTTAAATTTCATAAAAAATTTACCATAGTCTCCCCTAGATTTAGGAGGTTTCCCATGTTTTAAAACATGTGTTTAAGCTTCAAAACTCATCAATTTTTCATCACAATTTCAACAAGTATTCCATATACATATACATGCATTTTTAGGTCATGATGAACTTGAAAGTTTACCTAAAACATGTAGTCTTTTAACTTTATGTTTAAGATTTTCATACATCTTTAAAAATGAGTTTAGTTACTAATATTTACTAACTTTGTTAAAAATCATTTTTAACAACTTGTTTATATATATTTTTAGAAAACATCACAAGTTACTTTATCACATTTACAAGTTTATCCATTATGTTAAAACATGTTTATCAAGACTTTTATCATTTTTAAACACTTGATCATCCAACATTTAAGAACATGACAAATCATTTTATTCACTTTAAAGAGTCCATTTATTATGTGTAACAAGTTCATCATTACTTTGATCATGGATCTTTCAAGATCCACGTGTATACTTGTTAGATTTATACTTCTAGCAAGTATACATGTCATGTATATCATCAATAGTACAAAATAAACGTTTACATCTTTATTACATCTTCATCATATGTTCATAATCTTTAGATCAAGTTGCTTGTTCATATGTTCATCTTTTAAAAGGTGATACTTTTATATGATGTAACTTATATATTAACAATGTACTAGTAATAAAACATCAAATAAAAGTTTAGGAGGCTCACTACTAGCTCTTGTGGCTAGGAAGTAGCAAGATGAACTAGTTGAAGAAGATGATGCAAAGTTGGTGGATGAAAACTTCCAAGAGAGGTCCTTGAACTTCCAATGCTTAGCACCTTCTTGGATAGCCTTGAGACACCATAGGATATGCTTGGAATGGCTTGCAAGTGGCTTGAAAATGGAGGTGGTGTGATGGTTAATGTGGCCGTAGGTAATGGAGAAGATGAAGGAGTTCTTGTTGTTTGATTTTGGTGAAAGGATAAGGGAAAAGAAGTGGTTTACTTATGTTGCCAAATGAACACAAGATCCTTCATGCAAACACAAGTTACTTCCAACATGTAGGAGACAAGGGGACAAGAGTGTTGGTGGCTTGTGGGCCCCCTCTTAGCCGTCCAAGATGATGATGATGTTGTTTGTAACGCTTCGCATTTCTAACTTTCCGTTTAGTAAGATTGCTTCATGTTTCTATTTTTGGAAAGTCCAAACCTTGTAATCATATTTCTATTTCCAAATCATTGTAATATAAGGCTATGATTGTAATCAAAATGATCAATTTTGCGAGTTTCACAAACTTTATACTTGCTTAAACTTATGAACGTACGTTACATTATTGTTCGATAAATCAATTCAAAGTAACTCTTAAATGCTTATTTCACATTTTTAAATCTTGGAATTCAAGATATTTTTAGGAGGTTTTGGAAACATATATTTTTACACACTTAAAAACAATATATTTTTAGTATTGCCAAGATATGGTATAATTTATATACTTGTAAAAATATATATTTTGTCACTTGTTCGGTTTTGAAAATAATACTTACCAAGCTTCGATATATTGTATATTTTTAGTCCATATTCCGTATATAGTCCGAATGTACATTTTGTCCAAATTAGTCTCCATGTACGGTTATGGATATGTATACATATATTTTAGAATTCTTTGTTTGCCACTTATTATGTATTTGTTGGTGTGTATCATTTTCAAGTTCCCAAATTTATATATATTTAATACAAACAATAAACACATAACTTGTGATTCTTATGATCACTAAATATATATTTTTCCAAAAAATATGTTTATACCCATTTTATCTTTGGAAAAACCATGACTTCTTGGACTTATATTTTATACAAAAACACGGGAATTTTATGTTTATGGTTTTTAAACAAGCTTACTTGTAAGAATTTTATAAACATATATTTTTCTAAGTGTTTAAATTTCATAAAAAAATTGCCATAGTCTCCCCTAGATTTAGGAGGTTTCCCATGTTTTAGAACATGTGTTTAAGCTTCAAAACTCATCAATTTATTCATCACAATTTCAACAAGTATTCCATATACATATACATGCATTTTTAGGTCATGATGAACTTGAAAGTTTACCTAAAACATGTAGTCTTTTAACTTTATGTTTAAGATTTTCATACATCTTTAAAAATGAGTTTAGTTACTAATATTTACTAACTTTGTTAAAAATCATTTTTAACAACTTGTTTATATATATTTTTAGAAAACATCACAAGTTACTTTATCACATTTACAAGTTTATCCATTATGTTAAAACATGTTTATCAAGACTTTTATCATTTTTAAACACTTGATCATCCAACATTTAAGAACATGACAAATCATTTTATTCACTTTAAAGAGTCCATTTATTATGTGTAACAAGTTCATCATTACTTTGATCATGGATCTTTCAAGATCCACGTGTATACTTGTTAGATTTATACTTCTAGCAAGTATACATGTCATGTATATCATCAATAGTACAAAATAAACGTTTACATCTTTATTACATCTTTATCATATGTTCATAATCTTTAGATCAAGTTGCTTGTTCATATGTTCATCTTTTAAAAGGTGATACTTTTATATGATGTAACTTATATATTAACAATGTACTAGTAATAAAACATCAAATAAAAGTTTAGGAGGCTCACTACTAGCTCTTGTGGCTAGGGAAGTGGCAAGATGAACTAGTTGAAGAAGATGATGCAAAGTTGGTGATGAAAACTTCCAAGAGAGGTCCTTGAACTTCCAATGCTTAGCACCTTCTTGGATAGCCTTGAGACACCATAGGATATGCTTGGAATGGCTTGCAAGTGGCTTGAAAATGGAGGTGGTGTGATGGTTAATGTGGCCGTAGGTAATGGAGAAGATGAAGGAGTTCTTGTTGTTTGATTTTGGTGAAAGGATAAGGGAAAAAGATGGTTTACTTATGTTGC
The DNA here is from genome assembly GCA_947069175.1 of Scalesia atractyloides. Classification (NCBI taxonomy): domain Eukaryota; kingdom Viridiplantae; phylum Streptophyta; class Magnoliopsida; order Asterales; family Asteraceae; genus Scalesia; species Scalesia atractyloides. The sequence continues at coordinate 78,562,725 of CAMTDV010000003.1, read as the reverse complement.
CAAATGAACACAAGATCCTTCATGCAAACACAAGTTACTTCCAACATGTAGGAGACAAGGGGACAAGAGTGTTGGTGGCTTGTGGGCCCCCTCTTAGCCGTCCAAGATGATGATGATGTTGTTTGTAACGCTTCGTATTTCTAACTTTCCGTTTTAGTAAGATTGCTTCATGTTTCTATTTTTGGAAAGTCCAAACCTTGTAATCATATTTCTATTTCTAAATCATTGTAATATAAGGCTATGATTGTAATCAAAATGATCAATTTTGCGAGTTTCACAAACTTCATACTTGCTTAAACTTATGAACGTACGTTACATTGTTGTTCGATAAATCAATTCAAAGTAACTCGTAAATGCTTATTTCACATTTGTAAATCTTGGAATTCAAGATATTTTAAGGAGGTTTAGGAAACATATATTTTTACACACATAAAAACAATATATTTTTAGTATTGCCAAGATATGGTATAATTTATATACTTGTAAAAATATATATTTTGTCACTTGTTCGGTTTTGAAAATAATACTTACCAAGCTTCGATATATTGTATATTTTTAGTCCATATTCCGTATATAGTCCGAATGTCTATTTTGTCCAAATTAGTCTCCATGTACGGTTATGGATATTTATACATATATTTTAGAATTATTTGTTTGCCACTTATTATGTATTTGTTGGTGTGTATCATTTTCAAGTTCCCAACTTTATATATATTTAATACAAACAATAAACACATAACTTGTGATTCTTATGATCACTAAATATATATTTTTCCAAAAAAATATATTTATACCCATTTTATCTTTGGAAAAACCATGACCTCTTGGACTTATATTTTATACAAAAACATGGGAATTTTTATGTTTATGGTTTTTAAACAAGCTTACTTGTAAGAATTTTATAAACATATATTTTTCTAAGTGTTTAAATTTCATAAAAAAATTGCCATAGTTTCCCCTAGATTTAGGAGGTTTCCCATGTTTTAAAACATGTGTTTAAGCTTCAAAACTCATCAATTTATTCATCACAATTTCAACAAGTATTCCATATACATATACATGCATTTTTAGGTCATGATGAACTTGAAAGTTTACCTAAAACATGTAGTCTTTTAACTTTATGTTTAAGATTTTCATACATCTTTAAAAATGAGTTTAGTTACTAATATTTACTAACTTTGTTAAAAATCATTTTTAACAACTTGTTTATATATATTTTTAGAAAACATCACAAGTTACTTTATCACATTTACAAGTTTATCCATTATGTTAAAACATGTTTATCAAGACTTTTATCATTTTTAAACACTTGATCATCCAACATTTAAGAACATGACAAATCATTTTATACACTTTAAAGAGTCCATTTATTATGTGTAACAAGTTCATCATTACTTTGATCATGGATCTTTCAAGATCCACGTGTATACTTGTTAGATTTATACTTCTAGCAAGTATACATGTCATGTATATCATCAATAGTACAAAATAAACGTTTCATCTTTATTACATCTTCATCATATGTTCATAATCTTTAGATCAAGTTGCTTGTTCATATGTTCATCTTTTAAAGGTGATACTTTTATATGATGTAACTTATATATTAACAATGTACTTGTAATAAAACATCAAATGAAAGTTTAGGAGGCTCACTACTAGCTCTTGTGGCTAGGGAAGTGGCAAGATGAACTAGTTGAAGAAGATGATGCAAAGTTGGTGGATGAAAACTTCCAAGAGAGGTCCTTGAACTTCCAATGCTTAGCACCTTCTTAGATAGCCTTGACACACCATAGGATATGCTTGGAATGGCTTGCAAGTGGCTTGAAAATGGAGGTGGTGTGATGGTTAATGTGGCCGTAGGTAATGGAGAAGATGAAGGAGTTCTTGTTGTTTGATTTTGGTGAAAGGATAAGGGAAAAGAAGTGGTTTACTTATGTTGCCAAATGAACACAAGATCCTTCATGCAAACACATGTTACTTCCAACATGTAGGAGACAAGGGGACAAGAGTGTTGGTGGCTTGTGGGCCCCCTCTTAGCCGTCCAAGATGATGATGATGTTGTTTGTAACGCTTCGCATTTCTAACTTTCCGTTTTAGTAAGATTGCTTCATGTTTCTATTTTTGGAAAGTCCAAACCTTGTAATCATATTTCTATTTCCAAATCATTGTAATATAAGGCTATGATTGTAATCAAAATGATCAATTTTGTGAGTTTCACAAACTTTATAATTGCTTAAACTTATGAACGTACGTTACATTGTTGTTCGATAAATCAATTCAAAGTAACTCGTAAATGCTTATTTCACATTTGTAAATCTTGGAATTCAAGATATTTTTAGGAGGTTTAGGAAATATATATTTTTACACACTTAAAAACAATATATTTTTAGTATTGCCAAGATATGGTATAATTTATATACTTGTAAAAATATATATTTTGTCACTTGTTCGGTTTTGAAATTAATACTTACCAAGCTTCGATATATTGTATATTTTTAGTCCATATTCCGTATATAGTCCGAATGTCCATTTTGTCCAAATTAGTCTCCATGTACGGTTATGGATATGTATACATATATTTTAGAATTCTTTGTTTTCCACTTATTATGTATTTGTTGGTGTGTATCATTTTCAAGTTCCCAACTTTATATATATTTAATACAAACAATAAACACATAACTTGTGATTCTTATGATCACTAAATATATATTTTTCCAAAAAAATATGTTTTATACCCATTTTATCTTTGGAAAAACCATGACTTCTTAGACTTATATTTTATACAAAAACATGGGAATTTTTATGTTTATGGTTTTTAAACAAGCTTACTTGTAAGAATTTTATAAACATATATTTTTCTAATTGTTTAAATTTCATAAAAAAATTGCCATAGTCTCCCCTAGATTTAGGAGGTTTCCCATGTTTTAAAACATGTGTTTAAGCTTCAAAACTAATCAATTTATTCATCACAATTTCAACAAGTATTCCATATACATATACATGCATTTTTAGGTCATGATGAACTTGAAAGTTTACCTAAAACATGTAGTCTTTTAACTTTATGTTTAAGATTTTCATACATCTTTAAAAATGAGTTTAGTTACTAATATTTACTAACTTTGTTAAAAATCATTTTTAACAACTTGTTTATATATATTTTTAGAAAACATCACAAGTTACTTTATCACATTTACAAGTTTATCCATTATGTTAAAACATGTTTATCAAGACTTTTATCATTTTTAAACACTTGATCATCCAACATTTAAGAACATGACAAATCATTTTATTCACTTTAAAGAGTCCATTTATTATGTGTAACAAGTTCATCATTACTTTGATCATGGATCTTTCAAGATCCACGTGTATACTTGTTAGATTTATACTTCTAGCAAGTATACATGTCATGTATATCATCAATAGTACAAAATAAACGTTTACATCTTTATTACATCTTTATCATATGTTCATAATCTTTAGATCAAGTTGCTTGTTCATATGTTCATCTTTTAAAAGGTGATACTTTTATATGATGTAACTTATATATTAACAATGTACTAGTAATAAAACATCAAATAAAAGTTTAGGAGGCTCACTACTAGCTCTTGTGGCTAGGGAAGTGGCAAGATGAACTAGTTGAAGAAGATGATGCAAAGTTGGTGGATGAAAACTTCCAAGAGAGGTCCTTGAACTTCCAATGCTTAGCACCTTCTTGGATAGCCTTGAGACACCATAGGATATGCTTGGAATGGCTTGCAAGTGGCTTGAAAATGGAGGTGGTGTGATGGTTAATGTGGCCGTAGGTAATGGAGAAGATGAAGGAGTTCTTGTTGTTTGATTTTGGTGAAAGGATAAGGGAAAAGAAGTGGTTTACTTATGTTGCCAAATGAACACAAGATCCTTCATGCAAACACAAGTTACTTCCAACATGTAGGAGACAAGGGGACAAGAGTGTTGGTGGCTTGTGGGCCCCCTCTTAGCCGTCCAAGATGATGATGATGTTGTTTGTAACGCTTTGCATTTCTAACTTTCCGTTTTAGTAAGATTGCTTCATGTTTCTATTTTTGGAATGTCCAAACCTTGTAATCATATTTCTATTTCCAAATCATTGTAATATAAGGCTATGATTGTAATCAAAATGATCAATTTTGTGAGTTTCACAAACTTTATACTTGCTTAAACTTATGAACGTACGTTACATTGTTGTTCGATAAATCAATTCAAAGTAACTCGTAAATGCTTATTTCACATTTGTAAATCTTGGAATTCAAGATATTTTTAGGAGGTTTAGGAAACCATATATTTTTACACACTTAAAAACAATATATTTTTAGTATTGCCAAGATATGGTATAATTTATATACTTGTAAAAATATATATTTTGTCACTTGTTCGGTTTTGAAATTAATACTTACCAAGCTTCGATATATTGTATATTTTTAGTCCATATTCCGTATATAGTCCGAATGTCCATTTTGTCCAAATTAGTCTCCATGTACGGTTATGGATATGTATACATATATTTTAGAATTCTTTGTTTGCCACTTATTATGTATTTGTTGGTGTGTATCATTTTTAAGTTCCCAACTTTATATATATTTAATACAAACAATAAACACATAACTTGTGATTCTTATGATCACTAAATATATATTTTTCCAAAAAAACATATTTATACCCATTTTATCTTTGGAAAAACCATGACTTCTTGGACTTATATTTTATACAAAAACATGGGAATTTTTATGTTTATGGTTTTTAAACAAGCTTACTTGTAAGAATTTTATAAACATATATTTTTCTGAGTGTTTAAATTTCATAAAAAATTTGCCATAGTCTCCCCTAGATTTAGGAGGTTTCCCATGTTTTAAAACATGTGTTTAAGCTTCAAAACTCATCAATTTATTCATCACAATTTCAACAAGTATTCCATATACATATACATGCATTTTTAGGTCATGATGAACTTGAAAGTTTACCTAAAATATGTAGTCTTTTAACTTTATGTTTAAAGAAATTATATAACACTTCAACAATAATCAAGTTCTTTTTAGATCATGTAAGGCCCCTTAACTTTAATTTAAATCTTCCAAGCAACCTACATTTGTAACACACCTAAAATATAACAAATGTATGCAATATGTAACAATTGTACAAATAAAAGAACTATATATATATATATACACACACACACACACACACAATATATATATATATATATATATATATATATATTGCGGCCGCAAGCTGCTAAGGGAAGTTTCTTTTCTTTTTTTTTATGCAACTAACTTCAATAATGGTAACCCTAATCCTAACCCTAAACCCTTTACTATAAAAGCAAACCTTCCGCACTCATTTCTCACTTTTACAAGCCTCTAAACACTCCAAACAACCTCCCTAACTTCAGAAACTTTCTGCTGAAACAAAACAGTTTGCAAGTGAGTTTCAACTCACTTCTCTTCTTCTTCAAGACTTATTTTTCCTTCTAACACCATTGGATAACCTCTAGGAAGGTTCTCACAAGTTTTCTTGGGCAAACTAAGGTGAAACCCCACCATTTTGAGGTCCAAAAGTGTGTTAACTTTCTTCCCATTTTTATCTTTTTAAGCTTTAAGATTTTTAAAGTTTTCTTTATGTTTTCTTCCTCAACATTGTTTGCTAAGCCCTATGGGATGTTACCATAGGTTTTCCATGGAAAATCAAGGTGAAACAATACCATTTTTGGGGCCAAACTTTCTATTTTGGAAGTTAAACTTATAAACTTTTTGAACTTTTTTTAAACATAACAACTCTATGCTACTTATGCCTCTAACCAAGTTAATGGTTAGTGAGCTAGCTAGACTTGTTCCTACAAAATCAAGAGGCATAACATGCCTCTAACTTGTGGTTTTTACTAAGGTTTCAAACCCACAAGTGTTGAGCCATCGAAGCTTACAAGCTTGTGTTGGTGTAGGTGTGATTACATGGAGGCCTTGGCTATCCAACTTTTCAATCCACCCCTCACTTGATGATTTCTATATTCTTGACCATCCGGATTGTCCTTGTGACAATTTTATGCATTGGTGAATCTTATGAAAGAGGTTTAGGACGGTTATCCTCTTCCCTCCATGCATGACTTATATGATATCCATGAACTATATGAATTCTATGATGAACTTGTAATATTATATGTAACTATATATGTAAATAAATAATATAACCGAACGTTTGACGATGACCATATGGTTACTTGTCCTAATATTAGGTTATTTTATCTGAGACCTAACCATTGTTACGATTCTATTCGGCTTGACCCATAAAAACACAAACACCCTTCGGGGCTTATAGTGTCAAAAACAAGCGTTAACGTCTAGATAAATACTTTTGACTATATCTAGTTTTTGCATACTTTAATTCCTAAGATTATTAAACTCCATCGTCAAACCAATATTCACACACCTACATTTCCTTGTGTAGGATAACTTGGTGTTCGTTCCCCTAATCAACCTAAATGCTTTCACGTAATTTACTTTGCAAAACCGTGAGTACACTCGACACCCTTTTTTATGTTTTACACTTTTGGGTGCACTATGTTAATTTACCAAACTACACTAAATCACACTTTTATTCTATGAAATCACACGAACAATACATCAAACATGCTTTAGTTATGTGATACTCGAATTATTACTTGGTATATTCTTATGTGAAACTAAATGTCATTAACTTCGATCAAGCCTCCCTTAACATGTATAGCGCTATAGGAGTAACGCACCGCCCGTATTCTTGTGGTCAATGTTAAGTTTTAATCTATTATGTGGTACACTAGAGGATTGACTTGTAGTTCATATGCCTTGTTTACATTTATCTCGTATGCTAGCTATTCATGTGGATTTGTTTAAACGGTTTTAATACTTATGCTATGATACCAAACTTGTGTACTCGCCAATACTTTATTATTGAACTATACTTTTAACATATTACAGGTTGATGAAGTTGGTATGATGAAACTTAGTAGGATCGACATAGAAACACGCTTAGAACGCTAAGTTAATCATTATGTTTTTGTTGAACTTATTTCGTTGTTATTACTTTGTATTTGAAAAATGTTGTAATTTGACAATTTGATGCTTTGAAATGAAATGAGTTGTTTAATTAAATATTGTCACAAATAGTGTTATGATGTCTCGAGCAATCTAGTTCGTCTCACTCCGATGTTTCCGCCATCGGTTAGGGTGTGACATTTGTTAACTTGGTTAAGTTTTCAAGTTAAATATTTAGTTAGGATTTTAGGGGTTAGTTAGGGGGGTTTTAGTGTATTAGGGGTTTTTGATGTATTTTGAGGTATAAAATGCCATACACTAGTTTAATATTATTAAACAATGTTAACTAGTTTATATTTTATGCTTAGTTGGTGTTCAGTTACTTAACGGGTGTTAGATTCGTTAACAGGTCTTTAAACGGAGGTTTAAGCAACTTGTAGGGATTTTAGGGATTTTCAATCAAAACAATGTGTTTAATGATTTTACTAGTTATATGTTGTTAAAATATCGTTAACTAGTTCATATGATGTATCATATTTTGTCTGGGTGCTCATTTTGTTGCCGGTTCGTCAAAACGTTAACTTTCAAGACTTATGTGCTATGATATGTTTTGGTTCCAAATAATACTTCCCATATCTTTTAGATAGTGTATGATGTTTAACACTATTCCTGCATATTACATAAGCTTGTATATGCTGAATTTTGCTAAATTTTTTGCTGAATTGTTGTTTAGTGTATATTTCAGACAGTTTTCAGTGCATGTATAGTTTCCGGAAAGTGTTAGCATTAATCCTTACTTTCCCACATGGGGTTTAATATACAGTTTGTGTTGGACTCTCATCTAAGTCTTAAATCTGTTGTTTAACTGCGTACTGACACTATGCTGCCACAACTAGTCTACTAGTTGTTTCCGACGCACTGTTTTAAACTGTTTTTGAATGGTAACCACTAAACAATTAATATTGAGCTTTCTAGATTTATGCCATGAAATTCACGCAGTTTAGTTGTTCAAAACACATAATTATATCATATATTTCACTGTTTAAATGTACAGAATTATCCAAAAGTGACAGTTGTCACAAATATAGTTGCGGTCGCAAAACGGACGCAATAGGGCAATTGCAACGTGTGTTTTTCCAACACCAGTTTCGGTTGCAAAATAGTCGCAACAGGGCAATTGCGATGATTTTGTGACCGTGAATGCGGTCGCAAATACCCAATTTCTAGTAGTGTAAGTGGGTTCGCTTAGAACAGTGTATGACCCATACGCTTTTAATGAGGGTGTGACTTGTACCGTTATTGAACCCTAAAACAACCTATAGATAAAGCTGAAGTTTGGGAAACCCAAGAGACGTTTGGGAAACCCAAGAGACGTTTTGGATGATTAGGAAGCACAAAAGAAGCTTTTTGAGTTGTTCTAACAAGATCTAAAGTCAAGGAAGCTTGGAAATAAGTTCTAACATCTGGTATATCGTATTCGCGATTCCAATTAGGTTTGAGATTAATAGTTATATTTTTTCTGAACCTTAATCATGCTTTCAATGAACTTTTGTTTGTTAGATGATATACGTTAAATGCAACATATAAATTGTATCAAATACCGTATAAAACCAACCGTTTTTTAGTACTAATATTGGAAAAAGTGTGTTTCTTTGTATACTTATGATTTTCAGGATTAAAAGAGCTTAAATGTACAAAAGGAACAAATGAACGACAAAATCCAGCATAAATATAGAAGAAGGGAAGACAAAACACTATACCAACCCTCTGAGCTTCACCCTAAGATCAAAAACAACAAATCAGAAGTCTGGCATGGGGCTATGCCTAGTCAGCATGGGGCCGTGCCCCTTCAAGATTCCAGATCAGAAGAAGACAAACAAAAGAAGACAAGAGACATGGGGGCCATATCACATTGAGCACGGGCCATGGTCAACTTCCAGATTTGCATATTTGGGATAGTACAGCAAGTACAGTGGTCACGGGGGCGTGCCGTTGACACATGGGCCGCGTAGCAGGCTGATTTGACATACGAATTAAATGAAGACAGAGAAGAAGGAAGGCACGAGGTCATGCCCTGCGGGCACAATGTCGTGTGAACAGTCTGTTTCAAGCTATAAATAGTGGTGCTTGGTTTCATTCCAACTCATCCCTTGGCAAACCACTTCTCTCACACCTGCCACTACTCCACCACCACAATACCACCATCATCCACCACATTCATCCATCATCCATCTTAGAGTGTGTAGCAGTCTCAGAATCCAATATTGATCATAAGAGTATTTGTCAAACAAAGGCCATGCTTGGCTAATCTCTTACATCACTTGGTGAAGACAAGTTATATATGTATTACTTTTGATTTCCTAGCTTTGGTTAAATTTTTAATTGGGTATGTATTAGTGACTTTAATAACTAGTTTTTTATATTGAAAGTGAACTTTATTCTATCATCTTTCATGTTTCGTTGATTCACTCATTCGTGTCTTTACTGTTTATATAAAGCGCGTTAACTGCCTGTAAGGGGTTAGAATGGTGGTATGGGTAAAGTTCTTGCGTCGTTTAGTGTATAGATCTTGCTAGGACTTGATTCAAGCTTATTAGGACTTCCCTTGAGGCAGATAGCATCAAATCGAGGGAAGTAAGAATGGATTGTATCCTTTATAAATAAACTACTATTGAAACTTTAACCCGGCCTTATGGGACTGTATCCCTGCTGACTAGACTAATATGGACTAGAGTAGTGTTGCCTCCAAAAGAGGGACATGCCACATTTTGTATTAGTAACTTACTTAATTATCTTTCAATATTTTGGTTTTGCGGGACTGTATCCCTGTTGACTCAGACCAATATGGTTGAGGGTAGCGTTGCCTCCAAAAGAGGGTCATGCCACTTTAACTAAGATAATCTCTTAAAAACCGAAACCGTGGAAATCATCAAAGGATACGTAAACAATGAGTTAGAACCCAGTGATTCTATCTTGTCTATTTATCTCTTTTATTACTTAGTTTAATTCTTTATGTTCACTTATTAAAAACCTTTTTTTCAAATTCTTGATTAGATTAGACGTAGATGATATTCCGGTATTAAAAGCTCTTGTGTCTTTGGACGAACTCGGTATCTTATAATCACTATACTACGCCAATGATTGGTGCACTTGCCCTAGCGTGTTGTATAGAATAATAGTTAATATCATGTTTTTTATAAATTTAAAGCTTGAAAAAAACGAGTGCAAAAGTACTTCAAATATATCTAAAAATTATACTCCCACCCCATCACGTCATTAGACATTGTTATAGCTAGCTAATCGCTTAGTAGCTAGTTAGGCAAGATGAATGTTAGTTAATTGATTTGTTTCATATGATATTATTGATGAAAGTGTGATTTATTTAGTTGTGTATCCCTGAACTAGTGATGTGTATGATTCTATATTAAAGATTGATCTTAGAATGAGTTTGTGTGGATTATTTAGATCTTTCTATAAGGTTATGCATGCTTGATCTAAGTTTTTTCTATCTCTGACTTATATATCGACTGTTAAATTAGGGCTGGAAACCTAGTCGGTAATAGATAAACTTGTTTGAGGGTTGGTTAAACATATAAGCTACCTATGAGAAGGATCTAAATAAACATATCCAAAAATTAGTTAGGGTTTTCTTTAAACTAATTTTTATGGATCATAAATCGCAATTTTCATTAATATGTAAGAACCTAATTAACACTTTTAAAACACAAGGAATTGGTAAAACAACTAGCTACTTAAAATTGAATCATTTAGGCATGTCTATAACTTAGGCATATAAGATTATGTGATCAGCCTAGTAAGGCTCTGATTTTGGTTGCACTTTACACCTCGTTTTGAGTCACATTAAAATGAGATTTTCATAAACTCATTTAACAACATTTCAATAACTAGAATAATTCTTTATCTAACTCGTTATCTTTACGTCATTGATTACAAACACTTTCTGAATTTCAATCTTTCTTCTTTAAAACTGTTTTCTTTTCTAAGACACCACTATAAACCGTTTAGATATTAACTTAGGGTTTACTATTAGAAGCCATTTTGTCTAAGGATTGATACTCTATAATTTACCTTAGTTATACTAAACAAATGATAGGTATTGTTGCCTTTTCACATGTGTAGTTAGTATATTCAGGTCTTGTACCTTTAAAACTAATGTGTGTATCCTGGTAATATTACTATTACTATTTGCAGGGGACAATGTAGAACATTGCCAGAGATTTATGAATGCCTCATGCAATTAGAGAAATGGGTAAAGAAATCGTGCACCCAGAAAATGACGATGGGCTTGGAAGGTAGTCAAAAGTCATATCTTACAAATTGAAAGGTAGTTACCGACCTAACAACAAAAGTACATAATATTCTAGATAAGTGACAGACATCCTCAAATAACATCCTATGGTTTATTCTTTTATCTTTACCCCGCCCAAAGTAACATGTGAACCTGTGTGTTAATAAAGTTTACGGAATGAGCCGAATGCCCTGTACAGAATAATAGGCTCAAAAAGTAACGATAACATAATAATAGTAATAGTAACTAGATAGTAACAAATCAGTAACATGATAGTAATCGTAACAGTAACATGATAGTAATAGTAACAGTACGGTATCATAGATGTACCCAAAAGATAAATAGAGGTGACAACCACAAATTGTGTCACATTAGATGGTATGGGTTGGCCTACCCATCATCCATCCCTAGAAGTATACCTTCAATATATTCATACGCCTCATAATAGCTAGTACGACACTTGTACCTAGGGACCTCATGAACTAATAACTCCGTCATGGGAGGAGCCAAGGTGCTTATGGTAATAGATCTCAGTTAGTCAGAAACAAATATAACAGTAACATTAACAAATTTCATAAGCTTCCATGCGATAATGAGTTTAACAAAGAATAAATATAATGCAAGAAACAGGCTTGAGTTTGTTACTGACCAAATCATAACAGATCATAGAACTGATTGTTATATTAAACTTGTATGTCTTGAATAACGATTCCTTGATAATGTAGCCTGGTGTTTATATATACGAAGTACTGCAGCGTATCCAACACACCCATATATGTTATCAAAGTTCTATTTACCAAGATATTCGGGATTCATATCACTTTCCTTGAACAAACAGATTGCACCAAATAATATTTACAAAGAACAGGAAACGTCATATAGTCAAACGATCAAGGTGTTAAAAGACGTTAGGAGTTCCATGGGTACATATATAATCACATGGGTTTATAAAAAAATGAATCATATAACAAAGGGAGTTGGGTTAAGGATCCGTACCTTAGCCATTGATTAGTTGCCAGACACAGATCGAAGATAAGGTTCACAGTTACCTGGACCAAAGGCTCTTAGACTCAAAAAGACTATGATATACAGAGTGAATCGATTCTCCCAAGTAACTTTGCATTGATAATGGTTCTTCCACAGAACCTTAATGAAGGGAATTAGTTTCCTATGCATAATCCTTTCCTGCCTATCTAGGATAACTTCAAGTTCTTCCTCATAAGAAAGATCCTTACGGATCAAGTGTAGTGGATAACTAATTACGTGGAGCGGTTGATAATTGTATCCTTTGTTGATCCCAGATAACAATGTTCTTTTAACTTAATATGGTAAGTGATTTCAACAAGTAAGAGAATAATGTGCGGAAATAGAAATCGAACATTCAAGAGACACAACTTACGGAATTTTCAAGTTTATATCACTTTGAAACAAAAATAGTTTACAAGGTGATTGTGAGGTTATTGACTATTACAAATGAATACTTTAATAATTCTGTAGTGACGGGGCAATGGAGTTTTTGTTGTATATATTGAATGCTTGACTTAACTTAGTATCCTTTGATGGTTACTTCTCTATTTATAAAGAGTCTTCAACATGAATAAACATTTGTTTATTCATGCACTTGCCCTACATAAAGTAGCTTTTTGGCATATTCATTGAATCTATCAAGGTCAACTTGCTACTTTATAAAATATGGCATAGCCTTATCTTCTAGACAAGTTGCCTTACCAGAATTCTGATGATCAACTCATCAGAAAATCTCTTGAACAGATCATCAAAATTTCTGATGATATTCATTAGAAATATCATCAGATCCATCAGAATGGTCATTTCTGATCGTCTTGTGATCAATTTCCAATGAGTGCTAAAGATGTAATTTCCCTTCTTCTTTTGTCCGGATTGTCTTGTGTCTTCTTTTTTTGCTGGTCTTCTTGACTTTCTCTTCAGCATATGATTAGTTTGATCATATTTTTCTTTAATACTTACAAAAAGTTTCCTAACAATTTCCCCCTAAGTATTATAAGAAAAATAACAACTCATAACAAAGAACATACTTAAAAACTTTAAAACATCAGAATTCAAATTGTAAACATAAACATCGTTTCAAAAATAACAAAGTGACATAAATAAATTGTTTTTAAGCATTCCTCAGGTTACTTTTGTTGAGATCATCTTTCATCAGCTGTTTCTTGTGGTCAATCATCTCAAAGCATACTTTGAACATATCTTTGTACCTTCCTCTTGTTGTGATCCATTCATTGATGATATCTTCAATTTCTTTCCTCAACTTCTCCTTGTTTCATCCCTTTGCCTTGAGTTTTTCTTGTTTCTTGTTCATGCAGTCTTTGATATAGTTGAGAGTCTAGTTTGAGTACCTACATATTTCATTAACTTTGAACAGAGCCTTTTTCTCCTCAAGATCCCTGAAAGCAACAGACAATTCAGGTTTCTCAAAGATAATCCCAGTTCGGCTGGGATGGATGTATCAGAGGAGGTATTTGCACTTTCTTGCTTGTCACATAGTCAAAGTTAATACAGAGGTCAAAGTCTGCTAGGGCTGCCCTTGTGAACAGTTTCTTTCCTGCATTTGTCAAGATATGAAGTGCCCTTCTGATGACCTTTGTATTTCTAGGGTCTTTATCATAAATGTGTTAGAGCTTCATTATGTCTAAAGGATGAAGCTCATCTGCCAAATCAGCATCCACAACTGTTGTTTCGCTGCCATCCGATCTGACTAGAGTACACTTGTTCTGCTCATGGACTCCCACTATTTTGCCTGCAGTAGACTAGGTATCCACCTTGAGTACTCTTACCATTGGATTTGGAAGAGGTTTGTGAAGGCTGCCTTTTCCTCTTTTAATCCTTTCTTCTCTCCATCTACTGCTCAGAGGGCTGAGAGGTCTATCCAGTTTCTCTTCTTCAGTCCAGTAGAATTCTTTGAGATGGTATTCTGGAAACATCATGCTATCTTGATCAATTTCTTGTACTAGATATTCCTTCTCCTTTCCTTCACAACTTTAGGCCTTTTTGAAGAAGTGGCAGAGTCAAGCCATTTTCTTTTCTCTGATTGATTCAGGTGTTCACTGAAAGTTGTTTCTCCAGATGAGGTTCTTTTTTGTTGTTCCTGTTGTTTACCTCTTGAAGAAGCATTGCTTGGATTGGAGATTACAAGAGGAATGGCTCTTTGTCACACCCCGACCCGCAGCGGAAATAAGAGTCGGGGCATAATTGGGTTATCACCAAAGCACATGACATTTACTATTATGTTTCATAATTAAATGAAGTCAAAGTTACATTTTTCAAACATCCAAACATGTTCATTCAATACAAGGGATAATAACCAAACATAACAATCCAAATACTAAATCGTTTTATTCTTCTAATCCAGGTCCTATGTGTTCCTAGCTGCTGCTGGTTCACCTGTATCATGTGTAAAATGGGAGGTTTTGGGTCAACATAAGTTGGCGAGTGAACCTTATTAGATAAACATTTGATAATGATTTTATGGTTAGTTTATCAATAAAATATTGTGCATAATCATAAAAGAGCAAATGTAAGTAATCAAGCATTGGCAAATAGCAGTTACAATTATAACATACAATAACACTTGATAGCATACATGAATATACCAATATCATACGATAACTAACATAAATGAACTGTGCGATCAAGGCTCAATCAAACGGAGCCGATCGTATTGCATGAACTGGAAATGTAAATTGAACTGTGCGATCAAGGCTCAATCAAACGGAGCCGATCGTATTGCATGAACTGGAAAATGTAAATTGAACTGTGCGCTCAAGGCTCAATCAAACGGAGCCGAGCGTATTGCATGTATTGAAATGTAAAATGAAATGACCGATCAAGGCTCAATCAAACGGAGCCGATCGTGCGGGCACGCCACAGTTCAACCGCATAATAAAATGGGGAACAAACTCAACCTCATGGATGGGGAGCTGCGGCCTCGGCAAATGCATGTACTGTAATAATAATTTGCATCCAATAACTACTTAACAGCAACAAACTAATACACATGTCATGATATGA
This sequence comes from Scalesia atractyloides, assembly GCA_947069175.1. Taxonomy (NCBI): domain Eukaryota; kingdom Viridiplantae; phylum Streptophyta; class Magnoliopsida; order Asterales; family Asteraceae; genus Scalesia; species Scalesia atractyloides. The sequence continues at coordinate 78,547,347 of CAMTDV010000003.1, read as the reverse complement.
TATATGAACAATAGTTTCGTTATAATATGTAAATAAACAAAGACACATGATACACCCCAAAATCGTGATTAAAACGGGGAATTTGAAAGGTTCACTCACATTGGGTGCGTTGAAATTGAGATGGAGAGATGCGCACGATTTAGATGAGCGAGTCGACGAGGAATACTAACCTAAATAATAATAGAAAAATATATTAAGTGGATGAATGTTATTAAGGATTTTAATGAAATTTTAGATATATTTTTATGAGTTTATGGCTATTTTCTATTTTTAGAAATGTTATTTTTAAGTATTTTTAATTGATTTTTAAATTAAATTAAATAAATAAATATATAAAAAAAATATTATTTTTTTTTACTGTTGACCGTTGACCGTTGACCGGTTCGGTCAGCGGATATTTCTGCGCCGGGTGGGATTCGAACCGGCGACCTTCCGTTCACGTGCACGTAGCTCTACCAACTGAGCTACGTGACTAACCCATTATAAACTCAGTTTTAATTATATTTATATACTTATTTGTATTAACCGAAAATTCCCTTATTTACAAAAACGTTTTAATTCAATTGACCGGTGCTCGTGACAAGATTCGAACGTGCGACGTGAAGTTCATTTTGCACACAGTCCACCGCTGGACTGTGTGTCTAACCCGGTTATATTCTTGGTTTTTATTATACTTAACAACTACCTGTTTTAACCCGGGTTAGTTCATGATAAAAAAAAGGAATGTTATTACACAAAGCGTGCGCGTAGCAAGGATCGAACTCGGGACGTGTATATGAAATTTGCACACAGTCCACCGCTGGACTGTGTGTCTAACCCGATTAAAATACCGTTTTTAATTATTCTTATGCTCTGATATAACTTCATCTTCTTCGTCGGATTACACGGACAGCATAATTCGACTGGTTAGGATTGATTTGTGATTTACAAAGTTCTTAGACATTAACAGTAGTTCAAGAGTAAGGAATGGAGAGAGTTTAAGGAACAGAATTTACCGATTGAAGATATTCACAGAAATCCGGCGGAGGTTCGTCGGTACTGGAAATGAACTCCGGCTGTTGAACCAATTAACAGCGTTGATCGATTATTCATAAGGTTGTGTCACTTAAACAAGGTTTAAAAGAAGTTTTGATATAATACCAGTTCACAGTTGGATTCCAGCAGTCTCAGAAACTTTCCGGCGAAGATAAGATTTCCGATAAACGTTGGCTAAGATCGATTCTGATGATGGAGTTGAGTTAGAGACTGACTAATCACATGTTTTAAACAAAAAGAGTCGAAGGAATTACCGTGAGAATGTGAGTCCCGGTTTTCCGGTGACTTGCAGGAATTTTCCGGCGAACTGATTCAGAAAATCTTACGGTTCAAAAACGCGACGAAAATGAAATTGAGTATTGTTGTGATAGTTCTGAATCGTGTAATTGAACTGGAGCTCGAATTAAATCAGAACTTGATGAAGTTTTCGGTTTCAAAAGCCGAAATGATAAAGCTTAAAGTTTAATCAATTCTGGCTTAATTAGAAACCGTCGCACATCGGTTATAACTGAACCAAATGAATTCGAAATGATTTGGCGATCGGTTTGCCGATTTCAGTTATTCAGATGGCATCAACGGTTAATTTGAGTTTGCGTATAAGATCCAATTGTTTTCCTAGAGTTAACAGAAAACACATTGTGGCGGAGCGGTTTGGGGAATGGATGTTAAGTCTTGGGGCGACTCAGCTGACCCGGGTTCGAGTCCCGGCAGCTTCAAATGTTTTTTATTTATTTTATTTTAACTTTTCATCAAATATAATTTTTATAGTTTAGTTTATTTATTAATTATGTAACGTTTAAACTCAAAATAATCATAAATAATTAACAAAACTTTTATAACTTGGTACAAGATTACAAAACGGAGCGGGTTTTGGAGACCCGTTTTTTTTACAAATGTTACACTTTTCATCTCAGACTTTGGCACTGATGGTGGGGCCCCATTGGTGTAGGCCCTGATTGAATTAGTGATGTTGCTACTTTTTTCTGTGTTTGTTTAATGATCTTAGGTACCTCCAGATGTGAAACTTCTTCTGGATGGATTTCCTCAACTCTTGGATGTCTATATTTGCCAATCTAGCAACATTATAGTGCAACTTTTTCATAAGTGATTGTACATAACTTATCAGCTTAGCATTTTTCTTTTCTTCTTCATGCACCTTCTAGAATTCACTTTTGTTCAATTCTTTCTATGCTGCCCATTCCTTCACCAGTTTTTCAAGAGCATCTGTTAAACTGTTGTTGCTTGCTCTTAAACTGCTGATCTCTTCCAGAATTTTACCAGATCTTGTTGACTTCTTTGTTTCAACAGCATGCTTCACCTGAGACTTGTTGTTTTCCATTTCTTCAAATAATCTTTTGAAGTCTGTTGCGAATCTGCTGCTTTCTGGTGCATTTTCTTATGGCTGCTGCATGAGTTTTCAAGGTTTCAGTGTTCTTCTCTATTTGACTTTTTATAGCTTCCCCTGAATCTGCCAAAACCTTCATCTGATTTCTGACTCCTTATTAATCTAGCAGCATATCCAACTTTGCTTCAACAAAAGAGACTTTGTTGTATCTACACAGATTTTGATGACATTGTCTAAGACACTATCAAGTTGTTCCTTTGAGATGAGTGGTGGTTAATTGGGTAAGGGTGGAACAACAGATGTTCCTCTACCAGATTAGCAGAACACCATATTTGTGAAACTTATTCACATCTGGAATTTCCTCACTTCCTTGAACCATTCTAGAGAATGATCCTCTGTGAGTTGTTGAGAAAAGCTTGTTTTTCTCACCTAGGTTTCCTTGATCAGCAAGCTGATCTCTACGTGTTGCTATCTCAGCCTCCTCCTCATTAATTGATTTGGAGATAGGATGTATGGAACTTGTGATATCTTCTTTTACTATTTTTGTTTTTCTAAACATCATTATATAACTTACTCTAACAGATTCTTCTGAGTCAGAATCTGTTGAGTTTTTGACAGTATATAAAGAAGGATGAGTACCTGATTCTGCCATATGTGAATCTGCAACATGATGTTCTTCTGTTTCTAGGGTGTGCTGCACTTGAACATCAACCTCCATTGTTTCTGGTGAAATTCTGATGTTCTGGTGTTGAACCCCTCTTTTTCATTAACTAATGGTGCCACGAATCCTTGATCATCATTTTCTGGTGAAGAGAGGCTATTGTATACCTCTGGTGTTCCACTCTTCTGTTTAGAATTTCTTCATGTAGTATCTGATATGGTGAATTTTCTGCATTCAGGCTCATCATGATTTCTAGTAAGAAGGGCATATCTCTGTTGGATTTCTAGCCTTATGTTGCACACCAGGGCTTCATAACAGGTGATTTCCATATGTTTTCTGATACAGGAAGTTCAACATTCCTCTCTTCAAATGTTTCAGCAATGATGATTGACCAGAATCTGGGGTAGGGTAGATGAGAGTCTATACATGATTGTTAGAACAATATGGTTTATCTGATCAGTGCCTCATATCTTTGAAGTTAGGCACTTGGTTAGGGTTTCCATCATAACTTGCTAGAAGGCAGGTAGCTCATTTCTCTTGAACTCTCCAATCTTCGTGATTCTTTTCTTGTAACCCAATTCTATGAATTGTTCTATCAAATCCTCTTTCTTTAGTGCTTCAATATAGTTACCATTGATTGGAAATTCCAGAGACTCCCTGATTTTTCATGGAGTAATGGTGACCGAGACGATTCCCCAGAGATGAGCTGTGACTTCATCTACACCAAACTTCATCTACACAAGTTGTTGTAGAATCCTCTCCGGTACCTTTTTGGTTTTGGTTATAGCTTGAGCAATTGGGCATTTCAGTAGGAATTCGACTAAAATTTGACATTTTTCATCGTATTCCTCGTGGTTGGGGTTCATCAACATGTTGTTTTCTTTCATTGGTATGAATTCATCATACCTGATGAATGGGACTGAGTGTTCAACGGCTGTAATGTTGAGGTTGACAAGGTTTGGTGCTGCCATTGGGTTGAGTTTTGCTTTTCAAAAGCTGAAAGAGTTTTTAGGGCTTTGTAGGTTTTGAGGTTGCAGGTGTTCTTGTCCTTTTGAATTGGGTGTTTATCAGATTTGTAGGACAAGGATCGTGGTTTGGATCATGGGTGGTTAGTATTGAAGATGGTTAGTGACAAGTTAATGATGTTTTAACTTTATTCGAGTCATTTTTGAAAACTTTTGATATATCCCAGTTTTTGATGTATCTCCGATTTCTTTAGATATATCTTTTGACATTTTGATGATATGAGATTGGTGAATACTAACGACCATATTGTACCTTTTACCTCTAGTGGATCCTTGTGTAGAGAGAATGTCCAGTGATATTCTTTTCTAGAGACTGACATTCTTCCCCCTTTTTGGAAAGCAAAATTCATTTTGATGTCATCATCAGAAAATATGTCCAATTTTCTGATGTAGAGAAACTTGAATTTCTGGTCATATCTTCCATCAGAAAGTCATAAGAAATGAAAATTCTCCCTGGATAGAGTATTTTTTTTTCTGATAGATGAGGGGGAATAAGTTTGGCATCAGAAAGGTACTTATAGTTTTGTTATGTGGAGCTCCTTGCTTCTCTTTAAGATATTCTTAAATTGTTTTATTTTAGAAAAGAAGGTTTTGACTTTTTCATCAGAAAATAATCTTTAGAAACCGTTGTTAAATTTGATCAGATCTTACAAATATCTCTTATATCAAGAGGTTCCAATCGAAAATTTTCATCAAAAATATAAAGTTATATCAGATCTTCATCAGAAATAACACATTTTACCAGTTTTCATGTTTATAGTCCTTAGTTTCAACAAATTTGATGCTACTTCCCCTTTATGATTTACCCATTTTTATCTTACCATCTTGTATGTATATATAGAATATTTACACATCTTAAAAGAAAGGAAAACTTAAAAGAAAAGAAAAATAAACTAAGTTACGTTAAAGATAAGTTGAGCAAAAATCCACAAAAAGGTCACAAATCCGGAATGGTTAGAAGTTGGCACGAGGCTAGATTGTGAATGTTTTCTTGAAGAATAACCTCAGCTCTAGGGTACTAGTTGGGAACTCCTCCGAAGTCTAGTTGATGAGTGAATACCCTCATTAAGAAATCAGGATAGATCAGAAATGGTCTGTGAGAGCGCAAGTTGGTCACAGAATCTCTCATTAGAAACTTCATGAAAGTTCGCATACTTTCTAGAAAAACATACTCCAAGCTGAGTGACCAAGAACTGCCATTGAATCCAGATTTGCAGATTCCTCTTGCATGGTTCTTTGTGTAATATCCCATTTGGCCTAGGGTGTTGTCTAGTACCTGGCGAGTGAAGGTTGTGACGTTGTTGTCATCATTAAGGGGTAGAACCTCTCTGATGATTTCCTTGCTTAGGACAATGTCCCTTCCCATCACTTGACTCTTAATGCTGACATTTCTTCCATGGAAGATGGTGTGAGCATTCAACCAAAACTCTTGCAATATATCTAGGTGGATCCATATATATATATATATATATATATATATATATATATATTATGCTGACAAAACATATGCTAGGGGACTATTTAGCAGCATGGTAAGAATGACACCACAACCTACCCATGCTGGTCCATAAAAAATCCTCTAAATCCTCATGTTGTGAGTTTGGTGGAGTGGAAGTGGGAAAGTTATATATATATATGCTGACAAAACATATGCTAGGGGACTATTTAGCAGCATGGTAAGAATGACACCACAACCTACCCATGCTGGTCCATCAAAAATCCTCTAAATCCTCATGTTGTGAGTTTGGTAGAGTGGAAGTGGGAAAAGTTAGATATCAAGGCGAGCCATTGTTAGGGTTTGGAAGGTGAAAAGGTTTTTAGGGTTTCTGACTAAAAGGAAGAAGATGAAAATGACAGATAAGATGAAGTTGATCTCCAAGTGGTAGTTATATATAAGTGAAAGTGACTGTTTTGCCATAAATGGCTTCTACCAACTTTGATTTTTATCCCCATTATCCTTTATTGCTTAAGATCCTTTGTCGGAGGCATAAAGAATATCGTGAAATAGGTTTCTCTGCATTTATTATATAGGCGGCTATTTTCTGAGAGATTATCATCATTATCAGTCCAGGTGTCCCTTCTTTTCTCTCTAAGTATGGATGACTAAGCTTTGAGGTTATGAGAGAGTATGTGTGTGCATTGAATTTTTGTTAAAAATATACTTTGTGACGTAACCATCCCTAAGGCTAAGAGATTTTATTGGATTTTTGAATTTTGTGATGAAAGAGAAAGAACAAAAACGGATGAAAAAGATTTTGTAAGACAAAAAATGTACTAATGTTGTGCTGTTGGTGTGCATCTATGGAGCTAGTTAGAAAGATAGAGAAAAAATAAGGAAACACATCAGATTTTCTGTTAATTTTGACAAATCTGATAAACAACCAGAATTTCAGGTAGATTTATGCAGTTTCTGATTGAGCATCACAATTTTGTCAAAAATTCTAATCATCTTCTGATGATTCACATTTTCCTTCTCTATGACAAGGTGTTTTCTGAATTTTCTTCATTTCTCATATTGACCATGCCTAGTTTACTGACCAGAAAATTTGTCTCTTTCCATCAAGAGGTTTTGTAAAAATATTAGCAATTTGCCTTTCTGTTGGAACAAAATACATTTCAATATTACCTTTTTCCACATGGTCTTTGATGAAGTGATATCTGACATCAATGTGTTTTGTTCTTGAGTGGTGCATAGGATTTTCTATTATAGCAATTGCACTCTTTGAATCACATAAGATGGGAACTTTTGTCAGATTTACTCCATAGTCTCTTAGCTGAGTTTGCATCCATAGCAGTTGTGAGCAGCAGCTTGCTGCTGCCACATATTCTGATTCGGCTATAGATGTGGATACACAGTTTTGTTTCTTGCTTGCCTAGTAGACCAGTTTATCTCCCAACATTTGACAGGCACCAGATGTGCTTTTCTTGTCAATCTTACATCCTGTATGATCTGCATCTGTGTATGCTATTAGTTCTAAGTTTATATTTTTAGGATACTACAAACCAAGATCTGATGTATCTTTTAGATATTTAAAAACCCTTTTTACAGCTTCCAGTGGGACTCTTTAGGGATACATTGGTATCTTGCTAGAAAACATGTTGAGAAAATCATATCTGGTCTACTAGTTGTTAGATACAACAATGATCCTATCATACCCTTGTAGGTTTTAATGTCAATATGTTTTCCTTCTGGATCAGAATCAAGTTTGTTTCCGGTAGCCATGGGAGTATTTAAGGTAGAGCAATTTTCAAGTGAATATTTTTCAAGATTGTTTTGACATACTTTGATTGACTAAAAAGTATGCCATTATTTTAACTTGTAAACCCAAGAAAAATGTTAATTCACCTGTCATACTCATCTCAAAATGGTTGGTCATTAATTTTTCAAACTTTTTGCAAAAATTTTCATTGATTGATCCAATAATAATATCATCAACATAAATTTGAACCAACAAAGTGTGTCCCTTGTGAGTTTTGAGAAACAGAGTTGTGTCAATTGTACCTTTTGTGAAGCTAGAATTGATTAAGAAGTTTGAAAGAGTTTCATACCATGCTCTAGGAGCTTTCTTCAATCCATACAAGACTTTGTTTAATTTGTAAACATGTTTTGGAAATTTAGGATCAACAAATCCTTTTGGTTGATGCACATATACTTCTTCCTCAATTTCACCAATCAGAAATGCTGATTTCACATTCATCTGATAAACTTTGAAATCTTTTGATGCGGCATAAGGTAGGAATATTCTTATTGCTTCTAACATGGCCACTGGTGCAAAAGTTCCATCATAATCTATGCCTTCTTGTTAACAATAACCTTTCACCACTAGCCTTGCTTTGTTCCTTATTATGATACCCTGTTCATCAGATTTGTTTCTAAATACTCGTTTTGAACTAATGACAGATTTGTTAGTTGGTCTAGGTATTAGATTCCATACTTGACTCTTTTCAAATTGATCATGCTCTTCTTGCATTGATTGTACCCAATCTGAGTCATTGAGTGCTTCTTTGATACTTTTTTGTCCTATCATGCTTAGAAAACCAACATATAGACACTCATGACTTGTGGCAGATCTTGTCTTGAAACCTTCTTCATGATTCCCAATTATATTTGTTTGAGAGTGTCCTTTGATCCGTCTACAATTGTGTTGTGAACTTGATGATTATGATGGCTCTGAAGCTCCCCCTGATTAGTTGCTTCCGTTGCATTGAGAGGATCATAAATCTGATGTTTAATCTGATTTTCTTATGAATTTCAAGAATTCTAATCATCTTGTGAATTTCTGATGAGTGCACAAGATTTGCAAAGGTTAGTATGTGACTGATTTTTGGATGATTCTTTTGTTTATATAGTCACATTCAAGAAGTCCTTCAGTTAGTTGATTAAGAAGATGGTTAGGATTTTCTTGTTTGTCTGAAAAGTTTGTTTCTTTCAGAATGTCACCAGAAACAAGGGTTTCTGATGAATCATCAAATGACACATATAAACTTTCCCTTATTGTCCTTGTATTTAAAATGAAGATTCTGTAAGCTTTTGAGGACAATAAGTATCCAACAAAAATTCATTTTTCAGCTTTCCTGTCAAAATTTTCAAGCCTTTCAAAATAATTAAACACAAAACATCTCAACCAAATGTATGCAAAAATTTTATGTTTGGTATTCTTCCATTTATGATGTTGTAGGGTGTTTTCTAATGTCTTTTGTTTATGATGGATCTGTTCGTGTAAAACAAGCATTCACAATTGCTTCTGCCCAAAAATAAGTGAGCAGTTTGGTATATGCAAGCATAGTTCTTACAAACTCAACTAAGGTCCTATTACTTCTTTCTACAACTCCATTTTGTTGTGGAACTCTTGGAGCAGAAAAAAATCATGAGAGATTCCTTTGCTTGTAAGGAAGTTCTCAAGTTTTGAATTTTTAAATTCTATTGCATTGTCAGATCTAATCGTTCTAACAAGTATTTTTAAAAGATTTTCAATTTTTTTATGAATTTATGGTCAGATCTGGGTGTTTCACTTTTCTTTCTAAAAAAATAAACCAAAGTATATGTGGAATAGTCATCCACAATGACCAAGATGTATTTCTTACCAGAAAAACTTGTAGTGCTCACTGGTCTACAAAGCTCTGTGTGCAAAAGTTCTAAATTTTGAGTGATTGAAGATTCAGAAATTGTTTTATGTGAGCCTCTCCTTGATTTTCCCAGTTCACAAGTTTCACGTATTTTATCCTTTTTGAAGGATATAAAAGGTAGACCTTTTACCAAACCCTTGCTTGCTAATTGGTTTAGATTTTTGAAATTTAAGTGGGCTAACCTCTTGTGCACAACCAGCTATTACCTCTGTTGTCTTTTGAAAATAGGCATAATTGAGGGTGCTCAACCTCTCCTTTAAAATCAAATTAATAGATGGATTTTCTTATTCCTTTTCCACTTAAATATATTTTGTTATCATCAAGACCAATTAATAAGCATTTTTCTAGTAAAAGAGCTACCTGAAAGCCTTTATCACAAAATTGACCAGAACTTAGTAGATTGTATTTTAAACCTTCTTCATAAGCTGCTTTCTCAATAGTCAAAGATCCATACTTAATGCAACCATGACCCAACGTTCTCTCCCTTTACTCCATTTTCAAAATTTACCAATTTATCCAGCTTAGAAAAAAATTGTTGAGTAAGCTCCTGTCCCCAATCAAGTGCTTGGAGCTTCCTAAATCGTAGTACCAGATCTGCTGCACATGATGGTCCTTAAATTGTAAAGTTAGAGATTTTTGGGTACCCAAACTTGCTTGGGTACTTTTTCTAATGGAGTCTGCTTGAAATATTTTCTTTGGATGAGGAGTTTTCACCAGAATTCTGTTAAATGTTGAGCCATTAACAGATGATTTGATTTTTGTTTGGAGATGTTGTTGAATTAGCCTCGGTATTTCAACACACATACAGTCTTCTTCGTCAGAATTTTATGACTCAGTTGACTGTGATGAAGGGTTAGGAGATTTTTGGAATCTTGGATGAATTCGTTTTGAATTTTCTAAAAATGTTTGCTTTATTTCATGCTTCTTTCATTTTGTGTTACACTTTGATGGTAGAAAAGGTTGTCAGAACTCGTTGATTTACAAGATTCAGCATCAAATTCTGATTATCAGAATTCTGATCAGTGGGACTTCTGATGCTAGTCTTTACATATCCCAGTCCTTCACCTCTGTTCTTTGGTGTTGTTTCAATAAAGTTTATAAAATCTTTTGCTTGCTGAAAACCTTTTCCATTGATTTATTTGTTATAAATTCTTTTATGCAAATCTTTTCTCTCATTTTCAGAGAATTTAGTTTTAGCTTCTTTGTTTAAATTTTCCTCAACGAGTAATTGGTTTTCAAGTATTACTTTATTCAACATTCTTTGCAAATCATCAGATTTTTTGTTTTCCAATTTTTGTTTTTCTTGTAGGTTCACGAAATTTGTCAAAAGTTTGTTTAATTGTTGTTCAAGATCAAAGTTGTTTATGCTTACCTTGTGTTTTGAGATTTCAAATTTTGCATCAGAAAGTTTTGCCATGAGACAGAAATTGGCCATCTCTTCTTCTTCTTCTTCTTCTTCTTCTTCATCAGAAGAGTCATCAGTTAGCCAAGTATCAGTCCCCACAATTAGACTGACTTGTTGCTGCTTTTTGGCTTCCTCAAGCTTTTTCTTATAGTAAGCAACGTCTTTCAGCCTCTTGTTTTTGCATTCTGATGCATAATGCCCTTTTTGCTTACAGTTGTAGGATACGACTTCTGCTTTTGATTTGTCATTTGATTTTCCTTCCATCCTCCCTTCATCACTTTTCTAGTACTTGGAACTTCCATTTTTTAACCTCTACTCAGATATCTTGGTGAGAAGAGGATTCCCTCAGCAAAAGCAGAGAAATCTGACGATAGATTAGAATTTTCTGTATTTTGACATTGTGAGGTTTGTGGATTAGTACTGTTTGCTCTTTATGAATTTGAAATAAGAGCAATGGGTCCACCTCTTTGGTTTGAGTTTTCGTATATCTCCTATTCCCTTGGAATAAGAATACTATAGAGATCGTGTAGACTCATGTTTCTCAGCTCTAGGATGGAGGCCAAAGTCATTATTAGACTTCTCCATTCCCTTGATAGAGCATCTAGAAATTTTACATTTCTCTCATAGTTGGATTTCTCAATACCAAATTTTTTTTAAATCATTTAAATTTTTACAAAACTATTATATGTTTCAAAAAGACTCTCATTTTGAAGACTCCTAAATCTTTTATAGGATGAGACACAGTTTGTACGTTTGTTTCTTTCCATTCTTTCCCCTCTTTCACAAAGATTTTCTAACTGATCCCGAATCTCTTTAGTAGAAGCACATGCATCTACTTTAGAGAATATGTCATTTGGAAGTGCCATAATCAAAAGTGATTTGGCCCTTTCATCAGCTTCCACCTTCAACTTGTCATGTCCAAGAGTCATTGCTCAAGAAGTTTTCCTTCTTTGGAGCCCAAGAGGCAGGTATTTCTGGTGTAAGTTCAGTTGCTAGAACAACTGGTATTTCAACAATGGGTATATGTAGGCCACTCACAATGGATTGAAACAATGTTCGATCATGTCCATTTAGGAAGTTGATCATCCTGATTTTCCATTGGGGGTACTCCTCTCTAACCAAGGTCGGAGGCTTTGACATAGACCCAATATGGAAAGCATTGTTCCATGTTTGAAAGTTTGCCATATTTAGATAAAAGGAAGTTAACAAAATGAGAAATTGATCGTTTGAAAATAATTTATTCAACCTGCTCTGATACCAATTATTGATCCCAGATAAAAATGCTCTTTTAACTTAATATGGCAAGTGATTTCAACAAGTAAGAAAATAATGTGCAGAAATAGAAATCGAACTTTCAAGAGACACAACTTACAGATTTTCAAGTTTATATCACTTTGAAACAAAAATAGTTTACAAGGTGATTTTGAGGTTATTGACTATTACAAAGGAATACTTTAATAATTATGTAGTGAAGGGGCAATGGAGTTTTGTTGTATATATTGAATATTTGGCTTAACTCATTATCCTTCGATGGTTACTTCTTTAATTATAGAGAGTTTTAAGCATGAATAAACATTTGTTTATTCATGCATTTCCCCTGCATAAAGTAGCTTTTTGGCATATTCATTGAATCTATCAAGCTTAACTTGCTACTTTATAAAATATGACAGAGCCTTATCTTTTAGACAAGTTGCCTTACCATAATTCTAACAATCAACTCATTAGAAAATCTGTTGAACAGATCATCAGAATTTCTGATAATCAGAGTTTACCAGATTCTGATTCATCAGAAATTTCATCGGATCCATCAGAATGGTCATTTCTGATCGTCTTCTTATGCTTGTGATCAATTTTCGATGAGTGTTGAAGATGTAATTTCCCTTCTTCTTTTGTCCTGATTGTCTTGTGTCTTCTTTCTGCTTGACCTTCTTGACTTTATCTTTTGCATATGATTCGTTTGATCATGTTTTTCTTCAATACTTATAATAAGTTTCCTAACATCCTCTCAACAATGACACATAAAGACATTGTGGACATGTAAGAGCTGTGGTGGTAATGCTAGACGGTACGAGACTTCTCTGACGCTATCAAGAATCTCAAATGGACCGATATAACGAGGGATAAGCTTTCCTATAATTCTGAATCTACTGACACCACGAAAAGGTGAAACCTTCAGAAATACATGATCACCGACTTTAAATTCCAGTGCTTGGCGATGCTGATCAACATAACTCTTTTGCCTACTCTGAGCTTCTTCAGCTTTCCTTGTGCAATAACGACCTTCTCATTGTGAGCTGGACCAAATCGGGTCTTTCAAACGTCTTATTTCTAACTTCATTCCAACATATCAGTGCTTAGCACTTTCGAACGTATAGGAGTTCCAAAGGGGCCATACCGATGCTCACTTCCCACCTATTATTATAGGTAAACTCAAAAAGGCCTTTGTACTCATCCCATTTTCCTATTCATATGAATGTACAAGTATGGAGCATATCTTCCAAATCTTGTGCTCAATTGTTCATCGGTGTGCGGATGGAAGGCAGTACTAACCTTTAATCGCATACCCCAAGCTGATTGAAAATGGTAAGTTGTGTGATTCGGCTTATAATGATGCACAGAGAGTGAATTTATTAGGCACACATAATCTCTTGCCACACCAAATTACTTTGGGTTCATCTATACAAATTTAGATTGTTTACTCACCTCAAGATTTTGAACAATTGCCCAAATTTCTCCATCATTCTTCTATGCTTCGTTGATTCACATTATGAGATCGAGTTTTATCTACATCTTTTCCTAGTATCTATTAGATTTACCAACTTCGATGATAAGTTAGTAATGAGCTCAAGGCAAGAGGTTGGTCAACTGCCAGGCCCAAGAAACTTCGAACTTCAGTGGCAGAGGTTGGTCTAAGCCATTTCATAATAGATTCAACCTTTGTAGGATCCCTCTCGATTCCGTCTATTGACACAATATGGCCTAAGAATGCCGCTTGGTTGAGCCAGAACTCACACTTTGAGAACTTAGCATACAACTTCTTTTGTCTCAAAGTTCTAAGTACTACGTGCAAGCGTTCCTCGTGTTCTTCTCTACTCTTGGAATATACCAAGATATCATCGTTAAAGACAATGAAGAAATTGTAAAAGTATTCATGAAATACTCGATTCATCAAGTCCATGAAAACTGCAGGGGCATTGTCTTAGGATCTAAGTTTGATACTTGTGAATTATTTCAAGTTAAAACAAACAATTACGATTGCAATTCAAATAATAAACTCACAAGTAGGAAGATATTATCAGAAAATGTTTTTCAGTAAATCAAATGATTACAAGTTTTACAGCATAATGATTCCACAATCTCCCCCTCATCCTGATCACTCTGAAATCCGTTTGTACAAAAAAGAAAGTATGTGAAGTGATGGATCAATCTCTAATAGGTGAGATCTATTTATACTACATACAAGGGTGTGTTTGTGATTGGCTGACATCACCCTAATAGCGATAAACATTCCTAATTTTAAAGATTCCAAATATGTTGCAAACATCTGTGGGGATCAAACCTAGTATCTAACTAAGCTAAAACCTTTTAATAAGCTAATATTGTGATATTAGGAAACATCGTTTCTTCAACCTCTGTTTCTTATTCTAAACATCTATATGGCCACCACAGATGTTTGGTCTTCATGAGCAGACCTTTGCCTTAAAGAGCCTTGACCATGAATAGACCTTGTTTCTTCATCAAAAGCGATTACAAGGCTTTAAACAGTGGATGACAAGTCTTCAACATATTTTCTGATCTAGGTGTTCAAGATTCACTATCTTTGGGAGGAGAATGATTCATTAATAGTTTATTTCTTGATCTTTTGTTCATGTTTTGGCTTTTGAATATCATCTATTCTTTTGTAGGCCCAACAATCTCCCCCTAGAATAGATGATGCCAAAACAGATGTTTATTTGATTAACCTTTATTTCTTATCAACTTCTCTCTGATTTGTCCCTTAAATTGTAATTCAAATCCAGAGAGTGTGTGTATTCTAGATCCCTTTTTAGTTGAAGACTTATCAGGTCTTGCAAATCTTCAATTTTTAGTCCTGAGGCACTTTTTATAGAGAGCTTTTCCACCTCCCCTTTGTCCCTGAGCAATGTCAATTCATGGGTATCTTTATCTGATTTCCACTTTAGAATTTTGAGGCTAGGAGGGTTTGCTGGGACAAGAGTTATTACAGATAAGTTTGGGGACACAGGCCTTCCCATACCATTTCCAACAATCACACTTTCAGAACCAGTGTAAGGAACCCTGTAAGAAAATTATAGATGAATAGACAGTCATATGCGCATTGGCATCAGAATCAGGTATCCAAGAATCAACCTTTTCACTATGTTGGATAAATCTGTTGTAAGCCTAAAATGAGAAATTCTTGACCAGAATTGGGCCGAACTGTTTGTGTTTCGGCTTGTAATGACACATAAGTTTCTTATTGTTTTGATTTAAAATTATTTGGTGTTAAGTTTAGGCCTAAGCCCAATAAGAATGAGGACTGTCCAAAAATCCTGTGATCCACAACAATGGAGGATGATTCACGAAAATAACCAGCTATATCATCATCTTCAATGGACGAAACCCTAGAACTGGAAACATGAATATTACCTCCTCTTATGTCATTATCGTCGCTATTACAAGATCTACTTCCTCTATTGTCATAATCACACTCTACGAATAACACTTTGTCATTATTGTCGGATTCAATTAGGGAAACATAATTGTAAAACAAATCTTCAATCTTGAACCACAATTTTGATGACGAAGTAATTTCTTATGTTAGGTATATTAGTGATGATGAAATTGTTGCAGTTATGAAGGTGGAGCATAACTATCAGATTTGTTCCAAACATCTATTTTCTCCGATTCAACAACATGTATTTTATGTCTCCAAGTCAAATAGTTATCAACGGTAAGTTTTATTGGAACAAAATCTATAATATTGGACAATTTGTTCATTAAATTTGATGTACTATTGATTGTAGATGTGCCAAATGATAAGTTGGAAGTCATTAATGAACTTCAAGAATAACAAAATCTGAATGTTTGGAGAAACAAACTTTTAATGGAGAAGTGAAATCAGAGGATAAAGGAGGAAGATGATGGAGAAAACTACAAGAGTTTCACCAGAGAAGAAGAGAAAGAGAATGGCAGAGAAAAGGAGAAACATAATTGAAAAAGAAGAAGGAAACTGACCGGAATTGTTTGCCGGAACACTAATTGTTTGCTAGAGTAGTAACAAAATTCAGGTATGAGCCAGTGTGGCAAGACTACTCTAAGAATTCATTAGAATGAAATGTTATATACCGATTACAGGAGATGTGCCACACTACTCTAAGAATTCATTAGAATGAAATGTTATATACCGATTACAGGAGATGTGTACATATATATATATTTACATATATAGGGGAATGTTCATTTGAGAAGAAATTTAATATGAGAAGAAAAAGAAGAAAGGGCATAATAGTAAAACATTAGATAATTTATAACTCATCTCATTAATTATGTTATCTCTCATTAATAAAACAAAAAACATTATATCTCACACATTTCAAATTTATCCTACATATATCTTATACTTATCGGAATTTACACTACACACATGTAAAAATACCCTATACATTTCAAAATTTATCCTACACATACTAAAATTTATTCTACACATGTCGAAAATTGTCCTTCACCATAAATTATTTTATCTTGAAAAGTATATTAAAAAAATGAGTTACAAGTTTAATTAATTAGCTAATTAGTGACAATTATAGATTTATCTATATGCCCTTTTTTCATAATATTAAATACACACACTAAATGAAGTAAATGGAGAATTTCTATTGATTTAAAAGTTATTCTTTTTATTCTTATAAAATTTTTCTTCTCATTTGAACTCTCCACTATATATATATATATATATATATATATATAAACAAACTCACATAATCTGTTTAACTATCTCGAAAAACTCATAATACTCAAGCTGGTAACAGTCTTACATACTCTAATAAAGTGGGTCTGGAATAAGGCCCAAATAAACGAGCCCTTTACAAGCACATCATGGGTCAACGTATTTGTTAATGACCCAGAGTTGACTTGACTGGTCAAAATTTAACAAACCACGATGGTAACCCAAACCCTAGCGCATCATCCAGTAATCATATATCATCTCCTTTGTTCAATTTCATAGGTAATCAATATGAAGATGAAGTTCAAGGATCGAGTTCTAAGAGGTGTTTAGGATTGAGTTTGGAATTTGTTTATTAACTTACTGGAGCCAATGAATCAATACGTCATTTGAAAAAGCTCCAAATTCTGATTTTAAAAAGACTTATTGACTTACTGGTTTTTTGAAAAAGCTAATAAGCCATTTCCAAACTCAATCCCAAACACCCTCTGACTCTCACTCTCCGATCAGTAGGAAACAAAATGAAACGGTGGTTTCGACCATACACCACCGCAAGGGTTTTGTTTAATAGAAGAGACTATAGCCATGGATGATGCGTGGGTATGCGAACTCTATGAACGGGAAGAACTATTAATGATTGGTGATGAACAAATATCATTAGAAGATGCCACAATAGAAGAAGCTTGGAGAGTTGCGACGAAAGCAGAGCTAGCTGCAATTGAGAGGAATCGTACCTGGACTTTAACCTAATTGCAATTGGGTCACAAACCGATTGGGTTGAGGTGGATATTTAAGCTAAAGAAAGATGCAAGTGGTGTACTTATAAACACAAGGCAAGCCTTGTCGCTAAAGGCCATGTGCAACAAAAAGGCGAGGACTTTGAGAATAATTTCGCTCATGCATCACCTTGTTGCCAAATCGGCATTTCTTAATGGAGAGCTTAGAGAAGAGGTGTATGTAACGCAACAAACAGGATTCATAGTCAAAGGGAAAGAAAGTGTGGTCTACTAACTGCACAAGGCTCTTTACGGATGGAGGCAGGCCCCAAGAGCCTGGAATACTCGGCCAGATTGGTCACTGAAGGAACATAGTTTCAACAAGTGTGCTCATGAACAAGCAGTTTACAAGGTACACAATTCAAACTTCATTATTGTTTTAGGTGTTTACATTAATGACTTTATTGTCACCAGGTCAAGTGAAGAAAATATCCAAGTGTTTAAGAAGAAGATGAAATCTGTTTTTGACATGAGTGAGCCAGAAATCTAGCATACTACCTTGGTATAGAAGTTTTTATCAAACCAAGGAGGGAATAGCTATAAGTCAACAGGTATATGCAAATAAGATTCTAGAAAAGGCAGGGATGTCTACTTGTAATTTAGTGAAGTGGCCCATTGATCCTAAATTTCAACTGGCAAAAGATGAAAAGGGAAGGGCGGTGAAACCAACTGAGTATCGAAGGATCATCGGTAGCCTTCGTTATCTAATATATACAGGGCTTGATCTTAGTTACTCAGTTTGGGGTGGTTCGTAAGTTTATGCAGTCCCCAAAAGAGAGCCACTATGTAGCAGTTAAATAGATCCTTAGGTACATCAAAGGGACAACCAAATACGAGTTAAAGTATTGAAAAGAAGGAGATGGTAAACTGCTTGGTTACAGTGATAGTAGTCATGGGACAGATAGAGAAGATCGGCGAGGCACAACTGGTGTGGCTTTTTATTATTCAATTAACCTTATTGCCTGGTTTTCACAGAAACAACAAACCATGGTTCTTAGCTCCTGCGAAGCTGAATTCATGGCTGCCACTTCAGCCGCTTGTCAACGATTATGGCTGAGAAATCTGATTGGTGATTTTATGGGAGAAGAAGCACAGAAAGTAAAGTTTCTTGTTGATAATGAATCAGCCATCACACTCATGAAGAACCCCGTTTTCCACGGAACAAGCAAGCACACAGACACAAAATATCACTTTATATGTGAGTGCGTGGAAAGGGAGCAAATATGTGTAAATATGTGGAGCGGAAAGCTGGAAAAAGCAGACATACTAACTAAGGCACTGCCACGAGTCAAATTTGCTGAGATGAGGAACCTTGTTGGTGTTGAAGATTTAAAGACCGATGTCAACATTAAGGGGGGGAGTGTTGGTTGAATGTTGGCCGAATCATTTGGACCCAACGTTCAGAAAAAGAGAAAAAGAGACGTTGGAGCTAAAGAAGTCAGACGCAGTTTTAGTAAATTTTGTTAAGTCTATTTCCTATTTAAATAACAGTACCTTTTGTTTTCAAGTGCAATCAGTTCAAATTTCCATTCCATTTCTTATAAGGAGTGAAGCATTCAATAAAGCTTAATCTTTCAAATGAATTCTTGTTCTTTATTTTCTAGTTCTAAACAAATAATTTCAGATCTGATAACCAACATCCACTTGATCCAAGTTTGGTTTTATATAACCACTTCCAACCCACAATATTCTTGTTGTCAGGAGCATCAACCAGCTTCCAGTTCCATTCCCCTCTATAACTCCAATTTCTTTAGTCATTGCTTCTTTCCATTCTTTCTTCATGGCTGCCTCTTCATAAAATATTGAGTTGTTGACATAGTTATCTATTTGAGGAAATTTGGCCCACACATCACTTAATATTTGAGTTGTCAAATATAAAATCAAAGAAACTCAAATCCCACAAATGACCATTTTGAGGAGTCTTTTCAGGTGACCAATCCAAAGCACTTTCTTCAAGTTCAAGCACTTTACATCCCTTCGAGTTATTATTTGTTTAGTTTTAGGACTGTACAACCTATAACCTTTTGTCTGAGTCAAAAACCCAATTAAAATACATTTTTTTTAGACTTAGCTTCATATTTGTGCCTGTTTTGAGATGGAGTTAGACCATAAGAAATGCTACCAACACACTTAAATTTTCAACATTAGGCCTTTCTCGAGACCATACATGCAAGGATGTATTGTTTTCAACTGCTTTGGTTGGTGTCACATTCAAAATGTGAACTGTAGTTGCCACAACCTCTGACCAAAAGTAACTTGGCATGCCCTTAGCTTGAAGCATACATTGAGCCATTTCCACAACAGTTCTATTTTTCCGCTCACACGCTCCATTTTGTTCAGGCGTGTATGGAGTTGTTAGTTGTCTTTTAATTCCATGCAATTCACAAAATGAATTAAACTCATGATAACAAAACTCCCCGCCCTGATCAGATCTTAGCACATTAATAAATTGGCCACTTTGTTTCTACCATGGCCTTAAATATTTTAAACTTAGAGAAAACTTCAGATTTCTTTTCAAGAAAATGCACCCAAGTCGATGAACAGAAGAAAATACTTACTTCTACCAAGGTTGTTTATGGGCAGGGCACCACACACATCTGTGTGTATCACTTAAGTACTTGAGTTGCTCTCCTTGTACTATGGAAACTTATGTTGTTTCCCAGGAGTGCGGATGTGTAAAAAGCCAAATGAACCGACTCACAACTGAATTAACTGATGAAACGGACCCGAATAAACCAAACCATAAAAAATCGCTGGGTTGGTTGATTCGTTTTATGAAAACTGAAACTATCCGGTCGATTATGGTTATCAGTGTTTCCATACCCGCCATAACCAAACTAAACCGATATGTAGTAAATTCAGTTATATCATGCAGTATCGCGATTTGAACATATAGAAAACTTGGGGTGAGCATTGATCTTCATTCTATTGATGTGTATGAACTGTGTTCTTGATTAATCTGCAATCAATTGATAAGATGTAGTTCCCAATCTTCAGTTATTAACTAATTCATGTTTGTAGCTTCATCTTCATATATTTGTGCTAACATTAAGTGTGTACGGACATGTATATAATATATGTCCATCCTTGATCAACAATATACAAACACAAGACATTAGTTTCAATCATATCAAAACTAGGAATCTTGTGTCTCGTAATTAACCAAACTTGGAGATATAATTAACACTAAACTCCTTGTTATCCCAACACATATAAAAACCGAGCACTTGCTTGCATCATAAGTACGAGCATGGAGCACAAGCTATATAATCGGCCTTATTCGAAAAGCGGCCAATGACCACCATCAGCAAGTCCTTCTAACCTTGTGTCACGGATAGATCTATGTTAACTTCAAATTTAAGCACAAAGAAAAAACATCATACATCATGTAACAATTATACCATTATGAAAATGTATTGAAATGATAATAAGTTAGAAATGAAATACCACGGTAGTATATTGGCGTAGTTCGCGTATTTGAAAAATGCATAGGCGTGTAATGACATTTTTTGTTCGGCATATTTAAATACGGTGGATCCGAGTAACCAAAACTATTCAAAGTTCCCTATTATATATGTATAAATAAAAACCTGCTAATGATCAAGGAGAAAGGGAAGTCATTAAATTATGAGTAAGTCGTTACAGTACATGGATATTGTCCTCAAATATGAAGGGTTACATTAATCTAACTGCATCTAACAATTGGGTTGGTTGAAAAAAAATTCCCTTGAGTATTTTTACAGTAAGAAAAATTGTCTTGACCAGTGATTCCCACTTGCTTTGTAATGATTCCAGTACATTTATATTTTCCACTACAATCAAACGTAATCGCTTGCTTTGACACTGAAGACCCATGTATATTCAGATACATCACATCGCTCACTTGTACCGCTGAAAGCGTTGGCTATTTAAGAAAAAACCATGTGAGTACATTTAGGTTGTAGGATTTACGACTATAATAATGATACTTACTGGTGCTGGGCAATAACCATTTGCATTATTCGTGCAGTAATGCTGATCGATTATGATTGGATTTTCCACGTTCACCGACGCCTACAACCATGATTATGAGAAGGTATGATTGCATCCATTGGAAAAGCTTGAAGGACTACTAAGCTCGGTTAAATGTCTTGTCTCTGTAAAATGTAAAATCTTGGGATTATGTGCGAGTTGTTTCAGTTGGGTACTTTGAACCTTAATTGAGAATTGGTGTTAGTTAGTGAAGTGAGTCTGTTAATGATGGTTGAATTGTTGCACGAGAGCTTTGCTAGGGACAACCAAAGGACTAGTTTGGGAATGTGATATGAGGGTATTTTACTTGGTTGTAACGTGTCTAATTATGTGCTCTTAAATGTTTAATTGTACAAAAGTTGTACAAGAGCTAGAATGCGTTTGGAATGAAAATAAAACGCAAGTCACGAAGAAAGGAAGAGAAAACCAATGGGGGCATGTACATCCGTGAATTTCTAGTTTTAAATCAATATTTTTTTTATGTGCGATTTGATTCATCAATACATGTGTGTTTATTTTACGATATGCTAGTTATCTTTTTACAACGATCATGCCGTAAATATAAAATTCTAAGTATAATGTTGAAAATCGATATGTCCTAGAAAAATTAAACATCTAATCTAATTAATTTAATAATTAGTTAATTAAATTAAAAAAATATTTTATATTAAAATCCATAGTTTTTGGAATTTTTTTCAATTTAAAACCTAAAGCATTTAAAATATGATAAAATAGTTAGATTAAAAGGTTTTAATACACATGGGTTCAATGAAGAAACACTAAAAGAAAGGGGGGAATTAGAGAACATTGCATTTAACATTTTAAATAAATAATAAAATCTTAATTTAACATATTAAAAATTATTTTTAACAAGATTTTTTTCAGAGCCTTTGCATATAAATTCTTATAGAAACATTTTTAATAAAAATATCCAAAAACTAAAAAACTAAAAATGAAAAACTTTTAAAACATTTTAAGAAGATTTAAAAATTATGTATAAAATGATTTTTTATTGAAATAGCCTATACACATCTTTATAAGCAAAAGCTCCAAAAAATAATTAAAAAACTAATTTTTAGAATTTTAAATTGATATTTTATGTTATATTAACATATTAAATGCATTGTTCTCTTGTTCCCCTTGTTTAGTGTTTTCCACTAAACTTTATATATATATATATATTGCGAGAACCGTGAGAACGAATGAAAAAATCAATAAAAACCAACTTTTTTAATACACTACTCATTGTAATTAAAATAAAACGTCAAAAAAATTTACAACATCAAACAATTCATTTCTACTCTTGAAATCGCTCTTATTAGATTTTTTACATATATGTAAATATAAAAAATTTACACATGTGCATCGATAATTGTTACTTAAAAAACAATTAGTGACAAAATATAGCGATTTTTGTTAAAAAACTATTAAAAACAATTGTGTTTTTTAGATTTTTTAGATATATTTTTTGTGTTTACATTGGTTCTCGCGGTTCTCTCAATAAATATGGTTCTCGTATGAACCCTATATATATATATATATATATATATATATATATATGTGTGGTAGGGTTCATACGAGAACCATATTTATTGCGAGAACCGCAAGAATATATATGTGAGCATTCATATTAGAGCCTCTATATACGGACATATTATATAATATAGAGGAAAAGGTGGAAAAAAAACAACAAAAAGCCACTACATCAGAACTTCTATACTAGAGAAAAATTTAATGAGAATAAACTACACCTCTATATTTAGAGGTTTATATTCAACTCTCTATATTTTTTTTAATGAGTGTGTAGGAAAGAGAAAATAATAATAAAATATGTTAATATGAGTAAGTTAGAGATATAGGGTTGGATGTGAGAGGGTTCTTAAAAATTAACAAAATTTAGAGAAAAAAATGTATCTTTTCATTTAAATATATAGATGGATATAGAGTGTCTAATGTGAATGCTCCAAAGGATTATATATAAGAAAGCCAATTCGTAGGAAGTGTTTGAAACATTTTGGGCCTCTGATCAAGTAATCCAGTGCTTGAGATTAGATGGTCATCAAAGTAGAATTCACATGAACAAAACAAATGAAATAAGTGGGGAATGTGACAACTGTCACTTCGGGTAAATTCCGTACATTTAACAGTGAATTATACTACACAATTACATGTTTTAAACGTCTAAACTGCGTTAATTGCATGGCATACACCTAGAAAACTCACTGAGTACATTACATGATGCATATTATTTGTATAGTGGTTACCATTCAAAAATAGTTTAAAAACAGTGCATCAGAACAATTAGTAGACTAGTTATGACAGCATAGCTTTAGTGCACAGCTAAATAGCAGATTTAGGGCTTAGACGATAGTCCAACATAAACTGTATAGTAAATCCCATGTGGGAAAGAAATGATTGATGCTAACACTTTCCGGAAACTATACATGCACTGAAAGTTGTCCGAAATAAACACTATACAACAATTCAGCAAAATACAACATCCACAAGCTTATGTAATATGCAGAAACAATGTTAAACATCATACACTACTTAAAAGACATTGAAAGTATCTGTAACAGCCCAGCATAACTGCACCATGATATTGTCCGCTTTGGTAGCCAGTACGCCCTTAGTGCTTGCCCCTCACGGTTTTGAAACGCGTCATGATAGTGAAGGTATCCAGCCCCTTATAAGGAAGCTTTTGTTCCCCTTCACAACCGATGTGAGATATCACAATCCACCCCCCCCCCCTTAAGGGGTCCAGCGTCCTCGCGTGACCTGGCACCACCGGTCCGGCCCTGGCTCTGATACCAATCTGTCACACCCTCAAATTCGACATGCGGGGTTTTAACGCGAGGTGTGTGACCGACCAGGAAAAGGTAACCTGGGAGTTTATTTGATTAACTTTGCAAAACGAAGGACCTGTGTGTCATTTTATAAAGTTATGTTGATAACTTCTTGTCCAAGTTTAAGAATTGGAAAACTTGGAGGACCTTTTGTGCATTTGCTAAAGTTTTGTTTAAAAAAATATATAATAAAACTAAACCCAACCCTAGATCGCTCCCATTCCCCAGACATCGACCTCTCTCTCTCTCATACTCTCTCTCTCTCTCTCTAGAAAACTCAAGAAGAAGCAAGGAAAACTCATTTTTTTCGGGTTCTTAATCTTCATCTCTATCATTCTAGATAATCCCTCTAAAACACACCCATAACTTATTATTCATGGCTGCATTTTGATTGATTTCTTGTGATTCTTGATGTATGATAACATGGATTTTATGTGTTAGGGTTTGCTAGAATCGTGTATTTTAATGTGTTGATGATGATACTTGTTAGTTAGTAACTCTATGATCATGTATGCATGCTAGAGTTTTGGTTATGTTTGATGTTGATGATGATGATGAGTCTTGATGCTAAATTCATGTATGTGGTGTTGTTGTGGGTTTTGATTGCTAAAAATAGGGTTTATAGTGTCATAAACATGTTATAATTGAAAGCTGAATCCAAACACAACCTGATCAGAATTTACAGCCGACTTGTATTCGCTGTAGCGTGGGCAAAACTGAACAAAAACGTGTGTTTCATGAGTCTAAGATGAACTTCCAGGAAAAACCTTTCAAACCCCACTAGAATGGCTTTTTTTCGACGAAAAATGAATGTTTTCTGAATTTTTCCGAATTGAAGGTTCAGGCTGCGTTTTCTCGCAGAATTTGCAGCCAATTACGAATGTCATAACTCAATGTAGGAACTGATTTATGATCTCAAATTTTTACTGTAGGACGTTCCAGGAGGTCATGAAAATCTTCAACTCGAATTTTGTAAAAAAAATAAACGAGGATTTTCAAATGATTTTTGGCATAAACTGTCATCAGAGAGTTATAAATCAGACCTAGGTGTAGAGAATGACTGTTAGTGATTTTTCTGTAAAGATTCAGATTATGAAAAAAATACACGAGTATTCAAGGACTAAATTAAACGTTGTGTTAAAATATCATAATTTTATGAGTTTGTTTATTATTTTAAATAAATTCTGGAAAACTGCCTAGAAACTGACATGAAACTGCAATGAGCTAAAAGTAGTTATGAACATTTTAAATATGCTTATATGTTGCACCAAAGTGTTATATGTTATTAGAAATGTTAACGGGTGTCTATGAATGCGTTAGATGGAATTAGACGATCATATGCCCAAACTTACCTAAATGAGTAATTGTATGATAACGTGATTATGTGACTATGTGTTAGACTACGTATAGGATTCACAAATTAAACTAATTGAAAGGGTAAACATATCAGGAGGAGATTGACTTTCCTGATTGCCTTTCAAATTTACTACCGAGAAAACTAAGGTGAATTCACAACTATTTTCTAAAAGCATGCATCCCTGGTTTGGGAGAACACTTTTTACGGAATCTCTGGTTTGGGTTACGCGGCGTCCCTTCTGTGGACCACTAAAACATGCTATCCACTGGATGTGGATAGTACACTTAGACTAAACGAAAACTCTATCATGAAAATCCGTACGTTTTACCGATTAGATTGTCGGGTGGGCATACGCGGGGTATTAGTTGATAGCGTTATTAGGTTTAACAAACCTCACACCGTGCTGGAGGCCGGGCGTGAACTTCTAACCTTCACTCTTGCTTTAATCTTGATAGACATTATTGAGGGCACAAACGAAATGTCAGCATTTGGTACACAGTTTAGTCATATGATGAGGGTTAGCTACCCGAGTCATACTTAAATCAAAACGTTGTGAACTTTACTTTTACTAAACTCAAATTTTATGAATTCGCCAACTTTATTGTTGAAATGTAGTTGCATGCTTTGCAGGTCAGTAGGTACAGCTTTTGACGAACATTGCAATCGGCCAGAGTGGGTGGTTCATTTAAACGTATTGTTTTAGACATTTATCTAACTCGTAGTTTTAAGTTCCTATTGGTTTTAACTTTATTTTCCGCTGCAACACAAACTGTCTTTTAAACAAATTAAAACCTTATCGCTAATCATGTTGATAGTGATGCTTTTATTATTTTCAATGGTTGGTTCAACATGATTAGTGGCTAAATCCTGGTCGGTCACACGCCTTGCGGTAAAACCCTGCATGTGGAATTTGAGGGTGTTGACAGTATCAATTCGGCACAAAAACATATCATATCACACAAGTCTTGAAAGTTAACGTTTTAACGAACTTACAACAAAACGAACACCCGGACACAATCTGACACAGCATATGAACTAGTTAACAATATTTTAACATCATACAACTAGTTAAAATCATTTAACACATTGTTTTGCTTAAAAATCCATAAAACCCCTACAAGTTGCTTAAACCTCCATTTAAGGACCCGTTAACGAATCTAGCACCCGTTAAGCAACCGAACACGAACTAGACATAAATTACAAACTAGTTAACACTGTTTAACAATATTAAACTAGTGTATGACACCTTATACCTTAAAATGCATCAAAACCCCTAACTAAACCCCTAAAATCCTAACTTAATCAACTAACTAGAATTGAAACCCAACTAAACCCCTCCATCATCATGGACGGCTACATGTGGGCCCCCATGCCCACATGTTGTCCCCCTAATCTTACTTATGGGCTTATGGTTAAAGATAATGCATGGAGGAGAACTATTATATAAGGAGACAAGATCCTAACTTATCCTCACAAACTCCCAACACAAAATCGAAGCACCCAATCTTCATCTTCTTCTCCTTTACCTACAGCCACCATCATCATCATCTCACCTCCATCATCAAGCCATTTGCAAGCTAATCCAAGTATACTCTAAGGTGTCTCAAGCCTAACTAAGGAAGGATCAAGTCTTGGAAGTTGAAGGACCACTCTAGGGAGCTATTATCCACCATATTTGCTTCATCTTCATCATCTTGTTCATCCTGCCACTTCCCTAGCCACAAGAGCTAGTAGCGAGCCTCCTAATCTTTCATTTGATGTTTTGTTACTAGTATATTGTTAATATATAAGTTATATCATCTAAAAGCATCACCTTTAAAAGATGAACACATGAACTAGTAACTTGATCTAAAGAAAATAAACATATCATGAAGATGTAATGAAGATGTAGTTATTACTTTGTGCTATGGATGATATCCGTCACATGTATACTTGCTAGAAGTATGAATCAAACAAGTATACACATGGATCTTACAAGATCCATGATCAAAGTGTTGATGAACTTGTTATACATGATAAATGGAATATTTAAAGTGGTTAAAATAATTTATAATGTTCTTAAGATGTTGCATAAACAATTTGTTAAAAATAATCAAAGTGTTGATGAACTTGTTTTAACATGATGAATGAACTATATAAAATGGTTGAAATGGTTTGTGATGTTCTTAAAATAACATGTGAACAAGTTGTTAAAAATGATTTTTAACAAAGTTAGTAAATATTATAAACTAAACCCGTTTTAAAGATGGATGAACATATTAAACACAAGGTTAAAATACCATATGATTTGGTTAACTTTCAAGTTCATCCTAACATGAAAAATGCATCTATATGCATATAGTATACTAGTGGAAATTGTTGTGAATAAATCGATGAGTTTTGGAAGCTTAAACACATGCTTTAAAACATGGAAACCTCCTAAATCTAGGGAAACTATGGCAAAATTTTTATAAAATTTAAACACTTGGAAAAATATATATTTACAAATTTCTTACAAGTAATCTTGTTTAAAAGTAATAAATATAAAAAAATCCCCATATTTTGTATAAAATACAAATCAAAGAATTTATGTTTTTCTAAAAATAAAGATGGACACAAATATATATATTTTGGAAAATATATATTTAGTGATCATAAGGATCATGTGCTATGTGTATATTACTTGTATTAGTTATATATAAATTTAGGAACTTGAAAATAATACACACAAACAAATACAATAATAAGTGGCAAACAAAGAATTACAAAAATATATAAATATCCGTAACCATACCTTGGAGACAAAGATATGGACATATTGGACAATCGGACGATATAAGGATTACGGACTAAAAATATATATAATATATCGAAGCTTAGTAAATACTACTTTCAAAACCGAACAAGTGACAAAATATATATTTTTACAAGTATATAAAATATATCATATTTCGTCGATACTAAAAATATATTATACTCGAAGTGTATAAAAATATGTATTTCATAAACCTCGTAAAAATATATTGTTTTTTTGGAAACTAAAAATATATATTTTTCTAGAACTAATCGTAAAAATATATATTATTTTGGGATACATACATTACCAAGCATAATATACATATATGGATTTGGACATATCTTAAAGTTATATATTTTAAGAATATACAAAATTGTAAGTATGGAATACAATTATATATGTGTCCCTATACATACAAATACTTGCCAATATATACCACTAACACTTGGTGAAAATACCATTATACAAGTATTATACATAACCCTATGAATACGACTTTAAATACACAAATACTCACAATACAAGTATACCTATACTTGGGAAGATGCATATGTGTAATACTTAACAATTATAACACTTGGTCAAAACCGAACAAGTGACAAAATATATAGTTTTACAAGTATATATGTAAGTCCCGTGAAACGGATAAAAAAGGTATCGCTAGCCTAATCAATTGCGGAAATTATGATCAGGATGAAGAACAACTTGAATAACTTGAATAAAATAACTTGCATACACCATAGATTGTCAAATACAAGTTTTTGTGATCAACTCTCTAACCCCTAACAAATGACCTAACTCCTTTATTTATAAACATGACAAAAGCCCAAAAGTACAACCCTAGGCCCACTAGACACTAGGAAGCCCAAACTAACCCAAAAGCCCAAAATACAATATAAATGAATAAACCTTTAAGCTCCAATCCCAACAATCTCCCCCTAGGTCTCTTCATTTGTCCTTCTGTGCCGCATCCACTCCTAAACGTCCAGCAATAATTCCAGCAACTGCAGCGTCCAGTCTTTGGCACATACCTCATATAACTCAGCAGTACGTATTTGATGAGAAGCCAGAACTTGTAAATCTTCATCATGGAAGCTAACCAGATCCACCACATCATTCACCCTGAAAGCGTTCTCTTTCGTCACAATCGCAACACTTCCGACCTTTGGATTGTATAGCCAGAAGTTAAAGTTCTTCAAAATTCCCTATGGAAAGGTAGGAGAACCAGGAATCACCAACTCTTTATCCATAGGAGGCCACATCACAGATTTGAACCGTTTGCCTGTGTGTGTATCACGAACTCCTTTGGCTGCTCTCAGATACGGCTCAGCAGTCTTCATACTCTTAAAACCAGTCCTAACCTCCCATTCAAGCTTCTTAAAGAACCTCCAACCTGGTCCACGCTATGTCGTATCGTCGTCAGTGTATGGATCTCTTAATAGATCTGTCAGTGCGACTTTAATCCAAGTCTCAAACTGTGACGCTTTCGAATAGTATTCCCTCGTTCCATCTTGGAGTACAATGATCCACATGTTCTTGATATGATCATACATCCAACTCAGCACTTTCGACTTGTTGCCTACCTTACTGTAATAACTGGATCCCAACTCCATCACGTATCTTTTAGATTGATTTGTAGGATCTTTCAGCTGAAAATTTTCATCCAGAGGATTCACGTTAACCTTCTTCATCAATACCATCTGCTTCTTTTTCTTCTGATCTGCAGTGCGTTTCTGGCTGGCAGTGAACGTTTTGGGTGGATCACTGAAGTAATCATCGAGACCAGCTTGACGTTCTGCAGCTAGCTGCTCAGCTGCCAACCGCTGCTCTTCGGTTTCTTCTGCCATACGCTGCTGAGCTGCACGATGTCAGGTTTCAACATTCATGGGATCATCGGTCGGATCGCTAAACTCTTTGCCAAACTTGTTCTCTAACTTGCCCCTTAAATAAAAAACAATAGTCATCAGCATCGTCATCTCGAACATCCAAACGATTCTGCAGGGAGGCAATCTGAGCATCCTTTAACATAGCCTCCTGTTCCAGCACAACAACCTGTTTCTTTAACTCAACAACATCCACCTCTATATCATCATCATCACTGTCTAATCCCCCAAACTCAAATGCCCGCTTCTCAGATCTGCGCATATAGTCATCAGCAATATCAGATGAATGACCAGCACCACTACCACCCGCTTCTGAACCACCGGCACCAGACGAACTTCCTCCAAATTCCATCATTTGCAACGCTGTGGTAGCAGGTATGGATACAACTGTGGATTGTTTAATGATAGGAACATTTGGCTTCGTAGAAATAATAGGAGTGTCAATCGCCAATGTACAAGCAATATATTAAGCAATAATAACCTCAGCAGCAGTGATCTCGGCAACAGTAGAAGTAATCAACTCAGAAGCAGCAACAGTAACAACAACAAGAACCTCAGAAGTACTAGCTGTAACGCTCGGCCCAGTTCTGTGCCTCTTAATC
This sequence comes from Scalesia atractyloides, assembly GCA_947069175.1. Lineage (NCBI taxonomy): Eukaryota > Viridiplantae > Streptophyta > Magnoliopsida > Asterales > Asteraceae > Scalesia > Scalesia atractyloides. The sequence goes on along the minus strand of CAMTDV010000003.1, from coordinate 78,516,554 downwards.
AATGGTACTTCATCTTCTTCGTCGTCCTCATCTTCTTCATGTTGGACAGTTGGAGCAACAACAGACGGAATGTCAAGTAGGGAATCACCTTGTTTCTTTTGAATGTCCTTCAACTGAGCAATCAGGGCAGCTAGATTCTCAGATGATAGCTCTGGTCGAACAGGAGTCAACGTAGCATTGGACGTATCAAGATCTTCCATAAAGGCTTGTCCAACATCATCCTCATCATCTGTAACCAAGTCCTCGACTTCTATCTCTTTTTCCTTTGGCTGTATATCATGCTCCTCGGATATAATCGCATTTACTGGAGGAGGAGGAGGTGGTGGAGCATGCAGACCTATAACTTCAGAAAACTTGCCAAACTTCTTCAGAGGGAACCTACCTACAAATACCGTCTTCGAGGTAGAACGGTTCTTCTTCATAGTTGCAAAAATGGTAGGCCCCATTGGCTTCATATTCAGTAAATTCGCGTCTGTAGCATCCTTTGCTAAATCTGGGTAACGAGCATCGAGAATCAGCTGGATTAACCGTGGATACAACAGAAACATCCGCTTCTTGGACTGCTCTAATATTTTCCTCATATTTTCGAAGATATAACCAGAGTAGTTATACTTCCAGTCCATAACTAGTGAAACGATCACAGAAGTCTGTGCCTGATTAGGCTGATCCAGTCCACCTTTGTTTTCCGACACACATTGCATAAACATGTGTATAAGTAATCTCCAGTATGCCAGAAACATCTTCTTTAGCAATGGCGGATAAGAACCTTCATAGCCCATCTCCATGAGTACCAGCAGCACCTTTTCCTTGACATATGTGGTTGGATCATTGTAGGTATCTGTCAGCTGCAGCACCTCCCTCACACAAGCCTCATTAACCACAATCTCCTTCCCCTGAATCTGTGATCGTATGAAAGGTCTACCATCTTCACCTCTCGGTTGTATCCGCGCTCTTTTCCAAAATGAGTGAACTAAATCTCTGTATATCACGGGATTTGCATGAAGGGCGTAGGCAATCCAGCAAGTGTTAAGACCCACAATCATCACCTGAAACTCCTGAAAAATACTCAGCCGGTGGATCTGAAAGATATCCAGCCTGATTGTGAAACTGTTCTTCAACCAGCATCACGGCATCGAAAGCTTCTTCCACCATGTCTGTAAAAAATCAACAGAGTTAAAGGCCAACTAACGGGGGTAAACTGAGCAAGCTGAGTTAACTGAGTTGATCAGAGTCAAAACTAACTGGACAGGTCAACAGAAGTCAAGGTTCAAATTACAGCCAGTTCAAATTAGTTAGGGGGTTCAACAATTGAAAAGGTCCAAACTTCCTATCCGGATTATAGACGGTTCAGACTGAATCCAGAACACTCTTATCAATCCGGATTAGGTATCTCGGATAGATACACATCCCGGATGAAGATTCAATCCGAAATGATATCCGAGTTCATCATTTCGGATGAATATCCATCCGGAATGCAATCCGAAATGCTTAGTCTTTGAAGATCTATCTGGAATGCAATCCGAAATTCAGAAAATATTCATTGAGTTAATCCGGAATACATATGTACTTAATCCGGAATGCAGTCCGAAATGCTAAGTTTGAGAGAGAATCAGTGAAGACAAATAGTAGTTCGGATTTTGAATAATCCAAAATGAGAATAGAGATGCCAATATAGTTTTTTCGAAATGGGGTTGGGCCTGAAGTTCGAATCCGGAATGGGCTTGTGATAGGCCCAATCCGGAACAATAGCACATTAGGCTTTTCCGGAAAGATTTAAATGGGACTTTCCAGACAAGTCCAATCTGGAACAGTAGTCTTTGGCCCAAGTGAGCCCAATTCGGAACAGTAACCTTAATTTCAATTTTTCAGACTTAAAAAACCAATTTCATCAGGCTGGCTCAAATCCCAAAGCACACTGGGCCAGTCTAATATCTTTTGACAGAAAACCATCCCACCAAAATTCATCAAGTAAACTAACCAAGCATCCAACCATCACAAGGAGAACTTATTAAAACAGACATAAACAATTAACACAACATTGCTAAGGGATCAAATCGTTTTAAACGCTGACCAAGGAACATTTTTCGATATGAGCAGGTTCGGTTGGTCTAAGCGATTGTCAGTATACTTGTCCACTTAAATCCAAAACTCAACCCTTGTAGTTCAGGCACCATGATATGATTAAGGTAATATTATACTAAGATACTCGTGTGTCCCATACCATGACATACCCCAGCTATCAAGGTGAGCACAACAGTTCATCGTAGCAGGTGAGTATACCATGATCATCCTTTATTGTACAACATCAGGCTATTGGTGAACAGGTCAGTACTTCCATACAGAAGAGAGACCAATAGTGACCGACGAGGGTTAGGCAAATACCTTAAGAGGTACGTAAGAACTTAGAAAGAAACTTTTGTTCTTTTAGGTTTTGGCCTTTCCATTTTGGCTCATTTATAAAGATATCCTGACTGTGTCTAGGTCTGCATATAATCTGGATGCAATAGAAGGGCAGTCAAGATATCCCCGGATGACTCAGCAGCATAGAGACCTGAAACCTCAGATGTTGGCTATGTATCAACGCAAGATTTAAGACCATAAAATCATATGCCTATAGTAAGTGACCCACTGAGTACAAAGTTCGTTATGTTTATATCATTTGACTTTTCCCATCCGGTTGAGTTTTAGACCTACCGACACATCACTTTCGATCCAAATCTTTTCCGCTTCTATACCTTAAATGTGTTGGTCAAACATTTTATCACGAATATTCGTTTCATTTCCCTATCATTACAAAATCAATTTTTTTTAACTTGAACTTTTTCTCCCCCTAATTTGTGCATAGAGATATGAACAAATTTATGAAGCAACGAAAAGAAATGAAAAGATAGTAAATAAACACGAAGATGGTAGATGCCTAGGAAGAAAACCGAATCATTTTGAGAAGATCCACAAGCACTTGAAAACGTGCGTTGCTAACGGGTTTCGTGAACAAATCCGCCACATTTGCATCAGTGTGGATTTGCTCAAGCTTTACGAGACCCTTTTCATAGTAATCGCGTATAAAATGAACTTTAATGTTAATGTGTTTGGTTTTGGAGTGGAAAACGGGGTTTTTAACTATTTGGATTGCGGCATCATTATCACAATAAATCGTGGTGTTTAGATAAGTCAAACCATAATCCGCAAGCTGATGTTGCATCCATAAAACCTGGGAGCAACAAGCAGATGCTGCAACATATTTTGCCTCTGCAGTGGAAAGCGAAACCGTCTGTTGCTTCTTGCATTGCCACGAAATTAGGTGATCTCCCAGAAATTGGCAACCAGCCGACGTTGAGCGCATGTCCCTATCTGTACCTCCTAGATTACTGATATCTGGCCGACTAGCAGTGATATACATGAGTGATCCAATCATAGAGCGATACATGGTAGGATTAACAGGCGTTCCTTCAGCATCTTCATTTAGCAGAGGCCGTTCTGCAATAGGTGAAGCCATTGGCTTGGAACCTATAAGCTTGAATTTGGCAAGAACATCGTGTACGTATTTTCCTTGATGAATGAGTATACCCTGTGGGCTCTGACGAACTTGAAGTCCTAAAAACATGGTCATCTCTCCCGATGAGCTCATGATTTCTTCGAACTCGCGGCACAAACCATCATTGGTGGAACCAAAAATAATATCATCAACGTAGATTTGGACGAGAATAATGTCTTTATCAACGCGTTTGATAAACAGAGTTTGGTCAATAGTTCCACGTCTGTAGTCATGAGCAAGCAGATGCTCCGTAAGAGTAGCGTACCATACGCGAGGTGCTTGATGCAACCCGTACAAAGCTTTGTCTAATTTATAGGCATAATCTGGCTTGTCAAGATCAGTAAAGCCCGGTGGTTGTGCCACGTATATTTCCTCTTTCACCTTGCCGTAGAGAAACGCAGTCTTGACATCCATTTGATATACAGTAAAGTCCACATAAGATGCGTATAACAAGAAGATACGTATAGCTTCCAAACGCACGACAGGTGCATAGACCTCATCATAATCTAGTCCTTCAATCTGTCGAAACCCTTGGACCACCAGTCTAGCTTTATTTCGAACAATAACTCCAGTGTCATCCTGCTTGTTGCAGAAAACCCAGCGAGTTCCAAGAGTGCGCTTTCCCTGAGGTAGCTTCACCAATTGCCAAACGCCATGTTTTTCAAATTGATTGAGTTCTTTGTGCATGGCATCCACCCAGCCTTGTTCCTGCAAGGCAACATTAATACTTTTAGGTTCAATTTGGGAAATAAAGCAAGAATAGAGACATGTATTGATATCCCCAGATTGACTGCATGTGCGAACAGCAACGTTTACAGGACCAATGATATTCTCAACGGGGTGATCACGCTGTACACGTTGTTGTATTGGTGTAGCGGGAACCAAAACATCATTTGGCAAGTTGGTGACACTAGCTGAAGCAACTCCAGATGCCTCCCCCTCAACCGAGGCACCTGTAGAGGTATGTGGTGAAGAATCCACCGCACAATCGAGGGGAGTAGGCTCGGGAAACAAGGAGGAGCCCAAAACATCAGGAGGGAGGCCTTCATCTGCCGTGGTGGCTCTGGAGGAGAAACCACATCCTCAGTAGGATTAGGCTGAACATGCGAAGAGATAAATGGGGCTTGAGATTGTGAAGTTGTGGAGGATGGCGAGACAGTGTCATTGAATCCAGGAGGATCCACACTTAGCTGCTTTAGAGTCTCATTTAGCGTGGCAGCGTCAGCGTCATCGTCGGAAGGAATGGGCACCGTTGGAGGGAAAGACGTTGAACTATTTCCTGTAGACATATTAGAAGATACATCAAATTGATTAAATAAGGTAGAGTAGTCATACAACCAGTCAGGACCAATGCGTTTGTCCTTGGGATTTTCCTCCAGCCAACCCACATTGTAGGTTTCAACCACCATCTTCTTGATCTTGTTATAAACGCGATATGTCGTATTTTTAGAATAACCAACGAAAATGAAAGGATCTCCGCGTGCTTCGAGCTTTCCTTTAGCATCCATGAGCAGGAGTACACAAGGACATCCAACTTGCGGAAATGCTTGACCGAAGGTTTATGGCCTTCAACCACTTCGTATGGAGTCTTCATGTGGCGATTGTTGACCAGGGCAAGATTCTGAATGTAGCATGCAGTGTTAATTGCTTCTGCCCAGAAGATGAGAGGAAGCTCGGATTCAACAAGCATAGTTCGTGCCGCCTTGATGAGTGTGTGATTTTTACGTTCTGCAACCCGTTTTGTTATGGGGTTCTGGCTGCACTGAACTGTCGTTCAATTCCCTTGGAGGAGCAGAAAGAGTTTAAGGTAAGATTCTTAAACTTTGTCCCATTATCACACCGAATAGCCTTTACCTTTGAATCTGTTTGGTTTTCCATAAGCGTGACAAATTGTTTGGCTATCTCATCGGTTTCACTTTTATGTGTAAGAAAGAAAACCCAGGTGAATCGAGAGTAGTCATCAATAATAACCAGACAGTAAGCGTTCCCTCCAATGTTGCGGATGTCTGTTGGACCGAAGAGATCCATATGGAGCAGTTCTAAGACCTGAGAAGTGGAGGATATTCTTTGGTTTTATGCGGCTGACGGTGTTGTTTCCCACGAGCACATGATTCACATTTTTCGATCTGCATGAAGTCACGACTGGTAGATCTCTGACTAAACCACCTTTAGCAAGACGATTTAAATTCTTCATGTTGATGTGACCCAGTCTGCAATGCCATAGCATGGCATCATGTTCGGTTGTCGAAGAGAAAAGGCATGTAAGCTTGTCAGAAGGAGCCTGGTTAATATCAATGACGTAGGCGTTTCCTTCCCTTGCAGCTTTCAGAAGAATCCAATCATCTAGAATGCTTAAACCTGGTTTTAGCACATAGCATCCTTTCTTTGTGAAGAGAACATCCAGATGATTATCGCAGAGTTGAGACACACTCAACAGACTGTGCTTCAATTCTGGTACATAGTTGTCATTCTTAAAACTCAGGGCTCCATTGCAAACAGTTCCTCTCATCGTGATTTTCCCGGTTTCTCCACCTGCGAAGGAAACAAACCCGCCATCGAAAAACTGAATGTCATTCAACTGCGAGATGTCTCCTGTCATGTGCCTGGAACAACCGCTATCAATATACCATAATCGAACAAGAGCACGCCAGAGTTGTTCCTGCACATTTCAACAGGTTTAGTTAGAAACGGGAACTCAGGCCATGGAAGATCTGGGTTTGCCTTTTGCATCAACATAAGAAACCTCACGAAAGATCAAATTAGTTGAGGATGAGGTTGATGATGCTTTTGATTTACTAGACAATGGGTTAGCAGACTGATTCTTGGCCATTAACTTGGGCCTCCAGGTTACCATATCAGACCTCTGCACATTCCTAGGAGTGCTAGAGGGATTCTGGAAAACCGAAGGTCTCAAGGGTTTAACAGTTTATTTCTTGGCCAAGTTGAAGTCTTGATCAGAAGACTTAGCCACAAATCGAGCCTCATATTGGCGATTAGGCATGGCCTTCTGATGTCTCGAGTACAAAGTATGGAAAGAGGTAAAGGTCTTTTGACAGTTTCGAGCAATGTGCCCGGGAGATCCAAAATTGAAACAGATCTGCCTCTTCTGGAAGAAAACAGTCCGTTCAGCTTGGGAAATTCTGGGCAATTTGTCGGTCAGTTTCTTGCTGGCGTTTACTGAAGGTTGTTGCACGTCTTGGGCTTGGCAGTATCCTGCGCACAACCATCAGCACACTTGTTAGATTTGTGATTTGAATTGCAAGATTTTAAACATAAAGATTGTTTCAAAACAGATGAAATGGGCGACTGCTGAGTTAATTCCTCAGTTTGATGAGAGGACTTAGCAGTTGCATTATCAGTGTTTGAAGACGATTCTTTGGTTTTCTTCTTTTTAGATCGGCGTGTTCTTTTCTTTTTAGGCTTTTTCTTCAAATCACACTTTGTGACAGATTCTGTAGAGGACACGTGTCACTCTACAGGAACATCATGTTCAGAAATTTTAGCAGATGATGGTGGAACCTTGCAATTTTGAGAACTTTGAGGTTCCGATTCACTATCAGGTTTAAAAGTTTCAATTGAATCAAATCGAGATTTGTGTTCATCTGCTGTCATTTCAGACTCAGTCCCTTGTATTGAGTCGCCCAAATCTTCTAGAATTATGTCACCATCAACATTGACAGAAACAGTTGGTTGGTCATCCTTAACATTGTCATTCATAGGAAGTGCATCAAAAGATGCGGCCTCTGAAGGTGAACATTCGATATCCTCTGCTGAAGATGAATTTTCGGTATCTTCAGCTGAAGATGAACATTCGGTATCCTCAGCTGAAGCTGATGAGGCCGAGTCATCTGTTGATGCAGATCCTGCAGCTAAATGCATTTTCTCATCACACAAGTTATTACAGCTATTATGATCATTCAAAACATCAATATCAGAATTCAAACTGCCTAAATGTTCAACACAACCAACACTGTTTGAGCATGTAAATTGTTCAGCAAGAAAATGATTTAAAATGTCAAAGGCAGGTTTATAAAAAGCATAATCATCAGCTGAATTGTCTGAATGTATATTCAGACATTCTTCCTCATCATCCTATGTGAGGTCCTCAACTAAAATTTCTTCTGCACATGAATTAGACACATTAGTATCGTTCACAAATTTAGTTTGAGCATTAGAAGATTCCTTTTCATTAAGTTTTGTAGAGAATGTGGATGGTTCTGCCTCAGGCACTTCTGTCTCCAATCCCACCGTACTCTCAGATGGAAGATTACTAGTTTCACTAGGAAGTGATGTAGAAGCCACAAACACATCATCCTTCTTGAGTTCAGTGGGTTTAGAGAATTTAGGGTAATAGGGCGTCCATGATTTAGATAAATAATCTGACGGTTTACCATACATCATTTTTCCAGCATTTTCTGTTTCTTCCTCAGTTTCAGGCATTCTAGTGTAGTTATGATTATATGGTGGAGGTGCCCTATTGTACCCAAGACCCTTAGTGAAATTCTTTTGATAATTAAGCTGGCGGTCACATAAGTCCTTGACTAATTTGCTGGAAGTTTCAAATTTCTTAATATTTATTTCATTTTCATGAAGCTTCCTTGTCAAAGTATTCAGCTTAGCTAAGGCTGCTTGAAGTTCTACGTCCTTTTCAGCTAATTTTAGCTTGTAGTCGTAGACCCAACATTACTATTGGTTCAAGTCTAGCTTTAGCTGAGCCACATCTTGTTTCTGCGCTTCGACCTTCTCCATAAGAAGCTTGTTCTTATGTTTAAGGGCGATGTTCTGTGACGCAGCTTGTTGATATTCAGCCACAAGAGTTGAATTGTGGGCGCGCATTTGAGATAATTTAAAACGACAACTATCAGAACAAAGTATTCGATTTACCGTTTCCGTAAGATCGGGTGTCTCAGTTGTCTGCGCCATCATGCAGTGGTTGCTGTTCTTGGATAGATTCAAGGTTTCCATTTGAGCTGCAGCATCTGCCCAGTTGAAGTACTCATGCTGTTGGGCCACAAGTGCTGTGGACTTCCCGCCTGAGCTGCCAGATGGACTCGTAGTTGACTTGAAGGAGAGACGGGAACCAACTGTCTGTCACTGCCCTGTATGGCGACCTTCGATGATACATACCCTGATGGTGGCTTCTTGCATTCCCTAGCGAAATGGCATGGTTCATGACATCGGTAGCACCTGATTTGTCCTTTGTGAGACCAGTCTTCAAGTTGGACAAGGGTTGCCTTCCATACTTTTTCTGAAATTTGTTGACCCGAAAAGCAGCCATTGCTAAATTCCAGGAGACATCGATCTCATCCAGGTCTTCCTCCATGATCTGATCAACTTCTGTTGGAAGAATAGATGGAGGGGTCAAATCGCCTGCCAGGAAGGCGTTCAAGCTCTTGATCATTGATGCAGCAATCGCCAGTTTCTCTTCGTTCTCCTTAGTGAGAAACGCAGAGTTGGGCGCGGGTTGAGCAGAGCTAGGGACTGGTGCGGCTGTTTGAGGAATAATGCCTTGTTGCACGGTTTGAGGAGTTGCAGGACTGAACATCACGTTAGGATACTAAGCATGGTACTGTGTATGGACTTGAGCCGCTGAGACTGTTGTAGGATTTGGAGAATGAAAACCATACACATATTGAGTGTTTTGAGGCGTGACAATAGGACTGTGCACCACATTTGATCCACCTGGTGCTTGTGCAGTTCCTTGCAGAGGACTATAGACGAGACTCTGTGACATTAGAGCTACGTTCTGACCTGTCATCCTTGCGTCCATTGTCACACCCCGACCCGCAGCGGAAAAGGTGATCGGGGCATGATTGGGTTTTCATCAAAGCTCATGACATTTACTATAATGTTTCATATTTATTATTACAATTTTTAAGAAGATCATACAATCAAATCATACAAGTACAACATGTTCTATACATCTTTCTAGACTTCATTATTTTTCTTCTAAGGCACTTTCCTATGTGTTCCTTGCTTCATCCTGTCCACCTGTATCATGTGTAAAAATGGTTTTTGGGTCAACAAAAAGTTGGCGAGTGAATCCTATGAAAAACATTTAAACGTGTTTATTGTATTGATTATAAAATAAAGTGCATAACCACATATGAGTAAATGTAGATGTAAATTTATTCACAATACACATAATATTAAATATTGCACACACATACAACAATTGATTGTTTTGAGGCATGCGTTGTTCAACTCGTCTCCCACGAGGAACTGATGGGCCTAATGAATGAGTTTTGAGGCACGCGTTGTTCTACGAACTGATGGGCCTAATGAATGAGTTTTAAGGCACGCGTTGTTCAACTCGTCTCCCACGAGGAACTGATGGGCCTAACAAATAATTTGCATACAACTTGACAATATGTAATACATAACAACAAACAATATTTACATTCTAAGTTTAGATCATAATATGGTATAGCACGAGTTTGAATAAGCGAATTAGTTTAAGCGACACATGATACACCCCAAAACATGAATAAAAAGGGGAATTTGTAAGAATTCACTCACAGTGGGTGCGTTTCTTGGATTGATGATGAATGCGCACGAATTCGGATTTAATCAGAAAGGGAACTAACCTAAATAATAACATAATAGTTCGATAAATAAATAAACTTATATTTGAGATTAGTATTTGTAATTAATGTTCTTAATGGGATTGTTCGGTTTATTTTTGTGAGTTCAAGGAAATTTTCAAACTTTAAAAATATTATTTTTAAGTATTTTTAATTGATTTTTAAATAAAATAAATAAATAAAAGAAAATAAAATTTTTTGACTTTTTGACCAGTTGACCGTAGACCGTTGACCAGTTGACCGTTGACCGTTTGACTGTTGACCGGTTCGGACCTTGTGTTTGTTTGCGCTGAGTGAGGTTCGAACTCGTGACCTCCCGTACGCGTGCACGCAGCTCTACCAACTGAGCTACGTGTCTAACCCGAAATATTTCTGTTTTTAATTATATTTATACACTATTTAATTTTATTCAGAAATCATTTATTTTAAAAAGGGTTTTAATTATGTCGGACCGGTGCACACAACAGGTCTCGAACCCGGGACCCGTTGTTTAGCGTTGCACACAGTCCACCGCTGGACTGTGTGTCTAACCTGGTTAATACACCGATTTTTATTAAACTTAACATCTTACAGCGAGTTGATCCGGTTCGGTTTAAAAAGAACATTTTTATTTCAGAGAGTGAGGTTGTGTCAGTGATCGAACTCGAGACGTGTGCTAATTGTTTGCACACAGTCCACCGCTGGACTGTGTGTCTAACCTGGTTTAATAACTTGTTTTAATTAATCTTATAAACATCGTCGACTTCGTCTTCTTCGTTCAAAGACTCAGACGACCGATATTCTTCTGTTCTTGATTAAATCGTTCATCTAACATATTACTGGTTGAAATGTAAAGGATAAGAAGAGTTAAGGAATCGAATGTACCGATCAGACTGTATTTCTCAGAATTCCGGCAATGGTCGTCGGCTCTGATTTGTATATTCTGTCTGATTGAATCAATTAACAGTTTTGATCGATTAGTTGTGAAATTGGGTTACTAAACAAGGATTAACAGAAGGTTTAAATGATTATACCGATTTACAGCGTGATTTTGGAAATTCCAGAGGTTTTCCGGCGAGTGCAGAATATTCCGGCTACGTCGTCTGGGATTGATTCTGGTTGATGGATTGAAGTTAGTAATAGTCTAACAATGGATTGAAACCGAAAGAGTCGAGGTATTTACCGTTTTGGTGTAAGTCTTGGTTTTCCGGCGAAAGTCCGGCGATTGCAGAAAATCTCCGGCGATGTATTTCTTGCGACAGAGACTCTACAGGGAGTTTAAGGTGAGTGTGGGTGATTTCGGTATGAGCTCTAGATGCCCGGTTTATAAAGTAAAACAACAGTGGGATAAATTCTTCGGTTTTCCGGCAACAGCTTTCGGTCAACTTGCAGAGGACTCTAGCGACTTGCGGCGAGGTTTTCAGAGCGAATTAGAGAGAGTAAGTTTGATAAACTCGCGAGCTCAAATGATGAATAAAGTATAGGATTTAATTACATTTTCGGTTTCGAATTCAAAATCATATGGTTTGATCAGTTTTGATTCGAATTGAGTCAATGGATTGATTATAACCGATGCCCAGTTGTCCGTTATGCCCAAAATAATCGCGAAACTTCATTGATTGAAGATTGATTAGCGGTTTCAGTTTTGGGTTAAATCGGATTGTTCGCGGGTGAGACTTTAAGTTTTATTTGTTTAAATTTCTTCACAACATGAGCGTGTGGCGGAGTGGAGAAAACTGTGTGGATTAAAACTTGTGGGTGACCCGGGTTCGAAACCCGGCGTCTCCACTTTTTTTTTAATTTGCTATTTTTTTGTTATTTAATAATTATGTTTTAAAATTCTAATTTGTTTATTAATTATGTATCGTATAAAATTATTTTGAGAATTAAATACGCGACAAGATTTATAACTGATTATTCGGTTTAATAAACGAAGCGGGTTTGGATAACCCGGTTTTTTAAGGATGTTACAGTATCCCCTACTTTTAGAAATATCGTCCCGAAATTTAAGTAGTAGTGGTATGTTTGACTCGAAAGGAGGGTGGTTTTGACAATTAAATACTTAGAAGGGGGGTAAGAGTTTAAATCTTATTTGAGGCGGTAACGTTCCTAGTAAGGGTTGAATACCCGGCTACAGGAATCGCTTTTTGCTGCCTAAAGTGTATGAATACAGAACATGGATAAACAGAGTTGATTGACTAAGTATGATTTTATGCATATGAGTTTTGATACGTTTGGAAAGATAAGGTTATACCCTAAAACAAAACTTCTACCACTAAAACCTACATGGAACTTCTCATAACCGCCTGACAATGCCTCTGATCCTTTGGCAAGAATACTTATATATAGGAAGTACCAGTGGCGTATCCACCATATTCTTGTCAAATTTTCATTGGTTTTATCAGTAAGTTATGATTAGTTCTATGATGTGACTCTAGAACATAAACAAACACAACAACCAAAGCTTGAGTCTTAATTCTGATAGTATACATGTTTGAATGATGACAGTACCTCTCTCGTTTGTTATGATGAAGAGGTTAGTCTATGTAGAAGTGAGACACAGCCCAACTTCTTTAAATGATGAGATTGAAATACGTTGAGATGTATGATGATATGAACGCTAAATTAGTGAGTATAAATCAAACTTCAACCATAACATTACTAAATCCTACATGGAACTTCTCATAACCGCCTGACAATGCCTCTGATCCTTTGGCAAGAATACTTATATATAGGAAGTACCAGCGGCGTATCCACCATATTCTTGTCAAATTTTCATTGGCTTTATCAGCAAGTTATGATTAGTTCTATGTGACTCTAAAACATAAACAAACACAACATCCAAAGCTTGAGTCTTAATTCTGATAGTATACATGTTTGAATGATGGCAGTACCTCTCTCGTTTGTTATGATGGAGAGGTTAGTCTATGTAGAAGTGAGACACAACCCAACTTCTTTAAATGACGAGACTGAGATACGTCGTGAGGTATGATGATATGAATGTTAAATCAATGAGTATAAAACAAAACTGAAATAGTAATTCGCATTAAGATTCTTGGATAAATTTCCAATTTATAATTGAGATACATGAAAATTGAGATAACATAAAGAAAAACATAAAAACTAAGCGGTCGGAGTTGAATCTTGATTTTTGGTGAAGAAGACTAGTTGGGTGGTTCGTTTGGGCCGTCATTATCTTCAATGGGATTGGCGTTGATGTTGAAAACTCTTCCTCTTGCTGGTGGCCTAGTGGTTAGGTTTTCTTGATTTGCTTGGTTAACTGGGTTTGCTTGAGCTTAGGCGTTTATGATGTTAACCAATCGAGGGCACGTGTTTCTAAAATGGGTAGGGTCGCCACAATTAAAACAAGCTCGAACATAAGGAAACATGGGGTATTGGGGTTATTGATATGTTTGGATCATGTTTTGAGTAGGGGGTGAGGTTTGGTTTTAAGAGGTGCGGCAAGCCTTGCTCAAATGACCATAGCGTCCACAATTCGCACATAGTCGACAAGGTAAGGTAGATGGATGGTGATAAAAACAGGTGTTACATTGAGGGTGAGGTCCAAGGTAAGGTTTCTTATTTGGGTAAGTTGAGTTGGGTGCTACTTGAGTGATTGGGATAGCTTGAAGGGGTACGGCTTGTGAGGCTGGTTGTTTACGTTGGGTGACAGCGAAAATTTGCCCATCTCGTTTTCTCTTAGAAATGTGTTGAGAAGGGGATTTGGTTTGGGTGGAGTTTGAGGTTTCAGTTGATGCTTTATCCTTCTTCTTCTCCTCCTTGAAGTCCTTATTTCGTATGTGGTTCTCGGTGAGCTCTGTAGCTAACTCCATTGATGCTTCCAAAGTTGCAGGTGTGGTACTTATTACAGAGTCTTGAATTTTTGAAGGAAGACCTCGAATGTAGTGCTCGATCAAACGGTAGAGGGGAGTGAACAAGTTGGGGACCATTTGATTTAACTCAAGGAATCTCTTGTTGTATGTGGTGTGGTCGCCTTCCTTTTGTTTCAAAGAATAGAACTCATCCTCCAATTTCTTGATTTCGCTTCTTGGTCAAAACCGTCTTGTCATGATTTCCTTCAACTCTTCCCAAGTCAAAGTCATAGCATCTTCAACACCCCGCTTGGCCTTCCCTGTATTCCACCATGTAAGTGTTGTTCCAAGCAAACGACCGGTAGCATATCGTACCTTGCGATCATCGGGAAATCGCAATTTTGGAAAGTGTTTTCCATTTCCTCAAACCAATGGAGGAGAGCGGTGACACCTTCAGTCCCTTCGTATTTTGGAGGGTCGCAGGATTTGAAATGCTTGAAGGTGCATTTAGTGGTAATTGGAGGAGGGTTGACAACATTTTGATCTTCTTGATTGACGGGATTAGCGGTAAGGGCTTGTTGAACTTGAACTACAATGTTGGGTATTACGGCAGCCATTTGTTGAGCGATTTGGGCAGCCATGCGCTCGCGGGCTTTTCCTGATCTCATCTTCCTACGAGCGAGATTAGAAGACATCTACAAGGAATACATATCAAGAGTATGAGTTGGACGTTTTAGGGGTCATGTGTCGTATTTAGGAATGAACATTCATAAAATAAATATATAATAATAAATCTACTACATCCATAGGATGTCTTGGGCTCTGCTCGTAATTGGGCCTTGCATGTCGCCATACTTCACCTTCGTAATCATGTGGGCCCCCATGATTACCGGGTTTTTCATATGGTTCGCATCTGTTAGCCTGGTTACGTACACTAAAACCCGGAGAAAATCGAGAAATATGTATGTAATGTATGATATTCGGAATGTATCCAGGTGTGGACACGGTGACACCTCAAAGTGGGGTTAGTTCGAACGACGTTTGGTGTGGCATGCTTTGGCCTAATAGGTCCTTCGTACTCTCATCGTTAGTCCCCAGGTAGGCAAACTGGTCCGTTATATTGGATTTATACGAATGCCAACCTAGACAGGACGTTCCGACTACCGGTACTTGTACCCTTACAGTTACTACATGCCCATCGCAGAACTCACTTTGATGAGATTTGAAAAATGAAAAATGCGACAAAATCTTGAATAACGGAAGTATGAAAATGATTTGAATATGTGAACATTGAAATATGTATGATGAATATGTATGTAAGTATGTATGTTTGACTGTAGGTATAATTCATTATGTATCACAAAATGTAATATTGGAAGTGTTTGCATGCATTTGTGTATGTAATAAACATGAAAGAAATAAACATCATGAGTTTGCATGTAACCACATAAACAATTAAAATCTAATCAACTATAGTATAGGCTCTAAGGGTCTAATAACCTATCCTATATCCCTATAGTCAAAAGCCCTGATACCAATCTGTCACACCCCGACCCGCAGCGGAAAAGGTGATCGGGGCATGATTGGGTTTTCATCAAAGCTCATGACATTTATTATAATGTTTCATATTTATTATTACAATTTTAAAGAAGATCATACAATCAAATCATGCAAGTACAACATGTTCTATACATCTTTCTAGACTTCATTATTTTTCTTCTAAGGCACTTTCCTATGTGTTCCTTGCTTCATCCTGTCCACCTGTATCATGTGTAAAAATGGTTTTTGGGTCAACAAAAAGTTGGCGAGTGAATCCTATGAAAAACATTTAAACGTGTTTATTGTATTGATTATAAAATAAAGTGCATAACCACATATGAGTAAATGTAGATGTAAATTTATTCACAATACACATAATATTAAATATTGCACACACATACAACAATTGATTGTTTTGAGGCACGCGTTGTTCAACTCGTCTCCCACGAGGAACTGATGGGCCTAATGAATGAGTTTTGAGGCACGCGTTGTTCTACGAACTGATGGGCCTAATGAATGAGTTTTAAGGCACGCGTTGTTCAACTCGTCTCCCACGAGGAACTGATGGGCCTAACAAATAATTTGCATACAACTTGACAATATGTAATACATAACAACAAACAATATTTACATTCTAAGTTTAGATCATAATATGGTATAGCACGAGTTTGAATAAGCGAATTAGTTTAAGCGACACATGATACACCCCAAAACATGAATAAAAAGGGGAATTTGTAAGAATTCACTCACAGTGGGTGCGTTTCTTGGATTGATGATGCGCACGAATTCGGATTTAATCGGCAAGGGAACTAACCTAAATAATAACATAATAGTTCGATAGATAAATAAATAAACTTTTATTTGAGATTAGTATTTGTAATTAGTGTTCTTAATGGGATTGTTTGGTTTATTTTTGTGAGTTCAAGGAAATTTTCTAACTTTAAAAATATTATTTTTAAGTATTTTTAATTGATTTTTAAATAAAATAAATAAATAAAAGAAAATAAAAATTTTTGACTTTTTGACCAGTTGACCAGTTGACCGTTGACCGTTTGACTGTTGACCGGTTCGGACCTTGTGTTTGTTTGCGCTGAGTGAGGTTCGAACTCGTTACCTCCCGTATGCGTGCACGCAGCTCTACCAACTGAGCTACGTGTCTAACCCGAAATATTTCTGTTTTTAATTATATTTATACACTATTTAATTTTATTCAGAAATCATTTATTTTAAAAAAGGTTTTAATTATGTCGGACCGGTGCACACAACAGGTCTCGAACCCGGGACCCGTTGTTTAGCGTTGCACACAGTCCACCGCTGGACTGTGTGTCTAACCTGGTTAATACACCGATTTTTATTAAACTTAACATCTTACAGCGAGTTGATTCGGTTCGGTTTAAAAAGAACATTTTTATTTCAGAGAGTGAGGTTGTGTTAGGGATCGAACTCGAGACGTGTGCTAATTGTTTGCACACAGTCCACCGCTGGACTGTGTGTCTAACCTGGTTTAATAACTTGTTTTAATTAATCTTATAAACATCGTCGACTTCGTCTTCTTCGTTCAAAGACTCAGACGACCGATATTCTTCTGTTCTTGATTAAATCGTTCATCGAACATATTACTGGTTGAAATGTAAAGGATAAGAAGAGTTAAGGAATCGAATGTACCGATCAGACTGTATTTCTCAGAATTCCGGCAATGGTCGTCGGCTCTGATTTGTATTCCGTCTGATTGAATCAATTAACAGTTTTGATCGATTAGTTGTGAAATTGGGTTACTAAACAAGGATTAACAGAAGGTTTAAATGATTATACCGATTCACAGCGTGATTTTGGAAATTCCAGAGGTTTTCCGGCGAATGCAGAATATTCCGACTACGTCGTCTGGGATTCATTCTGGTTGATGGATTGAAGTTAGTAATAGTCTAACAATGGATTGAAACCGAAAGAGTCGAGGTATTTACCGTTTTGGTGTAAGTCTCGGTTTTCCGGCGAAAGTCTGGCTATTGCAGAAAATCTCCGGCGATGTATTTCTTGCAACAGAGACTCTACAGGGAGTTTAAGGTGAGTGTGGGTGATTTCGGTATGAGCTCTAGATGCCCGGTTTATAAAGTAAAACAACAGTGGGATAAATTCTTCGGTTTTCCGGTAACAACTTTCGGTCAACTTGCAGAGGACTCTAGCGACTTGCGGCGAGGTTTTCAGAGCGAATTAGAGAGAGTAAGTTTGATAAACTCGCGAGCTCAAATGATGAATAAAGTATAACTCGGATTTAATTACAATTTCGGTTTCGAATTCAAAATCATATGGTTTGATCAGTTTTGATTCGAATTGAGTCAATGGATTGATTATAACCGATGCCCAGTTGTCCGTTATGCCCAAAATAATCGCGAAACTTCATTGATTGAAGATTGATTGGCGGTTTAAGTTTTGGGTTAAATCGGATTGTTCGCGGGTGAGACTTTAAGTTTTATTTGTTTAAATTTCTTCACAACATGAGCGTATGGCAGAGTGGTGAAAACTGTATGGGTTAAAACTTGTGGGTGACCCGGGTTCGAAACCCGGCGTCTCCACTTTTTTTTTATTTGCTATTTTTTTGTTATTTAATAATTATGTTTTAAAATTCTAATTTGTTTATTAATTATGTGTCGTATAAAATTAATTGAGAATTAAATACGCGACAAGATTTATAACTGATTATTCGGTTTAATAAACGAAGCGGATTTGGATAACCCGGTTTTTTACGGATGTTACATCCATCAGACTGCTCTGATGGTTGATCTCCCTCTATTTGTTATCAATTTCACTTGATTTGATAGTAGCTATCATCTCAGTGAGAGTGACAACATTCAGGTTCTTTGTCTTTTTGATCATCCCCACGTCTGCATCCAACCTTTTAGGCAGTGAATTCAACAACTGTCGATTCATGGCGCTGTTGGTGAGGGTGATCTCAGCTGAAATCATCTGGGAAACCTGTTTGACATAATGGCATATCCGATTTTTGATGGTTTCCCCATATATGTGATTAAACGAGCTGATATGCTGATTCATCTGGTTCACCCTACTCGCTTTCATGTCAGCGTTTCCTTCGTAGAGATTTTGCAACTCACTCCAAACTTCTTTAGCATTTTTACAGTTCCTGACCGCGATGGAGATATCGGGTCCTAGAGCCATGGTTAGTGTCGCAGAAGCCTTCTCATCTTCCTCTATGATTTTGACGTCCTCTGGAGTCCATAAGTGCGTAGGCTTGGGAATTTTTGTTTCGGGATCTTGCTCTGTGCTATACACTATGGTTCTTGGACCATTCATGATGCATCTCCACACGCCGGGTTCCTTTGCCTTGCAATACTGTTCAAAGCGGAACTTCCACTCGTAATATTCATCTCCGTATAACAAATGAGGCACTTTGGTGGAAGTGCCAATAACCTGATCCAGCTCTTGGTGGAGGGCTAAAGTTTGCGGTTGCAGGGCTGCTAGTGTGGCATTGGTCAGATCCTGTGCAGTCATGAATCCATCCATTGAAACTAAATTAATTAAATTTACCAAATTTGATTTAAAGTTTATTTAATTTAAGTAATTCTAATGAACAGTGCTCAATCCGAAACAGTCAACTCTGCAGCCAATATGGTCAACCCGGAAGATTTTTCCGAAATGGCAATCCGGAAGTCAAAGATGGTCAACCTGGATGAACTATCCGAAATAAGTAATCCGGAATTAGGAATCCGGAATGAAGAATCCGAAATGCCTGACTTATCTTCTAAAAATCCGGAACAGTGGCCCAATCCGTAACAGTGTCTCCGCCTTTTCTGCAACTGAATTCCAGAAATCAAGGAATTAAAAAATGGCAACAGTAACTCGGATCACAATCCGGAATAAAGCAATAGTCAGGGATCAATCCGGAATGGACGACCTCCTTCGTGTTCTTCGGAATCCGGAACAGTATCAAATCCGAATTATGAGAACCTTCTTCGTGTTCTTCGGGATCTGGAACAGTATCAAATCCGGAATCTGCAGAGCTTCTTCGAGTTCTTCGGAACAGTACCCTTCGTCGATGAACAGCAATCAGGAATATCAGAAATCGATCCAAAAAGCAGCAATAAACTTCAAAAGCTTCTACAATCAACAATACCCGGAGCCTGTATTAGAACAGCAGGCTCTGATACCAATTGTAAGTCCCATGAAACGGATCAAACAGGTATCGCTAGCCTAATCAATTGCGGAAATTATGATCAGGATGAAGAACAACTTGAATAAAATAACTTGCATACACCAGAGGATGTCAAATACAAGTTTTTATGATCAACTCTCTAACCCCTAACAAATGACCTAACCCCTCTATTTATAAACATGACAAAGCTCAAAAGTACAACCCTAGGCCCACTAGGCACTAGGAAGCCCAAACTAACCCAAAAGCCCAAAATACAATATAAATGAATAAACCTTTAAGCTCTAATCCCAACAATATAAAATATATCATATTTCGTCGATACTAAAAATGTATTATACTCGAAGTGTATAAAAATATGTATTTCATAAACCTCTTAAAAATATATTGTTTTTGTGGAAACTAAAAATATATATTTTTCTAGAACTAATCTTAAAAATATATATTATTTTGGGATACATACATTACCAAGCATAATATACATATATGGATTTGGACATATCTTAAAGTTATATATTTTAAGAATATACAAAATTGTAAGTATGGAATACAAGTAAATATGTGTCCCTATACATACAAATACATGCCAATATATACCACTAACACTTGGTGAAAATACCATTATACAAGTATTATACATAACCATGAGAATACGACTTTAAATACACAAATACTCACAATACAAGTATACCTATACTTGGGAAGATGCATATGTGTAATACTTAACAACTATAACACTTGGTCATGTATACCATAAACCCATACACATAAATAATTATATATCAAGACATGTTAAAAATAGATTACTATTAACAAACCTATCATAATTATAAATGGTATATAAAATGGTGCATACAAATAATACAAGTTAAAATATAATATTTTAGCTAATACATTAAACTAGGAATTATATATAAAAGAAGAACCATATATATGAAACATATCCGATGATGGCATCGTCGAAGCAAACGGGTGGAACCCGACTATGAGAAGTCATGAAACATATACATTTTACTCGTGCGAGGCACGGAGTCTATAGGGCTAGGCCCGTACATGCAACATAAGAGATGCAAGGATATATATATACTTGATGAAGTATAGCTATTGACATCATACATCAAAAATACATCTAAACGGAACATAACTCTGAACAAGTCTTAACAAATACTTAAGACAAGAAACATGAACATAAATCGTTACAAAGACCGAAGTGTCTAACAAAGCCTAACACGTTGTAGGTTGTGATACGAACCGAGGGAAGTACTTGAGTTAAACAGAGAACACAAAAGGCAATTCAGTGAGTTCATGACCCCCTTTTCATCTTAAAATGTTTTACTATTTTACAACTATCGGGGGGAAATACATGTCTATGGTATGATAAACTAGGGAATGAAATAACTAGAACATGTGCAAATAGGGTGGACGTAAGCACCATTAATCTTGTTTAAGACCACGGTACAAAGGTTAGATCTAGCGAGTGTTGGCGTGCCCCACTCTACACGGAAGAGTGCATTTGTTGTCCCAGTCGAGGTTAATCGACAGAAATCATCTAGGTTTGGATGCTTCCTATGTCGTCACACATATTAATGTCCTTGCAAAATATTAATGATCACGATTTCATTGACGCTTTATATACCGGGTTTTGATACAAATACTTCATATATTTTATGGATCCATCTCATATAGTTAAAACACATGAACTCGCCAACTTTTGTTGATTTTCAACTTAACATGTATTTCAGGTAATTAGTGGACCAATGCTGGGAATTTCAGTCAAGAAAACAAGTATCAAGTCTCCATTGCCAACTTTTGAGGGGTTTGCCCTTTATATACCACCTTCTTGCGGTGATATAAGGGTCAAAGCCTTATTATTTTAAAACTTGCATTTTGGTTATGTAACACTTTGATAACTTAATCCCATTTCATGGTTTGTAACCAATATACTCAACCTATATTGTGTTTTGAAACAATATCAGTAACGGCATTTGGAGTTTGTTTTTATTCATTCAGTATGTTCACTTATGTATTATGCAATGAAAATCAATCAGATCACACCGCACGCTTCCGCATATGAACGGTGTGACAGGGAAAGGGCAAAATATGATGTTTTAATATTGTTGACCCGTAAACCCACTTCCCCATAATTTTTAAATGATTATAACTTTTTCATACGACGATATTTAAAAAAAATACTCCATTAGTGAACATTTCATTCTTTAACTTTTTAATTTGAATAATTTATTGCTATAGTTTTCTTAACTTATAAAAAAATTATTTTACAAGCTATAACATTACGTGATTATGTACCAATACGTAATTACGTAATATGCATTTTTATTCATGAAACTAGTGTAAAGTTAGGTGATTTACATAATTATGTTAACAATAATTGAATGTATGGTGATTACATGATTTTATTATAATATTATACGAAAACCTACTATGTGATTACGTAATTATGCACTAACTATAACTGTAGTAAAAAAAATAACATATAATATATAATATTTCATGGAATGCCTAATATTTGGGATATAATCACGTAATAAGTATCAGTGTAATACAAAACATAAACAATCAACCTTTAATAATCATGTAATGCCCGATATTACATATTTAATCGCATAGTAAAGCATAAACAGTTAAGTTCTTATTATTGAATGTGTAATCAAGTAATAACCTTAACTGTAATAACATCGATTATAACAAATCGTATTGAATGTGTAATCACGTAATGATTTGTATTTGAATATGTAATCATGTATTATGTAAAAAGAATTAAAAACAAAAAAACTATAACAATAGGCTACTCGATTTAAAAAGAATGAAATGCTCGGTAATACAATAGTGTAATTGTTTTTTTTAATATTAGCATATTAAAAGGTTATGGTGGTTTAAAAATCGTGGTAGAAGTGGGTTTATAAATCAATGATATTGGATTTTCCTATAATACTCTTGCCTCTTATGTCTTCTACACTTCGTACGGTTTGAATGTGTCTTGTACAATAACCATTCTCATATATTATATTAGTCAAAAAAAACAAGTCTTCGAATTTGACCGATCACATATTACATATGTAATAATTATTGAATGATTCACGATTATCATTTGAAAAATATAACGAGTTTTTAAAACCCATACAGATATTTAACCAAACACACCCGTTACGGAAGTCAACAAAACGATAGCATAGGTTCATTATGAAACAAACACTCGTTGAAATAACCGAAAAAGAAAAACCAAAATATCCAAAATGACTCAAATATAGATCGATAACCGTAAAAATAAATACCGTTATTAACTCATATTATAACCAATATTTAAATTCCTATGTTGAATATTTGAATTTGATGTTTAACCGAATGTATATTTTAGTAAGATGATAATCTATAAATTTTGAATGAAATACTATATTTGAAACTGCGGTTATATTATGTAGGTCACTAACCTTTAAACAATAGATTAAAAATAACTTGACATAAATTACAAGTTTTATATTCATAAAAATAAAAAGAAAATCACGCCAACACAAAACCATTCACTCTGCATAAAAATTAAAACAAAAGCAAAATAAAAATCTTGCAAAAGAATGCCATTTGAATGAAATGCTATATTTGAAACTGCGGTTATATTATGTAGGTCACTTACTTTAAACAATAGATTAAAAATAACATTGACATAAATTACTAGTTTTATATTTATAAAAATAAACAAAATTTCACGCCAACACAAAACCATTCACTCTGCATAAAAATTAAACTAAGAGCAAAATAAAAATCATGCAAAAGAATGCCACGACCCCACAATTTTATTACTCAAATAAATATAAATAATACATATGCATGGTATAATCAAATTGTGAACAATGAAAAGAAAGAATGGTGGAGTGCACACCAATAAAAAGCAAGAAAAGCTTGAACATTATTATTAGAGGAACAAAGAAAGTTATAAAATAATAGAGAGTAAATATTAATATTAATATTAATATTAATAATATGTTTAAATCAACACTTACGGATCATCCAATCCTAAGTTTACTTTCATTTTTTCATTTCAAGATTTATTTATATTTAAACTACTACTACTGTTATTATTATTATTAAATAATAATGGATTAACGTAACAGGTTTATGAATCACAAAATTATTATTGATATAATCTATATCACTTGTTTTAGTATTATTTTTGAGATTTACCAATATCTGTATTCTTTTTTCAACACAATTCATAGACAATAAAGATGGGTCTCCACCCTTATTATTTTTCACACCAAAAACAACAATCATATATTAGCTATGAAGAAATTTTATGTAAGATCTTTTCTTTTTCTCTAATTTAGTTATGTTTTTCGGTTTTTGTTTTTATTCTGGTAGTTCAATTCTTATTTTCGTAGTTTAGGTTTTAATTTATGTTTTTCTTTTTCATTCATGTTCTTTACTATTATAATCTTACAATTTATAAAGGTCATGATGTTATATCATCAATTATAATAATTATGAACCTCTCATAGGCTAAAAGCACAAAAAACACAAACGATGATGATTGTTCTTCAACAACATGAATCATCTTAATTAACCACTTTGAATCTTCATCAAAATATCATTGAATGAACCATAATCACACATCTAAATTTGTCGAATGATTGATTGTAGCTTTGATCAAAACCCGAATCTATTTTTAGTAACATATGAACACTTTTTAAAATTCCATCAAGCAATCAGACCTGAACTTTGGAACCCATAAACATGTTTAAATGGACCTGATTTTCCATAAAGATGTGGATCTTTGAATTGTGTTCAAATTAATACATTATGGGCCTTCCAACTACAAGTATTCTATCTTTTGTAGCCTTTACAAAATCAATGCGCAAAAATGACAAAAATCTATTTTTAAAAACTATCTTATTCTATCCAATTGATTTCTTTTGATCCTTCTGTTCCTTTTGCATATAAATAGAATAACCATTAAACTGATATGTAGTTATGTGACAAACAAAAGGTTATGGCTAGGAAAGTACATGGTACCTGAGCGATTTTGCATCCACCAACTTTTCCAGGGAATCCTTTTGTTAGACACTCTACTCTGGTTTAAGATATACCTTTCTAGTATGCAATAATTTTCTCATTTCATCCTCCAACATCATAACTAATCTCATACAACCCTTAATACTTTAGGGCATCCATACAACAGTAATCGTGATTACCATCAAGTCAAGTTAAGCCAAACAACCAAAAGGTGAGATTTATAGTATTTACCACCTTCTTATTTTGACATGAAAAATGTAATCATTGAAATCATTCTTTTAATACAATTCAAATCGCTACACAAGTATTTCCTAATCATCCATGATTATCATTAACCTATACACAATCATTAAGTTATTTAAACAAACAGTATTACATTATAGCGTTATAGGATTGACAAACCCACTGATCATTACTAGGGTGATTGAAATCGTAATAATTCGTTATGTTATGAGGTTTGTTTGTGAGTATCATATGTTGTTATATAACGTGTAATTATGAAATATATATACTTGTTGAATTGTATAAACGTATTTTACCATGCTTTGTTATCATAAACTGTTTTTAGTTAACAAATTTTCTACATGTTTCGGGTAATCAATCATGCTTACAGATTCAAGACACACTCATACAGGCTTTACATAGTTATCTAACAAAACAAGATTTTGTTGTTCTTTTATTTGCTATGAATTAATTTAGTGTTTGTTTAACATAAATTCACCATCGTGGATTCCACACATTGTAAGGGTGACAGGGCATAAATTACTCCCCTATGCGAATAATTATTTCCCTTAGCAGACAAAAGGGCGGCATATGCAAGGACGTAGATTAGAGGAGAATTTTAGCTAAGGGAGTAAATTACGCCCCAAAGGGAGTAAAATATGCTCTGTATTGCCCAAGTGGAGGAATTTTAGAAGTTCAATTCCTATTTAAATAGTGCCTCTAGGGGTTACTAAATAACAATTCACCACAAGTTTATAGGCATCACAAAGACAATTTTGAGGTGTTCCAACATTTTCCAAGCACATCAGTTCATGATTTCAAGATTTCCAATAACAATCATTGAAAATTCAAGCATGACGATGAGTGGCTAAATCACCAGTGATCTCCTCCAGGTGTATAGTTTGTGATAGATACTGTTGATTCTAGTTTTAACCTAAGTTTCAAGATTAAATTTGTTAACCTTTTAAGTTTTGATCAGGTTCAGTTGTGGTTTTCACATTTAAACAATTTGCATTTGTTGAATATTAAATTAATTAGCTTTTTGGTTTTGATTTTTATTGGTTTATGTTTCACATAACTGAATTGGTGTTTGTGTGAATAGAACCTGTTAAGTTTGGTTTCATAGTTATCATGTGTTTAACCATTTACATGGTCACCCTTAATGACTTCTCACTAAGTTAACTATCAACTATGTTTATCAAACCTGAAACTTAGAGTAGATTACCTTATCTCCATATTGTTCACAACTCAAGTTAAGTGTATTAGCTTTTCAACAATCAATCAATCAAATCTGAATTTACAGTTTCAATCAATAGAGCAATCGAATTTCGATACTTTCCACTAACTCGTATGGTTCGAAACCCTACTTATCCTTACTAATAAAGATAGTTAGGAACTAATTTTAACTTTATTTTTGAAAGAGGTTTCGATATCGATCAATTATGAAACATAATAGTAAAAGAAAAAAACTTGTGAATACCATAGGATTTTGTAAATATACATAAAAGTAACACTTTTTTTTTTAAATCTAAGTTAATCTATACTATGAATATATGGTTTCTTATAAAAAAATTTTACATGGTCATCAATTTAAAGAAGTGAGTCATAATGATGCGATCGATAAACTTTTGTTTAAACAATAAGTTTGAAAAAAATAATGATAATCCTTTTACTTAATAAATAAATATAATTGTCTACAAGAAATGTTTCGAATACCCTTTTTAAGTGTTATTGGGCAAATAAGGGTGACCTAAAAGTGTTTTTTACAACTAAAATTTTAAATCATATTATATATATATATATATATATATATATATATATATATATATATATATATATATATATATGGGTAGGGATCAAGAGTGAACTTTGCGAACTGATCTAGGCCGTTGGATTTAATCATCTAGGAATATTAAGTGGTGGCATGATTGTAATTAATATTATATGTATTTAGTTTGAAATTTAAAGATAAAGGGTAAATCAGTAATTAAAAAAATACAAAATCCCTTTTTTTATTTGGAAACCGAACGGTTTCATAGATACAAATTTTGAAATTGATTGCACGATCCCTTCCCAAAAAACGCATTAGTCTGTTTGGGAAACACAATGGGTTCCCCTAACCCTTCATTCACCGTGTATCCATCCCACAAAATCAAGAAATCGAGTACTTATTGCGGCAAAAATTTGAAGAAAGGAACCGAATAGATCATTATTAGGGTGGCAGCACACTTGAAGAACGAAACCTAACAGAGCTTTAAGGACAGAGGTATGCTGTAATCTGTTTGTTAAAATTGTATTCCGTTTGTTAAAATCGTAGTCTGATAGGAGGATAATGTAGTCGTTGTACTCGTTTATTAGCATTCCATTGTTAGGTTCCTTAAAAATATTTATAAAAGGTATATGATTCTGGTCAGTCGATGTTTGTGCTTTGCTGTAAAGGAATGTAGAGTAATGTAAAGTAATGCAGAATCCCCAAATAGGTTTTTTTATGTATAGAACTGATGGCTGGTGTATGATTACAAATGCATTCACGAGTAACTCTAAGGTACACATGTGTATGTTATTATTTTTTTTTTTTATTCAGGTGCATTTTGAATGTTTGGTGTACTTTACCCACCTTGAAGTTGTATATTTCTGGAATTCGCGAAATAGGATTATTAAGTTTTAAAACAGGGAGTTTTATTTTGGTAGAGGATTTTTTGCGTCTTAGTAAGTACACATGTGTACATTATACTTGTGAGTGTTTTTTGTGTATCTTGACAAACTTGATGATGTTTAACTCTATTATATGTTTAACAGTATCTTTAGTGAATCTTGAATAACTTGGTGATGTTATGTATGTTGTAATTTAACAGTGTCTTGGATGTGGAAGAGTAATGATTTGATGTTATTTTGCTCAATAAATAAGCTTGGCATTCATGATCGGATTAGGCAGTAAACATGTGTATATTTAAAACTTTTTTTTGTTTGCAGGGTATGTTTGAAGGTTTATGATGTTTATTTGTTATATTCATTAGTGTTTTGAGTGTATGTAACCTAAATTGGGGTTGTATAAATATGATATTCGGGTAAAAGGATTAGTATGTTTTTTTGTTGTAACAGGGTAGATGACTGTTGGAATTCATTGTATTTATATAACACATTTGTTTATGTGTGTATTTGGTATTTTATTGTGCCAGTTAAATGTGTATGTTAACATTAAATGTGTTAGATTATTACATGATATATTTTTTATATCAATATAGTAAACACTGCTAGCACCACTCCATAATATTGTTTATGGTTTTTATAATTTTTTTTGTAATACAGTAATTCTAAAAATATTAGATTAATATGCTGTTTGTTGTATTTGTTATGTGTGATGTTGGTTATGCAGACGACACCAAAGATCTCATAGCCAAATGAAGAAGCGTAAGTTTTTAATCTACTAGTTCTATATGTGCTTATATATATGTTGATGAGTTTGTATAGAATTTTAATGAATATTACCCCTTGAGTCCTGAAGGTATTAAAAGCGAAAGAATAGCTCGTATGAGGGCGAGTAGGTGCAGTAACACAGTTGATGACCCATTCAATTTTCTGACGATGAAGCGATTTCCGATAAAGACGCGGAAGGTAAATATAATTTTGATATGTTGTTTATGAATATTATGTATTAAAAAACATATATCTAACTGTAATGAACTTTTACTTGACAACGCAATATAATTTAGTTATGATTGGTTTTTTTTCATGTAATTATGTAAAATAAAATTTTATTTTTAATTTTTTTTGCTTTTATGTTATTATGCTAGGAAGCATAAGTCCAAAACCGGACCGGGTGAAGGTGAGCCCTAAAGTCGGCAAAATGCATACATGTGATGTTTGTAGTTGTTCACTGTCACACATGTGTCAATGTTTTTTTTTACATTGTATTTAAATTCTTGTGTGTGCATTTGTAGAAGTTTATCATAATTTGAAAAGTTCCAGTGATAAACAAGACACAAATGAGAGGGAAAAAAGTCAGAATAATAGTGATCGTAGTTGGAATCATGTGGAAATGAAAGGTAGGAAAAAAAAGTAAAGCATCCAAAAAAAATAAGAAGGAAAAATTACAAGCGGTTCAAGTCCCTTTCCGGAACGATGAAGAAGGTTTGGTTGGTTTCTTTATTATATTATATGATATGAAGAATTTGAATGAATTAAATTATAAATAAATTGTACTGGACTAGTTAATTTCAAAAATTAATTAATATGGTTTGGTGTAGATATTAAAGGTAGCCAGTTAAATATTGCAAAGTGCAAAAGGGTTCAGAAGATGGAAGAGCATGAGGATAAAGAAGAAACAGGTATGTTTATTATCAAAAAATAGTAGCTGGTATTTCCTATAGTATGTTAGGATTTCCAGTAGACATGTATCATTTTTTTGGTGCAAGTGTATTATGAAAATAGAATTGCTATATTTTAACGTCGTGTTAATTGAAATGTTTTAGTAGGAGATGATGCACGTAAAGAAGGTAAGTCACCTAAACGTGGAAGAGCACATCGTAAAATAGCAGTCGATCAAGAAACCGTTGAAGATGAAGGTAAGGTTTTGTTTCTCAATTATACGCATTGTACCGTGAAGTTGTGTACTTTATTTTTATTTTATTTTTTTTTTGCGTTTTATCATTCGTAGGGATTGAGACGATTGATACCAAAGGTTTGAAGGGTGACAAGGAGAGTTCCGTAAAGGATGATGATGAAGAAGACTTAGGTATTTTTTGGGACAAAATTTGATGTAGATTGTCAGTTAACATTTCCTGTTGTATTTAATCTCCGGTAATATTCTTATTTTAATATAATAATTTATGGTTCATAAATTTTTGCAGAAGAACTTTTCAACTTCCGGAAAATGGGTATCACGAAAAAAAAAAGAAAAAGGGCAGTTTACCGCGGATGAAACGGTCGAAACATCGAAGTGGTCTAGCATCGATTAGGGTTAGGACTTCACCAAATAAACTGTATGAAGCTATTAGAGTTATGAAATCATGGCAGAGGCAGATTGTTAGGGATTTAGGTTTTGGAAAGATGTTGGGTTGGAGGTTAGTGAGGTTTCGGCTCACATAGGTCATTTTGTGGTGGATATGTTAGATACGGCGAATATGAGGATTAATTTGGGAGATAAACATATCATGGTTGATAAAAATACAGTCCGGAAAATACTAGGGGTACCTGCAGGAGATATAAAGGTATCAAAAAATATAGATGAAAATGGTCATCCAATGAAGGGGAAATGGTTGGCTAGGTTTGAGAAGATACCGGTTAGTTTTAAAAATATTGTTGATAAGATTATGGAAGATTCATATGAAGATAGAGATATGTTCATTCTAGATTTTGTGCTGCTCTTTATATAGATGATGATCGGATGCACAAAAAATGGTAGCGTGATGTACAACATGTTAGATTTGTTTAATCATAAAAAGAGTTTCAATGAACACGATTGGTGTCAGTTCGTGGTTGATGCTGTAAAAAAATGCAAAGATGATTGGGTAAGATGTGATCCAAATGGGTACTTTCGGGGGCGCTTACCTATCTTGTGGTATGTTTAACAAACCCTTTTACATATTCTAACAGTGTATGCACATGTGTTCGTAATGTGAATGCACATGTGTACTGTATTATGATTAATAAAAATTCCGTGCAATGTTTATTTATTTATTTTTTTGGGGGTTTTATAAATATAACTAATAAACTTTTTAATTGTATTAGCTATTGTATTTGGATGCAACCGAATGTCCCGGATTCAATCATGAACGACGTGCAGCGCCACTTTAATTTTGGACGATTGATTTAATGAACCAAAGGAAGAACCAAGAGATTAAAAATGGTGGATTTGGGCTTGGAGAATTGAGGGATTTATATAATGTTGAAGATGATGAGGTAGTGACTAGAGAAAGGGTGGGTGACAAACCGAAGAATAATGATGGGGTAGAAAAGGGTTCGCAAGATTGGTCGTCTGCAGAGGTATATTAACTGTTAACAGTTGATGTTATTCTATAATTACAAATTTGCTACCCAAATGGTATTAAATATATAATTATTCCTTTTATTTGATTTTTTCAGGTTATTTTATGTTTTTATTTAATGGTTTTTTGTTTTTTTGAACCCGTAGGAGGAATGATTTTATCAATGTTTGATGAAATTGAGATCTATAAAATCAAATTGGAGGCTGGAACAAAGGAGCATACGTCGAGATACTCATCACATTCGTCTGTCATACCAATTCTATCGAGGTATAAAGAATTTTTTAACAAGTCAGCTGTTGATACCTCATAAGGAAAAGATGGTTTTACAAGTCCAGTGATGAAAGAAACTAGTAAATGAAAACAGTAATTATTTTAAAATACAAAATGGGAAGTTTATTTGGAATGTTAATAAAATCTTTAATATTAAGAAGTTGCAGGTGTGGCTGACCGGAAAGGAAAAGCAAAGAGTCCAAGTGGCACAAATATGCATAGGGATACTCCTATACAACCACACTTTGCTTCTCCGACAACTCAGCTTTTTATGAAGTCAGCAGAGGTAATTGAGGATATCATTTCAGGCGCGTATGACACTCAAAGGCTGGATGATATACCTACATTCAGCCTTGGCATGACACAGGACGAGATGGAAAACCAAGAGAATGTGCAAGCCCATGTTGGAAACGAAACACGTGTTAGGGAAGACGTTGGTTCTGCCGGGAAAGGCAAAAGAAAGAAGGTAGGATCGAAATATGTGCAATCCCCCTTTTTTACAAGAGTAGTGAGTGTGAGTAGCTGGTTAAGCAAGAAGGAAAGTATGTTATGGAAATACTTGTCGACTACTGCTGACGACAATACGTACGTTATAATTACTTCTAAATTTGTTTAGTTTTCCTATTCTAATTTATTATCAAATAATGTTTTTAATATTGTCCTTATTATAGTTTGAAAGTAAGCTTGTGTTTTTAATGTTCATACGCAGGATGGCGAACGCAAAGCAAAAAAAGGTAGATGATGTAGCGAATAAATCAAGGAATGCCACAGAAGCGGCAGAGGTCGAAGCTACAAATGCGTAAGTAAACCTAAATTATCCGACTTAAAGTTAATATTGTTAGGAATTTGTCTAGGTTAAGTACACTAGTAAATAGGTGATTGGTTATTCGGTACACATGTATATACTTGTATGACCAGGATTAGTTTTGTTTTTAGATTTTTTTTGGTCAGTTCACAAATGTACTGAAGAACAATGAAAACAAAAGAAGTCTATAACTTTATGTGCACTGAATAAGGTACAATAAAAGTAAAAGTAATCAGATTGTGTACTGAATATCTAAAAATATATGTGACCCAAGTGTGCTGAACATAAAAGATGTATGTAACCATATGGGTGCTGAATGCGGTTTAATAATTTGAACCATATGTGTATTGAAAACAGTACACATGTATACTATGGTGACCATCAACTGTTATGTTTTTAGATACGGTTTTTTTTGGAAATTTCACAAATTGTACTGAAGAAATCTGTAAAACAAAGAATTCTGTAGCAATATGTGTACTGATAAGGTACAATAAATGTAAAGTAAGCAGTATGTGTACTGAATATATAAACAAAGAAGGCTATAACCTTTTTGAACAGGCGGCTTGTATTTGAAACCGAATCGGGTGTCGGTCTTTACCATTTTTAAATGAAAGACCTTCAACCAAGCCAATGGGTGAATAGTGTGGTTATAAATTGCTTCGCATCAATGCTAAACCATGAAGAAAGTCAACGACTAGCCGGGGAAAATGTTTTTGGTGGTGCGGATCAAAAAAGAGGATTGAAGCCGCGTTTGTGTTTCCACACAGACTGTTTTGTAAGTGATTAACGATTGAAATAAACCTATTTTATATTTTAATTGAAAACATAAATTATATGCTGATTGTTGTTTTGAGATTATTTACTACGTGTTACAGCCAGCTGATATGCTGAATAATAAAGCGTACGGAGATGTTGATCGGGTAGAAAAGTTTAGAAGTTCGTTATTTCTCGTTGTGGATAAGAAGACATCGTTGATGAGTTTGTCAGCGTATTGCGTAACAAGCTTCCCCATTCTTGATCATGGACATTTTTTCATTGTTAGCTTTGATCTTGTAAGGCCCGCAGTAACGGTGATTGATAATATGTCGGCAATTGAAAGCCCGGTCCAACTCATTAATGACGAAAACTTTTTCAAGAAAAGTACTGCTTACAAAGTTGTAAGAATCACTATTATGTTTTTTGGTTGTTTTTGGTTGGTAACTTTAGTTTTGAATAACATTAATTTGGATTTTTTTGATCTTTATTATGTTTTCAGAAAGACATTTTCACCAAGTATTTGAAACTGGTGAATCATTCAAAAGCTATACAGATTGAAAATGGGGTCCCGTCAAATATCGACTTTCCGTGGAAGAGTGTGGGTAACACGTGTGCTTGCGGTGTCTTTGTCATGAGGCACTTGGAAACATGGTTTGGGGTCACCGAAGGAAAATGGGATTGTGGATTACCTCTAGGTCATGTACAGAAGAAGGCAACCTTGACAAAGCTACGCAAGACATATGCAGTTAAATTGGTGACTTCGAGGGTGAACATCCACCATGACCGTGTATTGGCTAAAGCAGAGGAGTTTGAAAAAGCCTTTTATTTCCGTTAGTGTAAGGAAATTGGTACATTTTTTATGGAAATTTGCATATCGTTGCGGACAAAAACAATTTAATTCGTTATATGTCATGTTTGATATTAATTACGTTGCTACATATGATTTGCATTCTCATTGGCGATTAGGCATTGCAGTGGCATGTACTAATGACAATTTATGATATTACCAGTGGCAATACTTTTATTCTCATACGTTTGTGTATTGTCCTTACTAATGCATCTTAAAAATACCTATGTAGAAAATACATACAGGTTTGATTGTAACTGAGCGAAACAATTGTTTTGAACTAATACTGGTCAAAACATGTTTTAAAAACGATCATTGTGTGTATGCTTTTATCTATATGCAGGACATACATACGTGTACTGTGTGTACAGTTCGTGAATACACATGTGAACTGTAAGTATGTGTTGTTTGAATATGATTGTAATACGAATCATTCTACAAATAGAGTATTCTATAGTATAAAACACTTGTTAATGATTGACTTAATGATGTTTTGTTTCCATAAGACGATCAACATACAACGTGTACTATGTGAACTGTACATATGTGTATTTTTATCACTTGTTAATGATTGACTTAATGATGTTTTGTTTCCATAAGACGATCAACATACAACGTGTACTATGTGAACTGTACATATGTGTATTTTTTATCACTTGTTAATGATTGACTAAATGATTGAGTAAATATGTTGACTAAGTATGTTGATAATGGTACACTGTTTAACACCATCCATTTTAAATTTTTATGAAACACATTTCCAACAAATATAAAATATAGTTGGAAGAAACTGTAACCAAAATGTACCAGTTACACCAAAGGAAATATGTTGGAACATCAATCAAAATGTACAAGTTACATTCTAGCGAAATATTTCTTATGCATCGTATAACTTAATTCAAATCATATTGTCATCATCTTCGCTCTCGTGCGTTTGAGCTTCACTTCCACTTCGGTGAGGTCATCATACTCGTTTGATTCAACATCGTCTCCCTCGCCATCTTCGTCAGTAGACGAATCGTCCTTTGTGATGTTGCCTTTTTTCAATGGGCAATTTCGTTTATCATGCGTTCTCACCCTTTTGCCACAATAGTTGCATTTTCTTCTACGTTTCTTGCATTGTTCTATTGCTTTCTCTCGAGGACCAATTGGACGCTTATGCTTTCCACATCCTTTGTTTCATATTTTCTTTGGTGCGGTACATGATACCTCTTCCGGTTCGGCATGATCAAGAATTTCCTGGTAAACGACAAACTTTTTTTAAGTTCTGGATCCGGTTGAACTTTACTAAAAACCTTATCTTTTAACAATTGTACTTGCTCATCTAATTACTGCAATTTATCAATCCTACCACGAACTCTCTCTCGACACATTTCCATATTCTCAAGTATCCTACGCCAGATTCTTCCGCTACGACTCTGATCTACATATAATCTATTTTCAACGCTATATACACTGGAAGGCAAAGCGTCTCTCCTCCATCTTGGGTGAATATACCGTCCCGGAACCTTATGAACGTTATGGTGCCAAAAAACGCAGAATATATGACGGCATATATATCCGTTTCTAGTAAAACCCATGCATTCACACGAAGCGAAGACATCTTCTTTGTTGAAGGTGACCTGTAATATGATGATACAAGATGTATAAGTGAAAGAATTTTGTTCATAATAATGCACACTTGTATTCTAAGATAATAAAAAGACAGTTTACTGAATGTAAAAAACCAACCCTGAACTCGTTTATAACTTCTTTCGTGTGGTCTTGGTGTGCGATCACAAAGCTGGTTATACCTTTAGATACACATCGTTTAGCAATATAACAATTTTCCTTGCCGTTGATAATTTCCTTTTGAACATCATAAAAAATTCTCCGTGTGTATATGTCATTTGCATGCCGTTCAATAGGCCAAGATGTTTTGAATTTGGGATTAGTGGTGTCAGTTTTTATGGGTTAATTCCCTTTGTTCGTTCCATATCCCATCAACAGATGTGTCGTAACACAACATGAACTGAACCAAGGTGTTGTGCGGACTAGAATTGGATTTGAACAAGTGGTTTGCACTCTCACACCTGGAAGTGGTCTTCATTAAAGTACACATTTGTATCTCGCGGAAATAAGTCGGTATCCAGTTCGCACGAATCGAATACATCTCGGACAACCAGGAATGGTCCTGTAACCCGTATTCAGCAATAAGATCCTACCATCTACCCTCAAAAGTTTGTGGTTCAATGTAAACATTCCAAACGAGCTTGTGGAACTTCTGTTTTATTCCGCATTCCTACTGTCGTTACCCTTGATCTACATGTAAAAAAAGGGGGGAAATTATATACAAGACATGCTACTTTAGAAATATACACTTATGTACTGATAACAAAAATTTTTGATTGAGATTTAGTACCTTAACCGGCAGCTTTTGAATAATGTGCCACATACACATCCTATGTATTGACTTGTTAAAGACCTTTTCGACAGCTTGTTTCGTAGCACAGTCTTGATCAGTTAGCACCAGAAGTGATTGTTTACCATTGTGTGCGTCAAGGAATTTTTGAAGTAGCCATGTATAAGACTCGATAGTCTCTTTATGAAGCAACCCTGCACCAAAAATTATACACCTTCTGTGGTGATCGACCCCAGTAAATGATACAAAAATCATATCATACCTGTTTTTACAAAAAACGCATTTAGATATGTATACTAAAAGAAAAATAATATGTTCAAAAATTGATATACTACTCACGTATTTGTATGATATGTCGCATCGAAGGCAATAACATCGCCAAATGAGTCATAGTTTGATTTCGATACCGCATCACACCAAAAAATTAACTGAAGTTCGGTATCAACAATGTGGGTGTTAAACGTGTAGTTTTCCTTGTTTTTGCTACGTTCCTTGAATTTGTCAATTATCATCTGGGCGTCCCTATCCCCGATAAAGTCTCGGATATCGCGCCCACAATTTTTGTAGTCGACAACGGTTCCGTGCACATTATGATGACCACCTTTTAAAACAACGTGTACTTTGTGAGACTTGGTAGGTCCTAGGTTTGCGTTTCGGCATTTTGCTATAAACTCTTGGGTAGAAAAGTCAAGCTTCCTCCTCTTCAATGATAGATCAAGATTTTCAGGGGTAGTAAAACCATGGTTATGTTGCTCTACAAAGTCATATATCTCGTATTCAGATGAATTTTTTACACGCACAAATTTAACACATGCCTTGTAGTCTGTGACTTTAACATTGGACCGTCGTTTTGGTGAACTTGAATTTGCTTGATCAGCCGTACCATCTTTACGTTTTGGTTTGTTGGCTCTTGAACATAAACGTATCGCCTATTAGTAACAATTTTGTCACCTATTTTTCCTTCTGCGATGTACCAAGACGGGTTCCAAAACCGGCCAGTTGAGCATACTCTTCATACTTAGATATAGCTTCTTCAATAGTACTAAATCTAGCTTTAATAAATGGTTTGAATCCGGGAGAGACGGTTGGTGTCCAGTACCTAGTATCATTAGGCGTTTCGTATACATTGCCGGCAACTGATTCTGCGAATGGTTAACACAGAAAAAATTAAAACAGTTTATGATAAAAAAAATAAGATTACAACTTTGAATAATGTTAATTATAAATTAGGTCCTGTTGTGAAATTTTTATACAAGTTTATGCAGTACTTTTCCTCCTCAATCCTGTACACATGTGTACTGTGTCATAAAAATTCCTAGATTACACAAGTGTACTTAACTCTTGCATGTCAACAAATACATCAGAATACAAAATACATGTGTGTACTGTTATGTAAACAGCTTGACAAATGGTGACGGTCATATACAAAAACACACTTAAATCATAACAGTACACATCTGTACTGTTCTGTAAAATAATTTCAATTAAATAAAACAACACAATCATAAATACCACACGGAAGAACAGCATGTATGCATATGATTAATGTCTGGCATATACAACCCGCGTAGATCAGCCAAAACGTACTCATGTGTAACTGTTCTGCAGAATACTCTAACTACAGCATTCAATTAAACATCCCAAACGCAAACAAGCAAATAAACTCATAAGTTATAATCTGCACCGATCTTACTACAACAACATAACAACAAACACAACAACGTACAACACTCGTATACAAACATACACTGAGTTATCGCATAAATATGCACTTCCAGGTAAATACGTAAACAAGTATAACATCAAACAAAACTGAATGAGTGAAGAACTCAACAATTAAACATTAATATAACATTTCTAACAGACCAAATTGACGAAAAATAAAAAAAACGCACCTGGATGATCCAACGTAGTAACAAAAACATTACCGATATTATCACCGTTGACTTCATCATCGTTCACCATTGTCTTGTTCATATTTGTTATGTGCTCGTCCATATTACAAAAACAAAAAGAACAAGAAGGTGTTCACAATATGCAGCTAAAAAATACACATTTCAAACTAATTGTCAAAAAATCAATGAATTAGCAAAAGTTTGAGAAAATGTATATATTAAGCATATGAACGAAAGGTGTAAGAATAATGGATTCAACAAACTTTTCGAACAAATTGGAAGAAATCTGTGAAATCTCAAACGTATTTTATCGATTTTTTGTAACCGAAATAACAAATACAAAAGATCCAGTGATAGTTGTTTTGATTTGATTATATATAACTTTCGATTAACATACTGTTAGAATAATCTCGATTCGATCTGGATCATCTATAATTTTTGAAAAACCTGTTTACGTAACTAAACTTTGCGAAAGTAAGAGATATGGCATATATGTTTTTGATTTGATCAAATAGACATATTAGAAAACAATATAACTACCTAATATAAATTTTGTTTAAAAGAAATTGAAAATTAAAATAATATTGTTTAATTATCATGTCCTTGACAACTAATGAATAGATCAACGGTCTAGATCAGTTCACACAGTTCACTATTAAAAATTTGTTCACAAATGATCCTAATTCTATATATATATATATATCAAATTGTAAGTTTTGGTTTGTCTAGCTATTTTGTAAATGCCATGTTTTGCTCTGTTGACACGTACACCTCTTATCATTGCATCTATCTTACCCCACGCTTAACATATGAGAGGGAAAGAGACATGTGTACGAGGCAGGAGAGAAGTCCACCGCTCACCTGCCCACCAGTGTCATCATCACCGCCACCGCCATTACAACAATCTCTGTAATTTTAGATAATCAGAAATGACGGAGGCCGTTGCCGCATTTGTTGATCAAAAAAGCGTGTTCGACACCACGAGGTTGTCACAACTGCCTGTTGGAAAAATAATCTATTTGGCATCAAAAGGTATGAGTGACAGTTGGTATATAAATAAAGTGTCACTAAAGCACATGTATTATTATTATTATTGTATTTATTATTATGTACTGGTCGTTTAATTGTTGGCCAAGTTTCCCACCAACTGTCAAACAGTTACTTAACTGTCATGTTGACAATTATAGAAATAACTGCCATGCTGGGCAGGTATAAATAGGGTTCAGTACATACATTTTAATCAATTCGAATGCAAGTTCATTTACATATTCTCTCTCAGAATTCTGCAAGTATTCATATTTATTGTCTATCAAAGATTCATTGAATTCAACAAATGGCATCAGGGCCATCGGTTCATGGGACTGTGAAAGGAAGATCGGTGATCGATCTCGAAGATCAATACGAAATCAAAGAAAGAGACGGCGCAGATTTCTCGGTGATGAGTCCAGCGTTTTGATCCGGTCAGAGGGACCAGGGTGAATCGAGTGGCCAAGAAGGCAGTGGGGATTCGATGGAGACGTTGTACGTGCGTGTGAACGATTTCGATATTGATAGTAGGGAAGAAGCAAGGCAAAACAGAAGACGCAGAAGGGCGTTAAAGAAGTTTAGGCGAATGATGAAGGCTTGGAGTGGACCAATCTCTATCAGGAAGCATGTATGCATGTTATGCAATCAACAAGACAAGAAGTTCAAATAGGTTTGCAATAATAGGAGAAAACACTTTGAATTTCTTGTGCATGGAACGGATGGGGGTAATTGGAATCACATCTGGTATGTTAGTTTAACAAGGAATAAACATGCATGTTGTTAGAGAATGATATTTAAACTTTATTATGTTAATTATGTATAAGTATTACATTTCCAGTTTTATATTAACTTATGTAGGGATGATAAGCGAGTTAGATAAGCGGGTATGATTCAAAACTATAAGGCAGTTATTCCCGCTAATCTTAACCGCCAACAATGACAATGTATATAAACTTGATTCCCGGCAATAACTTCCGGTATCAAGACGTATTCGATTTCACACGAGTTGTCCTTTTGTTTCCTTTGAACTTTCTGTGTTCATTTCATAAATCTGCACATTCCTTTCGGTTTCACCATGAACATGGATTCATCCAAGTCACAATCTTCCGCTGCAATGATGTCTGATTCCCAACACATGTGGTGTTAAATGTTTGTTCAAAGATTTGAAAAAAAACATTTGTGGTTGAAGCCTATATAAACGGGTTCAAGAAATATTTTTTTAGAGGAAAAGGTAGGTTCGAAATACTGTGTAACGGCATATGGAAAATAGTAGAACCGGTATACTAAGTTCCTACAATGAAGAAGAACGTTTTGAGTCTAGAACAACTCGCTTGTCAAGGGTTCGAAGTCACATTCCAAGGGACCACATGTTATGTGACTAAAGCCTTCAAAGATATCATTGAACCCATTGTGAAAGAAGATAAAAAAAGCACAAGAAATTTATCACAACGAAGAGGCAAATTTGAAGATTAAGTGGGAGGAAGTCAATACGCTCTGAGATACAAAAATTTATGGGACTACTTTACGGCATTAGATGATGAGGCTACGAAGAACACGGAGCGTGTTGATAAAGGGAAGGCACCGGAAGAAATACCGAATGTAGCAACGTCAATTGCATGACATTTCTAGATCTTGTTGAAGTGGCTGTGAAAGTGGAGAAGTACAAGGATCAATTCGAGAAAGATTTCGAAGAAATGGTCGAGTGGTTTATGAAAGATTTTCGAGAAATCAAACTGAAAATTTTAAGTTACTCTCCGCCAATCGATCTGAATGATCAGAAGATAAGCTTGATGAATTTATACATGGCTGTGAAAA
Organism: Scalesia atractyloides; assembly: GCA_947069175.1. NCBI lineage: Eukaryota > Viridiplantae > Streptophyta > Magnoliopsida > Asterales > Asteraceae > Scalesia > Scalesia atractyloides. The sequence goes on along the minus strand of CAMTDV010000003.1, from coordinate 78,475,894 downwards.
ACTATGGTGGATATGCAGAGGCGTCAAGGAACAACATGTGGGGATTGATTGCAAGAGACATCGGTTACGACTTGAACATGGATGAGACACTAAGGATCGTGTACGAGAAGTACTTAGAGATGATGGATTGACACTATCAAAATTTCAAGGAAAAGAGAAGCACGTTTGAATTCTGGGAACTGAGTACCAATGCGAGAAACGAAGAGAGTACCGCTGAATCAAGAGTAGATGCATACAAGCCTGACGAAGTTGTCAACCAAAACCTGCTGAACAAGAAAAATGTCGATGAAGAAGATTTTCCAGTAAAGAAAAGAGTTGTCGCTGTGAGGGATTGGCCGGATGGATGCGGCTATGCTACAGCAAAGAAGTAAAACCATTCAAGACCATGATGCCAAAAGATTAGGGGAGACATTGTTGGAAAGATAATCTATTTGACATCAAAAAGTATTAGTGACAGTTGGTATATAAATAAAGTGTCACTAAGCACTTGTATTATTATTATTATTATTATTATTATTATTATTATTATTATTATTATTATTATTATTATTATTATTATTATTATTATTATTATGTCACATATACTGGTCGTTTGATTGGTGGCCAAGTTTCCCACCAACTGTCAAACAGTTACTTAACTGTCATGTTGGCAGTTACAAAAATAACTGCCATGTTGGGCATAAATAGGGTTCTTTGCATACATTTTAATCAATTCGGATGCAAGTTCACTTGCATATTCTATCTCAAAATTCTGCAAGTATTCTTATTTATTGTCTATCAAAGATTCATTCGAATTCAACACTGCCGACACATCGACATCAACTCATCTGGCTTCCCTGGTGTTTCTAATTGGTCCGGTATTCGCTACCGCCGTTCAACAATCATCGCATAGTTCAACCTTGCTGATTGTGATCTAGGTATAAATTTTCTATTCATCTCATGATTTTCTTTATTCCAAATCCCTAGAATGAGATTTCTCATGTTGTTGATGTACACTTACTTCACTTGATTGTTGATACACCGTAAGATTTGCTCACAAGTTCAAGATTCGTTTAAAGTTATGCTCATTGTTTGGACTTATATGTTTGCAACGATGTGTGTGGATTGGCCCCTTCCAAGTAGCAAAAGGTGCATGCGAAGGTTAAGGTGAAAGCCCGCTTGAATTTGCATCAAAGTTCAATGAGTGTTCATCGTATGTAATTAATACGATGCGAAACCACTGATTTGTTTTTTAGGGTAAGATTTAAAGCTAGTTTATCCTTTTTAAGTGAGTAATTTGCTTTATCATATTTTTGTGAGTATGTTGAAAATGGGCTATCGATGAGTCATATCAGTTGTCCGTATAAAAGGTACGTTCATGGTATATTTGTTATCAATTTCAAGGAGTTAGTATTTCCGTTTCCTGCGACCCACCCTAGATTTCAGCTTTCGTTTTTTTAACTTGGTGTGGATAGATGGAATCTGGTTAGTGTTCGATTTTGGTCTTCATTGTGTTTAATTACTTTTATCTACTATCCAAAAGTAAAAAGAGACTGATGTCATCAACTCTTATTAATGCTATTATTCCAAGATATCTATTTGTTTTCCTTTGTTTCTTTGATTATCTCATATCAGTCAGTCGTGAATGGTTGGTTTCTTTAATTGCTTAATCTTACTCAAGTGGCATCTTTATTTTATTGTTTGTATGAACCAAATCTAATTGCAGTCGTTTCCGTGCGCTGTGCCTTAATTTGACAAAAACGATTAAAATAAGTAATAATACAAAAAAGCATAAATTTGGAAGCATATAATTCGGTGGCCCTACAGTTGAGAAAGGATTGTTGTATGTAAAATAAACAGCATTTTAAAAGAGATGGTTTAGTAAAAGACGGGTTAAAGGATTTTTTTTTCTTTCCTTTATCCAACATGGAAGAAATGTGTATGTCTTTGTATTTAAATAACTTCCAGATCCTTCAAATATGTTATAGGAAATGTTTATTCTCATATACAATAACTTAGACTCTTAAAACATCAATTATTTCACCATAAAAGGTTAAAGTTTAGTTAAAAGATTATGTAATGAAACTAATTCCAATATCTCTATTGTAATTTAGTGCTTTTGTTATGATTTTTTCTTTTAAGTTTAGTACTTGTTTCTGCTCTTTAGAGTCAACTTCAAATGATTTTTTATCTCTTTTACTTTGCCTTTGTTATTTGTAATTTAAAGTGAGGACAATTTGGTAACTATAAACATTATCTGCTGTGATTATAGGTTTTGTTATTGAATCAGTACTATGGATGAGATCTTATTGGTGTAGATCGGAACCTGAAGACTTGAAGGAATTGATTCGGTATTATTAATTATCTTCTTTTGCTACCCAAATTTATTGAAGTTATGGTGATTGAAGACGAGTTTAAATTGCGATTGTGATTGGGCAACCATCGTTGTTCTAATTGTACGTTGAAATTGATTCTTTTTATCTACACACAACCTGCTCGATGAATTGCGTTGATCAAGCTCTCTTCAGTTGGCGTAAAGACAAATTGAGAACTAATTAGTTAACTTTCTTCTACCTACTTTACTTTTGTTTTCTTAGACAATTATGATATTTTTGTGCTTGAATCGGCTCGCTTGCATGTACTTTGTTAGCGCTTTTATAATCCGTAACCTATACATATTAATCTAACTTTTTTGCATAAGAGAGGCTACCTTGCTGTTGGAGGTCCTTTCTTTGGAGACTTCCAGTGGCGACTTGCTTCTTTACCTATTAGGTTTGGGGGTTTTGGGGCTATAGAGGCTGTATAGGCTTCATCCTATGTTTTTGTGGGCTCGAGACCCCAATCGTGGGTGCTACAGGGCCACATCTTAGGAGACAGTGGTATAGGTGGTATGGATTCTGTTTATGTTTGTGCTTTAGCTTGTCTTCATGACACGATTCCAAGCTTTGACTTCAGTGGTTTCACTAATAAGGACACCGCCCCTTAAAGCCCAACATGCATTGGCGAGTACTCTTTTTAGTAAAATTGTCTACGACATCGAAGTACAGTTTGACTTGACCGTTAGATAAAAAAAGCCGTTTTGAGTGTCTATGAGCACCACATATACAAGATTTTCTTCTTGCTATACCTATAGATGGATTAGGCCAGCATATGTCGCTGGTGGAGTACCATACTATCCTTAAATATCGTCTTATGATTCCTTTATTTCCTATTGATGAGATATGCCCTATTTTTCATAAGGCGTGCTTGGATTCTTTTGGAGAGCATGCAGATCATTTTCTGTTAGAGATGTCCTTTTTGACATATTCTGGTGCGCTGGTTTTTCTGCAAAGAAAGAGGCACTCGTTAATTTCTTAACTGACCTGTTGGAAGGAAGATCTATCCTTCGACCAGCCAACATTCTGGTCTTTGGATGGGTAGGAGTAAAACATGCATGTGTGGATCTAACAGGGGTTTCCCCACTTATGCGCTTAGGGGTAATGCTTTCATAGTGGGTAAGGCTGCTTTGGGTAAAGTGACCAAACACGATAAAGCGTGCCTTTGACAACCAGCACGTGTTTTATCCCATTTGCTTTTGATACTTTTAGTTCCCTGACGCCAGAGACTGTGGACCTTCTTAGTCGAGTTCAAAGAGTCATGCATAGTAATGTTATGACCCGATATCTATGGACGTAGTTTTTAAAAAACTTAGTTTTTGTGACAGCTCGTAATTTCAAGGTTAGAACCGTTCGTTTTTGTATATATAGATTGAGTCTTATACTTGTTTTAATTGAAGAGTTAATTATACTTAACTAAATATTATTATAAACTTATATTACACAAACGATAAATTTGAAGCAAATCCTAATCGCTTTGAACCGACCCAAACCATTTGAACCAATGTGCACATCTCACTTGTCGGTCCAACCCACTCGCGTAACTTGAAATTCATTAGTTAATTAATTATTCATTTATGTTATGTTATCAATATTTCACATCACATTCCCCTTTTTTGTTTGTTTTTTTTTTTTTTTGTTTTGCGTATCGAATGCCAGCCCAAACCACTCTTTCTCTGCAGCCTAACTAATTAAACCCAACACCCTATTCCCATGACTTGCGGCCCACTCCACAATCAAAACCGGCCCAACCTTTAATTTCATATATTACGTAAACTGCATGTCCCTTTATTATCTCTCAACCCTAAATCCAATAAGCTTATCCTTCCTCTAGTCCTCTGTGGACGCTAACAAGAGCTTTAGGGACTTCAATATCCCGTTCTTTTTCAGAGCAATCGAACTCCCTTTGATCACTAGGTTAGTATATATTTAACTTTGATGATTAGTTCTTCTGGTTTATACTTGTTTTCATTGATAAATCTATTAAATCCCGGCTGTGTTTTCTGATCCATGATGAGTATTTAAGTTATATGATGATACGTGTAGTTCGGGTGGTTTAGATCATGTGCTTATAGTGTTCGGATCGACTGTAAGTTCGGTTAAGTCACTAGCGTTTCGCGTATGGGTTGAATCTTGCGTTTTGGGATAATTATACATGGTTATGCATGATTTTTATCATACATCATGGCTGCGTTTTGGGTGTACCTTCTAATTATTGGTGTTATGATAATTAACTTGTAATCTAGAAATCATGGAAATCATGTGTAGTAGTTAGTGTTATTGTTTAGTTATGCATTAATACATATAAGTTGACTAGGAGTTGGTAATCTTAATAGTTCTGAATACATAACCTGCTGTGAATGATTAATTATGTTCGTGTAATTGCGAAAATGTGATAAAGAAACCCGGAAACTCGTTTTACTAAAGTATATGTGAAGACAGTTTATGTCCAGGACATTACAGCCGACTTTAATTGGCTGTATCCAAGTCATAATGAAAACCGGATTTTCTTGAGTCTATAACGTGTTATTTCGAAATACACTTCTAATGGCGCTGGAATCATGATTTTTGGACGTGGTTTGCTATTTTAAATAAATTATTTCGTTTCAGCAACTAAAGCTGCGTTTTTCTACAGATTTTACTTGTTATGTTTCTAGTGATAACTGGGTAAATATTTACTGTTAGACCATGAAATTTATAATGTAGATGGCCATAGATGTATGTGCGAACCTCCAACTGGAATTATGTCGATCGCATAACCAATGATTTTTAAATGAATTTTTCCGTGAGCTACAGTCAGAAAGTGACGAATCTGATCACTGTTTGGCGCAAAATTTTTCACGAGAAATTCGTAAGGAGTTTAGTCACCAAATTTTTACACAATAGTCAATGTTCCGATTGAAACATCCTGTATTTTTTTGGGAATTTTCCTTTACATGAACTATTCCAGATAACACTCCGAAAACTGTCCGAGAATGCATTATATTGCTGCATTTTATTGAAGATTATTTTAAATCTTTCTGACACTTGTGTTGTCGCTAAGTGATGTCGTGATAGATGCATGCATAATAATTAGTATTGTATGATAAAATGTACTACGTGCTAGATACGTGTAGAATTCGTGTTTCCGCGTGAGCACACACACTAAGTCTTATACGATAATCATGTTAGGACGTGATTGACTAGTTCCACCTCGCGTATTTCTTTCCATTCCTGAGTTCACTACTCTTTTACAGGCATGCGTCTCGGGGGGGGGGGGGGGGGGGAACTACTATTTCTTGGAGGAATATTTCTTTAAATGTTGTAGTCTAAATTCGATTTTGTTAACAAACTTAAACTCTATCATGAAAGTCCCTACTTACTACCGAGCTAGTTGCCTGAGGGGCAACGGGGTATTAGTTGATAGCGTTATTAGGCTTGACAAACCTCACACCGTGCTGGGAGCCAGGCGTGAACTAAAGACCTTAAACACATGGCCAATGTTGATAGGCATTGATGAGAGAAAACAAACATAATAGTCACATCAGTATCGAGTTTATTATTCATAGCATGTCTTTAAACTAAACATTTACCTGTTTTACGTTCAACAAAACTGTGAACTCGTCAGCTTTTTGCTGATACACTTGTCTGCATGCTTGTAGGGCGTTAGGTACTTCATGCATGGGAACTTACAGTCTAAGGAGTCTGAAATGTCATGGGGGTGTTACTCGTGGCAACTATTTGATATTTTGCATTTTGAAAATACTTTGTTTTGGTTATGTTAAAACAATGCATTTGCTTCCGCTGAACATTACTTTGTTTAAATCGTAAAATTTGAATTACACTATACATGTTGGGCACGACGTTGATGTTTTATATTATTTACTCTTAGTTCAACATGATTAGTGACTAGATCCTGTTATGTCACACGCCTCGCGGTAAAACTTCGCTGGTGGCAATTTGAGGGTGTGACAATTTTGCTATTAAAATAGGGGTAGTGGCGCAGCTTGTTGCCGTTTTGTAAATTCATAACACGATAATAATATACTTATGATTTTAAGTAAAACTAAAACATGTAATTTTTGTACACATACTCGACGTTTAAGTCCATCAGTCCAATGTTAGTAATATGTGATGATGTTTCTCGATTACTTTGCAGCCAATTACTAGGTTAAAAGGTCAAGCAACTGATGTTGAGATTATGAGAAGAGAATTAAAGAATGTGAAAACTAAATCTTATTCAGTTGAATATCACACTGGTTATGGTTATTATAGGCAATGCTCTCTTTTTCCTCTGAATCTTGGTTTGAAATTAGTACGAATATGTATGCCTATTTCTGTCTAATCTACAATGTTAAACAAGGGTGAGGGCGACGTCGTCAACAGAAAAAACAAGGGAATATCAGCGTTAGTGCGCTACGTGTGCCGCTCAGCGCCATTACAAATGTTGAAACATGATCCACAAAGAGTCATCTAACATAGTACCCACAGCAAAGCACAAGGTACATATTGTTTACTTTTCATTTTTATTATTAAAAACCTAACAATTATGTATAAATACGATTAGCAACTTAGGATGCCTTTAAAAATCACGTCATTTCGAAACAATTACCAACTTAAGGTTGGTACCCATACCTTTAAAAGCCGCATTGTTTAGAAACAATTACCTTAAGGGTTGTACCCTTTAATTTAAAAGTCACCTTCTCTACCCAAACACTCTTCACAACTCTCATATTGTTTCGTTTATGGACACATTGGTTCCTTTTATACAACCAATTTAATCGACGATTTGAAGAGTTCTGATATTTCATACACACTATTATCCGACCATCATGTTTTTAATCCATTTAACATTTCTGGCCATTTACTTAACCCACATTTAGTTTTAACCCCCGCCTCCAATATTTATTTTACCACATCACATTTACATCAGAGTTTCTACCACTCTACCATAAATCGGTAATAACAATCGATTTCCCGCCACTGCCCCAAAATTGATGACGAATTGATCGGACAACGTGGAGGACGTGCATTACAAAGCGATTTGATTGATGCAGTTTTTTATTGTTTATTATTTAAATTTCACAATTTGTTTATTTATCTTTTAGTATTTTGAAATCAGAAAAGCATTTGATTCTGATTTTTCTACACATACATACACCTTGATTTTTCCAAATAGGAAAAAATATTTTGAAAACCTATTCTGTTTTAGTTTGTGAATTTAAACATACTTATTGAAGATTTTAAATTTGGAAACTTGTTTTGTTTTAGTTTGTTAAAATTTAATCAAAGTTATAGAAGATTTAAAAATAAGTTTACAATATTTTCGAAATCATAGTTATATACAAATACATGTGTGACAACTTCGACCTTTGTGGCGATTTAGACATGTACGGCAAACAAGCAAGCCAATTATCAAATCGTCATCATTCCGGTTGCAACGCCCGGGATGACATCGACTCGTTTCAAAAACAAAAACTAACTTAAGAATTAATAAGTGATAACAAATCGATTACGAACTTTATTTCATTAAATTATTTTTTTTCTTTTTTATATATATTATTACCGAAAGTAAACATAGTTTAAAATCATTTATTACCTATAAAAGTGGAAATCAATTTAGTTGAACAAGAATATTCTTACCTTTTTTTATTTAAATGACACATTAAAAATATAAAGGTTTGAACTTTATATTCTAACATTAATTTTTTATATACATGTCTTATATATGTTGTTATGTTTACGAAATTTACCTTCATTAAATTTATTTTGTTTTATATTTTTTATTTTTATTATTACCAAAAATAAACATAGTTTAAAATCATTTATTACCTATAAAAGTGAAAATCTGTTTAGCATGAATATTCTTACCTTTTTTTAAATGACACTTTAAAAATAAATGTTTGAACTTTATATTCTAACATTATTTTTTATATACATGCCTTATATATGTTTTTATGTTTGGAAGTTAAAAAAATCAAATTCTTAATCATTGTTATAGTTGTTTAGGATGATTTTTTCTTAAATTTCCTAATTTAACAAATAACTAATTTTTCCTACCAATAAAACTATAAACCACAAAACGACACGTTCAAATATTGTGTTACCATTATTTTAGAAAAACATAAAAGTGACTACTTAAAACATGTCGTGTCTACAAGGGTACTTAAAAAATGTCATTTGGACAATTATGTTTTATTAAGTAGGTGGAACATCATAAAAGTATACAATAATCCTTATCCTTATTATAATAACTAAAATTGATATCCACGCGTTGTAGGGTTGGTTTTTTAACTTAATTAGCGTACTTATTTTTTTGTGATTGCTTAACATAAAACCCAACTCTAAAAAATAAACGCAAAGCGTATTATATTTAACATGACTTATTCTCAAAATTAATTCATCAAAACGTAAACTAACTTGAGTTTATATCAAAACACACATAATAATGAGCACGTAAAACTCGAGCGGGTCAAAATGTCATTACGTCGTCGATACGTAAAACAAATTGAATGTATACGGATACATACATAAACGTAAACCAACTTGAACGTCTACAAAAATAAGCGCCAAAACATATTATATTTGATATAACTCATGAAACATAAAGCAACTCGAACTTATACCGTCAAATAAAAACGAATTATGTTTGACATGGCTCATTTATTGAAAAAGAAATTATCTCTAACGTAAACTAACCTGAATTTATACCAGCACACACATAAAAATAAGCACGTAAAACTAAAGGTGTTCAAAATGACATTTAACAAAGTATTAAAAAGTTAAAGGGTTTAACTATGAATGTTAAAAGTTGAAAGGAGTAAAATTAATGTTAAAAGTTGGAAGAAGTAAGATGAAAAGAAAATAATACACAAAAAGCAAAAGTCAAAAGTACTATAGCTATTTGGTCAACAAATTATATCCCCTATCAATAAAAGAAGAGATTAGCATTACATCACAATGCTTATGTGGTAGCCATCTGGGCTATCCAACAATGACAATCTATTTCATTGTTGCATCATTAATTTTAATAAAATATATATCAAAATGTATTTTCCTTTTATAACCTGAATAAAACTTTTGGCAACCATTCAAATTTTGAACCAAACTCGCATCCCAAATATCCATTATCCTCTCTCATGCCAAATTCAATCTCATTCCAAAACCCTAGTCTCTCTCTCTCTTCTTTGTAACACCAGCAACCAAAAAATGATGTAGAGATGGCGGTGGTTTTATTAGCTCGGATGGTCAGTCACTCTTGTAGATCTTTAACAACCGGAACTTGAATTGCAGCTCGGATCAAAGTTCACAAACTTAGATGCAAATCGAAGGTCGATTTGTTTGCTCAATTAAAGGATTTGAAAGCCGAACTTGCTCTTCTTCGTGTAGCAAAAGTCACCGGTGGTGCTCCGAGCAAGCTCTCTACCATGTAATCTCTTTCGTTTTCTTCATGTGAGTATTTTTTTATTTAAAGTTTTTTTTCACTTTTATCCTTGGTTCTTGGGTTTTTTATTTCAAAAATAAAGATTGAACCGCTTGCTTATTGTGGATCTAGATACAGATGACAAATTTTTAGTTGAACTAGAACAATTATCGATAGAAAGTTCGAGTTGAACTGGAACAATGCTTGTCAAAGGTTTCATTTTCAGCTGCGCAAAAGTCTGGTAAGTTTGGTGTCCATATTTTTTATCTTTTTATTTTTAAGCTCTTTTGTTTATGAAGTTCATTTTGTAATTTGTAGTTCCCTATCAATTAAGTGATTCTGCTTTGATCCTAAAATGAATGTGGCTTGTGTAGAATTGTAGAACGATACTATTGATAAATGTAGGTCCACTTGGAGGATCAAGATAAACTTGCTTCCTTGTTCATACAACACAAATACGAGTGCGGAATCCTCGTAAGAATGCAAACCGAAACAAAGTAAGAACACAGGATAACCAAATATTCAATATCTTGATTAACTGAAGAGAACTAGTACAAACATATACAAACAATGCTCATATAGACTCATGCAACACTCTCTGCGCTCTTGTGTGTCTCTCTCTAGTTGGTTACCCGCTCAACTCGACTAACTTAGGTCTCTAACAGGTAACGAGAAGTGCATGTATGCTTATATAGTGTCCGTGCTCAGCAACTATACGAAGTATGTTGCTGGTTGTACGAAACACTAAAATCCATGAAGGATATTCACCAAATAGACTCGTACGAACGATCTAGCTCGCACGAATCATTATCAGGCTCGTACGAAACAAGTATGATACTTGTTTGTATGAACTCACTCGTACGAATGATAGATGGTGAGTGGCTCGTACGAGCAGCATCTTGCTCGTACGAAGCATTCCCACTAGCACATAATGTTTTTTCCTTAGAGAACGTTCCACAGCCATGACGTACACAAGACTCAACAGCATGCACACATGCAATTGTTTAACACAGACAAACTAAACCAAGATAGGAGGATATCTTGACTCGGTTGACACAACCAAACTATACAAACACTGTAAACAAAGACCGTACAATTACATATGTAACTAAGAACAAGCGACAGACACAAAAGTGTACAATAAAGTAGCATAAGAGAATTGGTTTCGTAATGGGTCGAACTGGTCATATTGGTATTGAGTTGAACGTATTCTTAGAAAATAAGTTGCTTTCTTTTTCATAAAGATATCTTTGTAAGTCCTTTCATAACCAATGTGCAAAAACATGATGATAGTAATAACAATGAAAATTGATTTTAAAAAAATGATGATATCACCACTTCATAATCGACTTTAAGATTTTTTTTATTTCTTTGCACTTTATAATTATCTCTTTGTTTATTTCCATTATCTAAAGAAATGATCATATTATCAAAAGTGATTTTCAAGTATTCTGCTTGTAATATGCAAAATTAAAATGTAGTGATATCTTATGTGCGTTAGTCTATAACATTTTGTATGTTATTTTAATTGCTAATATGAAGTTTTTAAGTAAGATTTGTTGAATATGATTCTTGCCTTTTCTTTTAGTTTTTTTTTAGTTTATATTGTTCACGAATGAATAAGGGATGATTTATATGTAAAATCTCTTCTATCAATAAAAGAAGAGATGAGCGTTACATCACTTTGCTTACGTGGCAGCCATCTAGGCTATCCAATAATGGCAATATTATCTCATTATTGCATCATAAATCATGTATTGTCATATTATATTTAATATTAATATCTCATTATTAATATTAATATGGGGAAGTGTATTTGAAAATTCAAATTTCAAATTTTAAGAGATTATGCTGAAGTGTATTTGATGATAGTCTTCATCATTTCATCTACCCTAAACTCTTTTCATTTCTCTCACATTAATCTCTGCTCATCTTCTCTTCTAAAATTCTAAAACCTTCTCTCACAATAATCTCTACTCAATATGATTGTACCATATGCATTGCTCATGATATCGTTGGTTGTTTCCTTGTGGCGGCGAGACGGTGGTGGTGGTTTTTATTGTGCTGGTAGTAGTTATATTTTAGTGAATTTATTTAAACGTTGTGATGATCTAAAGAAAGTGAGACATTGAAGATCCAACCCGTATCTTGGTGTGGCAATATCTGGATGGTATAGTTGAACTTTTGTGACTATGCAACCGTGTATTTGCAGCCATGTGATAAGGCACATCTTCTTTTTTCCCATACCTCTATTACATATCTGAGCCTCGATGCTTATTGCACGCAATTCACCACTCTCTCACTTCACAGTGTTGAATTTTCCTACCCTTCTGTACATATCAACAAGATCGCATTCAACATTTACCAAATTCTTTGCAGGTAATCATTTCCATTAGAATAATGTTCCTAATTGATTTGCTTCATATTTGTGTGTTTACTGTTTACACAACTGATTTATCCAAAATCGTTAGGCTTATACTGCATTTATCGCTTTAATCGTTAGCGATAATTGTTATTTGTTGATCAGAACTTAATTTAGGAAACCAAGAGCTTCGTAAATGATTGAGATTTTCGTATACGATTGAGATTTCCACCTTTCTTAAGTTGGATGATTCAGGAAACCGAGAGTTTCGTATACGATTGAGATTTTCTACCTTCGTTGAGTGAGTTGGAAATTTGCAAAAAGTTGTAAGTGGATTTTGCCAATCGATTTGAGGTAGTGTTTTAATAATTTTATTATTTGAACTTGTTAAATCACTGTTATTGTATTATGTTGTATTGTGTTTAAAAGACTGTCACAAATAATCAAAAACTATATTTAAATATAGAGAAACTTAAGCATGATGGAGATTCGTTGCAGGTGGTGATGGTACTACCGGTTGAATTCTTGGAGTGATATCTGATCTCAAGTTAACATAGCCTCGCGGCGTCTCCACCGTCTTCATCTCTCGGTAATTCCAATTTATTTTTTATTTATTCAATTTATTTAATTACTGTTTCAATTTCAGTTATTAATTATTAATATGTTTTCATTAAAATTGTTTGAGAATAGTTGGAAATTTGCAAAAAGTTGTGTTTGATGATTCACACTAAGAGTTTCGTATACGATTGAGATTTTCTACCTTTGTTGGGTGAGCTGGAAATTTGCAAAAGTTGTTCGGTGATTTTTACCAATCGATTTTGATGTAGTGCTTTTATGATTTTATTATGTGAACTGTTTAAATCACTGTTATTGTATTGTGTTGCGTAATACTTAAAAGAATCACATGAGTATGATGAATATTATATAATTTAGATATATGATAAACCTATGTTATTATTAAATGATGAATTTAGTAGTTATTTGTTATTCTGAGTTGATAGTCATCCTTATATTGGAAAAGTTTGCTGAATTTATATATATATATATATATATATATATATATATATATATATGTGTGTGTGTGTGTGTGTGTGTGTGTGTGTGTGTATGTGAAAATTTGAGTTTGAATTTATTCATTTGTGATTAATATTATTAATTTTAATGTCTAAGTTTAGTTAAGAAATTGAGATATTTGATAGATGGAATGTTTGAAATCAATACGTAATTCACGTATGTCATACTTTGTTTGCTATTGATCACTAATAAGTTATATTATGAATTTAAGGTAAAGTTGTCATTTCGCCAATTGATCAGTGATAAAAAGATTGTAACTCTACAAAAAAACAAAGTCCGAATTTTCTTCATTCGATATTAAATAGTATTACAAAATTCTGATTTTGAAAAATACAATCAACACTTCCTAGGATATCTATGACTGTTGCCTTCTTTCAAGCAATTTCATTTTTTCTTTTAATTTGCAGATCAGCTAGCATATCACAAGTCTTCTGATCCTGTTTCAGCAACTGTGTGATAAACTCTTTTTCTTTATCTGTGAACTCTGATGGAGTAGAATGGACAACTTCAACCAGCAATGCAATGCTACTCCAGATTTGCTTATAATAATCGTCACTCACAATAACAACTTTTTGGTGGAGTTCTTCACCTGTTCTCTGTTCCTGAGTGACCACCTTGAAAATTTCATTTTAACAACGTTAGTATCTGCCCAGTGGTAGAAGGATCTGTTTGCCATTTAGAAAGAGTGTGAGTGTTTTTGGATGGTTTGTTTTTTTAAGAACAATTTTCTAAAAGTGAATTGTTGATGTTTTCAACTAAACTAATCATAAGCCTTTTATAGTGTTTAAAATGTTTGTTATGTTAAATTAAGAGATGACTCCTAATTATGATAACATGTTTTAGATGGTTTAAGTTTTGTCCTTTGGGTTTTTAGATATTTAATTTTATTTGTTTTCCCATGAAAACTCATTTTTGAAAGGTTTTCATTAAATGCACAGGGTTTTTGAATATAAATGTACACGTTTATATTAAATGTACTTTTTTCCCTCTTAAATCACTAAATGTACATGGTTTTTAAATATACATTTTTATTTAACGTTTTTATTTAAATCTGACCTTTGGACTGATAGATGTTTCACTATATAATACCATTGCCAATTCAAATGTTTTTTCATTATACTCTGATTCGTTCGGTGAAATAGAAGAGCAACTGTTATTGTTTTGCATTAGTTCTTATAAATACATTAAAATGACATCATATACTTCTCCACAATCTGACGATTTAAAGCAATGCTTTATTAAAAAAATGAAGAGCAAGTTTATGCTGATAGGTCTACTCTTCAAGAGCTGGAGAGATGTTTTAATGGACAGCAACTTGGTCAGCGATGAGAGACCAGGTTTCAAGAGACCTGGGGGCGATGTCGACGACTTCCATTCGTGACCTGTGTGTTACGAGTAATATAGAGTGTGAAGATAGAGATATGGAGTTCATGATAAAGATCAAGGACATGCATCGAGAGGTTCAGTGCTTGATGGAGTTGAAGTTAAAGTTTCTTGATTCTTGCTTTTAGAGTTTAAATGTCTGGGTAGTTTTCATTTTCATATGTAATTGTTGGTATTTTAATACTTATTTTTATGAGTTTAAAGATTTATTGTTTCAAATTATTTTTCATTTTATGCTCTATAAATTGATTGCAAACAGTAATACATATGTGTGCACGACATACCAAAATCTAAGTTGTACGATCCAAATTGTTGAAAAAATATTTTTGACTTTGCTTAGATTTGATGACAGAAGTTCATTTCATTTTTGAATTTTAATTTTGTGCATCAGGGTATCAAATACACAAATATGTGATGAGGCATGAAAGTGGATGCTCTTTTCAGGTACACCATTGTTTTATACGTCAATAAGATGCGGAGTTTTTTTCCTTTGCCATTTGTTGTTACCTAATGTCCATGAAATTTCATAAAACTCTCAGGAATTAGTAAGAGTGATTGTTATTTAGTAGAAGAGGTTGTTGATGAACAGGGTAAAGAGGATAAATTAGAGGATTTAAGTTGGTTAACTGGAGATAGTGCGTACAGATTAGGGGAATGCTTTTAGCAACAATCAGTTGAGTTGGTTATGATTAACAACCTTCTACAAGTGTGGTTAGTCTTTTAATTATTTGAATTCTTGAATATGCCACATTTATCATCCATTAGGTTCTTTATGATGATGTTGCATATAGTGTTCATAATTGTTTTTTTAATATAATTTCTTATGTAATTTTGGGTGCAGGGTGTTAATAGTTGGAGGGATTATAAAGAGCAATTTTAAAGGTTGACAAAAAGGTATGTATGTTATGTGATAAGTTTTTTTTAGTGTTGTTTAGTTTTGATATTCTTGTTCAATATAAGTATATGCATGGATGATTAAGTAAATTGGCTGCGGGAATTGGATTTTACGATCTTTATTTTAAGGGTTTTGTTTCCTTCATTGAAGTTCAGTTGTGTATATATATGTATGTTCTAATGCATTATTATTACTTAATGATGAGGTGTCATGCAGATTTGTTAACTGCATTTGTTATTAGTTAACGGTTCATATATGTTTTGATGAATTGCTGTTGTTTAATTATTGTGTTGATCTATATATCTGTTTAACACGTATGTTATAAGATAAGTTGAAGTATATCATAACCAATTTCATCTTAAGCCTTGTGTAGGATCATGTGGTGAAGGTTGTATTTTAAGAAATGAAGATGAAAGATTTATGGAACGCTAAACCACAACAATAAAGGATCTTCCATCAAGATATGTTTTAAGATTTACGATCATGAAATATAGAATAATGTGTGCTTAGTTGTTATTTATTTGTTATTTAAAAGATGTTCCCTTTTATTTGTTATTTATTTATATGTTATTTAAAAGATGTTCCATTCTTTGTAATCTATTTTTCATTAAACCTTAAAATGTATAGTCATTCGTCGTTTAATAAAATGTGGTATGCATGTATTTTAAACACCACCCATGTTTGCACACGGGTTTTACTACAAGTATATATAATAATGGTTTTAAAGAATGTCATGTGTCACTATTAGAACCTTTTTCAGACATGTATCTTTTGCCCTAATTTTAATTTAAATATTATTTTTTTTATTTCTACAATATAGATATATGCATGTTAAATCTTACATGCTTTAAATAAACATATTTTCTAAACCATTATTATTATTATTATTATTATTATTATTATTATTATTTTTTTTATTATTATTATTATCATGTTCCTATTATTATTATTTTTTTAACGACAAGGAACGACGTGCTAACCATCGTGACCCCAGACGCTGTAGCCAAGGTCGGTTACTCAACCGCCGTCAACCCCTTGGCTCTCCAAGATGTGCGGAACTTGACCTCCACCCACCCGAAGGCACGACAGTGGAATAATCGGTAAAGCCTCGCCTCTCATCCAAGTCGAACCAGCGCCACCCGTATTCGCTCTTCACTGGATGCCGCATAAAATAATGAGGATAGTGGGAATCGAACCTGAGTCACAAGGAACACCAATTCTTTTCCCAACCACTCCACCACTAACTTATTGGCACTATTATTATTTATTAGGGTTGTCGTTTCAGAAAGTTACAGCACCACCCTTATAAATTAAATTTTCTCACCACCCTTATAAATTAAATTTTCTCCAAACTACTTGGTTGTAATACTAGGTGTTTTCCTAACCTGAAAGTTCACTCCAATTTAAATCTTAAATCATCATTACTAAAAATTTGCATTAAATCTCAGATCACCATTACTATGATTAAGTTTGTCACAAATACGTTTAACTTTATTTGGGTTATATAATCTCTATTTATATACATGATAAATAAAAATCTTAGAGGACACATGGCACAACTCTATGTATCCTTGATTTTTGTTTTTACGCCTAAACTGTATAATAGTTTTGGTTTTCAATGTTACATTTAATACATTCTATATTTCGTTTTCATCAACTTCACATGTTTTTATTGTTTCTCTAAATTATGTATTTAAGAGTTGTGATTATCATTTTTCTCTTTCGCCTTTAATGATCTCACATATTTAAATTTTAAAAACAATAAAATCAAGTTTTAGTTGAAAATCAAGTTCTACTTATTAAATGTGTGCGATATGCGAGATTCTAACTAGTAATTGTAAATAACAAATTATCTCTCATGAAGGAATATAATGCAGTACTTAATGTTACGTTGGTATTTGAGTTATCATATACATTGGGATAAGTTTAGATGTCCAGGGGGTGAAATTGTAATAGTTCTATAGTAACAACGTAGAATGGGCGGCATTTTGTGTAACCAGCGCTCCGATAAAACCGCAGGTGGTCGGGTATATAAAGATGCAAATGTGTACACCAGGGTTGGGGGTGGTTTTGGCTAGTGTGCATTTTAAGTGTTATCATAAATTTATTTAGTGTTTAATCGAAGAATCCAGGCTTTGATTGTGTTATCATATCGGATCCATCATCATTCTTGTTTGATATTCATTGTGTTCTTCAAAGAATCATCCATTTTCTACAATTTTTCTTATCCCATCACCCAAACACCTAAACAATAGGTGTTTGTATGATTAATAATCACTATAATCCGAAACTACTGGAATCTTCACTTAAACAACAACAATAATAATAATAATGATGCATAAGGGAATGGGGTGGTAAATTTGGGGATGGAATATGTGACGTCAACCTATAAGGTTTCTAATTTTACATATGCATCGTATAAAACAACAATTATAATAGATGTAGAAAAGAAAGAAACTTCATAGAACTTTGGGGAATTGCACATACGAAGATATGAAAGAAAAAAAAAGCCTAGGTTGTAATAATCCTCATACATTATTCCCAATCCAAAGCAGCTAAGATAGTATTGCTCATTCCATATTTAATAAGTGAGCATCAATGAACACGAATTGCAATACAATTGAAAATTTGGTTAGGATAGGGGGTGGACAACCTAACCTAATTACAGGTAATCTGAGGGGTAGTTTGGATAAAATCTCCTTGAACATTATGGCAGTAAGCAGATACATCTTCTCCTGTAATTTCGACTTCATTTGTTACGATTCCAGTACAGTTAAACCGTCCAACACAATTAAAGGAAATTGCTTGCTTTGATGCTGAAGACCCATGTATATTTCTATACGTTACATCGCTCACATGTACCGATGATGCGTTCCACTAATCCAATCAGGAAAAAATATATTAGTCCGGAGATTTTGGATGCTAAAATACAATAACGTTGATCAGTTATATGATTTTTATTGACTATTGAGTAACAAGGCTTACCGGTGCTGGGCAATCATCATTATTCATATTAGTGCAATAATGTTGATCAATTATAATAGGATTATTAACATCTGTGAGATGAATGTCCTCAAATACAATGGACCTGGCATACCCCTTTCCATACTGCAGAGCATGAAACCAGTAAAAAATTAGTTTTGCATCATTCAAAAAGTTGAACAATTCAATCACAGTAATTATTTTGATGTCATTTTATTTTTACCGGTACAGTCTTGATTCGTGCTCCATTTTGCGTTCCAGTGAAGTTACAATTTCGCACTCGTACTTTTTCAACCGTTGTATAAGTACCCTTCTTCCCAAGGCTTCCTATGCTGCCAAAACAAGTCAATTGAGTAAATCAAAATCATGGGACAATTTATATTTTAAGTTTCTGAATGTGGTACTATCCCATAGAATTTCTGAGCCTGATGATGAGATGTTACCTTATACCATGACCAGGCCCACACGAGATACTGGTTACATTGATGTCGTATACTCCCCCACCAATAGCCACACAATCGTCACCTGTTTTTATTATATAATGAAGAACAAGTACATCAAAATGTTTTACCATTTGAGAAACTAGGACTTTGTTGCCATACCGCTTTGAATCACAGAGTCGTGGATATTAACGTGTGACGACCAACTAATGCCGATTCCATCAGTATTAGGGCTATATTTAGGTGCTGAAATATGAAGATTTCCGATATCCGCACCTTTACAACCATTGATGCTGACATGACTCTTTGGACTGTTTATGTGTCTTGTACCCCTTAGTTGTAGTCCGTCACATTTTTCAAAACGTAACATCTAAACATAACCATTTAAATGTGAGAATTTTTTTGCTTGTAATTGACAATTAAGTTTTTTTCTAAAGATGATCTTACTGATGGGCAATCGCAGGTTGGACCATTGGGCTGCATAAATAAACACAATGAGTAAATGAATTAATAACCAATAAAGTGCTTTAAAATGATGATTAACTTCGAATGTCTTAATGTCTCCTCCTCCTGGCCACCAGATGGAACCCTGGCCATCTATTTGGCCAGGTCCATCGACGATGAGTCCTTGAACCATTGCAAAGTATATCAAATAGCCTTTAGTATCGCAACCTTTCCATCCATCTAGAGTCTTTGGTGCAGAAATGTCACCCAAAAGCTACCAACCAAAAACAAAATTAAATTATAATAGACACTAGAAAACACCAAATTACAAATAATCATTGGTTTGACTCTGACTGTACCTGAATATGAACGCTAGAAGATTTGCACGGACCGACGAATGACACACATTGTATTAGAAACGTCTTGCCTGATGGTACGATCAATGTCGGATCTGCTGAAGTATCTCCACATAAATCGCCCCATGCCTTAACAAAAGCCTGTATATTATGAACATAATTAGAAAAAGAAATTGTTCTTTCGATTCGAGATTGCAGACATGATTTACGTACCTCGGTGTCATATGTATTCCCATCTCCTATTGCATCATATGATGTTACATCAAAGGTGGCTGCACTCACTGTTTTCGGTTCAAAGAAAATGTAAAAAAAATTCAACAGGATTACCATCAAGGGACCCTGCAAAGAGAAGGAGGTATGATGTAAGTGTAGTGAATTTGGAATGGGTATGTTGATGCTGGAAGCATATCTTACCATTTCTTGAAGTGATCAAAGGTATCTGTAATACCACTTCTATCTTCAGTTCTAGTATATATATTTTGACAGTATATCAGATTATGTGTATATGTTTACAGATTTGCAATATCTGATTAATTGTTATATCATGAACTTAGAGTAGTTATTATGGGCACATATATTATTTTTTTTTACTCATCTGATGTTGATGAGAGGGCGGTAAAGAGGATGAGTTGTTTCCTTTTTGCACGACCAAGTCCACACGAGATATCGGTTACACTGATGTTGTGTATGCTCGTATTAATAGCCACTTAATTTTGGAAAAATATAAATGAAAATACTTTTCACTAACTTTGTATATAAATAGGTATATCATTATATGAGTTATCTCTCTCCCCCCTCCCCATCTCTCTCACTCTCTCTCTCTCTCTATATATATATAGTGGAGAGTTCAAATGAAAAGAAAAATTTTGTAAGAATAAAAAGAATAACTTTTAAATCAATAGAAATTCTCCATTTACTTCATTTAATGTGTGTATTTAATGTTATGAAAAAGGGCATATAGGTAAATCTATAATTGTCATTAATTAGCTAATTAATTAAACTTGTAACTCATTTTTTTCATATACTCTTTCAAGATAAAATAATTTATGGTGTAAGACAATTTTCGACATGTGTAGGATAAATTTTAGTATGTCTATGATAAATTTTGAAATGTGCAGGGTAAATTTACATGTGTGTAGGGTAAATTCCGGTAAATGTAAGACATATGTAGGGTAAATTCCGGTAAATGTTATGTAGGATAAATTTTGAAATGTGTAGGATAAAATGTTTTTGCTTTATTAATGAGAAATAACATAATTAATGAGAGAAGTTATAAAATATTTAATGTTTTACCATTATGTCCTTTCTTCTTTTTCTTCTTACATTAAAGTTTTTCTCAAATGAACCTTCCCATATATATATATATAGAGAGAGAGAGAGAGAGAGACTAGGAGTTGGCTACAAAGTTCAAATTTTCTAAAAAATGTAAAAAGTCATAAAACACTATAATGTCAACCATAAATATACCAAAAACCCATAAATAACATAATGGAGATTACTAAAACATCATATATGTAGATTTGTGTTGTGTTTTGGATGATAAGGCTCTGATCATATAATGACAAATATTATTGGGTTTTATGTTGATTACCATGTTGTGTTTTATATTCATAGTTCTACGATAACGTGTTTCAAGTTCTTATGGACTATTAGGGTTTGACTATATTGTTTTAATAATCTTCGTTGTATTATTTGTGAGTTTTAGGTGTGTTTTATGGCTGAAATTACAGTGTTTTATAATTTTTTACACTTTTTAAGAAATTTGGACTTTTTGTCAAACCACACCTTATATATATAGGAAAGTTTAAATGAGAACACTTAATATTGTGAGAGTCGTGAGAACGAATGAAAAAAAAACCACAAGAACTTGGTAAAAAACAATTCAAATTTAAATTTTCTCTTACACTTATTATTATTATTATTATTATTATTATTATTATTATTATTATTATTATTATTATTATTTTTATTATTATTATTATTTTTATTATTATTATTCGAATACGATTTAGAAATTTAATGTACACGTCTAAATTTACGTAAATAAAGAAAATTTACACATGTGTAAGTTTGTCATTTACACATATGTAAATTTGTTATATTTACACTTATATAAAAAATCTAATAAGAGTGATTTTGAGATGAGAAATCCTATGGTGGGGAACAGTACCCATCTGCTATTGTTTAGTATAGATGGTAACCAATCAAGCATTATTTCTTTTTCTTTTTTTGGTTTTTTCATCATTTAAGATACTTTATATACATTTGAAAGCTAAGTCAAGGGAACACTACCCGAATTATTTTATATTGTATCTTATTTACAATGACTTGTGTATTAAAGAAATTGGTTTTTATAGGTTTTTCATTCGTTCTCTCGATTCTCGCAATATTTAGCGTTTTTTAAGATAACCATCCCCTACATATATAATATATTATTAAGCATATGGACGGACACAAGGGTAATTTCCCATACATTTTTAAGATGGCATACCAAAAGCCATAATTGAAAATCCTTTTCTATTATCATTTTTCTTCCCTTCGTACCACCTCTCCTTCATCGACCATCTCAAACCTACCTGCCACAATCATCAATTAAAATCAACAGTTACAACCATTAATCTTATCTATGCGGCATTCAAGATATATTAAAAAATTATAGTGGGTGAATAATATTCCCGGATATACATATGAACAGTAATATTTTATCTCTCCTCCATTCACAACCACTTACAATCATTTTTATAATATAATAATCACTCTCACAAATTTTGGGTGTAAGAGATGTAAATGCTCTAAGATCACAATTTTTTTATCTTTCGTTCGAGTATATTCAAGCATATTTTTTAACATTGAAAATCGATTTAACATGGTGTCACACCCCGGCTTTCCACAGCCAATCATACACCGGTGGGCCCGGGTAGGGAATATCGTGGCGTAAGTTGATAACATCATAGACAACTAAACACAGACAACGGAAGTCTTGGATTTAAATTACTATTACAAACCAAATGTTCGAAATACAAAATAATATACAGGCTCGTAATAGAAGATCCACAGACGGATCATAAATTGTACAAAGAAAGAATGTAAAATAGACTTTAGGCAGATATAGGATTTGCAAGATCCTCTTATTACTACCGAGCACTTCCAGCCTATTTCGTATTATACCTGCAAGCTTAGTCTTTTGAAAATACGTCAGCTTTCGCTGGTAAATACACCCAACTGACTCATTTTGAAAACATTTAAAATATGTTTTAAGTGCATATCATCACAAAATCTTTTATAACTTGGGAAAGTTAACGTTGCAACCTTGTTAACAGATTTACATGTTTGTCCATACATACAGGACCCAGTGCGAAAACCAAGACATGATTAACGTACACACCACTTTGGACTCACGAAGGAGTCAATTCTTCCCAACTTTGTGGGCAATGCATTTTGAGCGTCGATCGGGTGTACGCCTACACCCGCGCTAAGGTCGTGGCCACTATCTATTGTAATGAGCCGAGGATATCCAGGACATGGTAGTTAACCCCCGATGTTTAAGTTATCAAATAAAACTGATTAAAACAGAATATGCGGATTTACTAGCCACAATCAAGCATTCGATTGATCCCATTTCCGACCAAGCTGTAATAATTTACCGTAACCCAAGCCTGTATAGGGGAAACTAGTCGAGAATATTTACCTGAGCTAGTCTTCTTTTAATTTAATAACTCAGCCGTACACAAAAGTACTAAGTGTAGATAGCATTTACAGGCAAGTCTCTTGTCAGGATTATGACATAAACTAACCAATTAAATACTAACGGTCTTATTTAAGTCATAGACTTAGACCGACTAGCGTACTTGATCAAAACGTATAACGCTAGATTAAACGATGATTGGATAGAATGTAGTTTATTCCCAAAAAGTACTTTGACTTGTGTAATATGGATAAACTATGAACATTCTGGATTTTGAGACTCAAATGACAAGGTTAGACCCGTTTTGGTTAATTTTCGTAAACTAGTTACATATGCTTAATCATACGCATATCAGCGACATCGGGTAACCGGATAAGTCACGAACAAGTTCTATATGCCATTGCACTTTAAATAAGTTGTAATATCAGTAGGATATCAACTTTTATGCCCGTTATGGTTTTAAAGTGAAACTATGCCTCATAAGGGCGTTTCGGTAATTTCATACCGTATAAAAGGAACTTGAATATAATTTAATATTTTAACTATAAGTATTCTGGAAAAATAACTTATTTATGATATAATATCAGTAGGATATTAATTATATGTGTAATTTATCTTTTATGACCAAAATATGCACCGAATGGGCATTTTGGTCATTTTACACATAGTTTATAAATTATTTGGGATTCTGAGTTTGTATCATGTACCTACTGTAAAAATATTTAAAATAAGTTTTAAAATCAGTAGGTAACAAATCTTGGTTAATAAATATGGTTTAAAACCATACTATGCGCTGAAACGACGCTTATGTCGTAAAATGACGATTAGTGTGACGTTTAATGAAAACTGATGTTAAGGTCAGGTTAACATGTCTTAGATATGTTATTTTATATAAAACATCAGTAGGTAAAAGATTTACTTTAAAAAGATGTGATTAAAGCCATTTTATAAGCCACAAGGGTCTTATCGTCATTTATTGACATACTATAAGGATGTACTCATAAACTCAGTTTATAATATGATTTGACATCCCAGATAATCCTACTTATAATATTACATCAGTAGGAAACTCATTTTCAAATTCATTATCATTAAAACCTCTTTTTACGCAAAAAGGGCATTTTAGTCAAAATGGCATAATTATGGAACTTGTGCATAAACTCAGATTTTGATGATGATCATGTATTATAACCTCACAGGGTTATGCTACACTATATTACGATCATAATGCAACTTTAGATCAGTAGGTAACTAATCTAAATCGGGTCTCAATCGAAAGTCAAAGCAGAAGTCAAACTTCGCGACTTTCGGTTGCGAACCGACCCTAGAACTGAAATTGACGAGCCGAACATGTTCTTACATGTTCTAATAATTATTATCAACTTGTTTAAGCATCAAAACAGGTTTCATAACATATATAAGATCAATTTATGATTTTTCTGAAAAATGGCATGTTTGACTTTTTAATATCGTAACTTTGACCCGTCAATTGGTCTAGCAAACATGATCTTTAGGAGGTGCCCTTTATAGGGACTAACACCTACCTTGTTACGATCACTTAGCCATGTTCATTTAGAACAATGGCTGGACCATGACGGTCTTAACCGAAAGTCAAGGCGTTTTCCGTAAAACGCTTGACTTTTGGCTATAAAAGCCTATAAACGAAAATGTAAGAGCAAGGAACACTTACAAGAGGTTCCTAGAATGCAATAGAACTTAGTTGGATGCTCCTTTCAGTTAGGAACTTCCAGAGGAGGGAGATAGAGTTGTGAATGAGAAAGGTGCAAGTACAAATGGTGAACCTTGGCACCTATTTATAGTTGAGAGCTTGAAGAAGGTGATGCCAGGTGTTAAGGGGTGTAAGAGGAAGCTTACAAGTGTCCTAAAACGTGGCATAGCAGTTTGGAAGACCATAGTTTCGAATCAAATGGTTTTTGGCAATTTGTGTGGAGGCCAAGCAAATTTTCTACAGACACAGGCCTCTCGCGCCCCGCGAGCGCCCCATGGCCAGTTTCAAATTTTGACATTTTTAGCCCCTCAACTTATTAAACCCTCTTAAACCATCCTAAAACACGTTTTTAGCATATTTAGCTCTCCGTAACCAATATTTGGCATACCCGGGAGTATGCCCGGACATTGTCGAGCTCTCGGTTCATTAAAAGGTCACTCAGAGGTATATATTAACATGTTGACACTTTTAATCCCTCCATTATCCAACTTTCACATTTTACAGAATTAACCTCTCTCGTCCAACAACTGGCAGGCATGAGAGTGAGAACTTCGTAAAGGATCACTCAGAGGCCCACTATAAGCATGTTGACTCCGATGTCACTCAGAGGCTGGGCATGTTGACATATCGGTCACTCAGAGGCTATTGTTTTAAGCATGTTGACGTATCAGTCACTCAGAGGCTTACGTTTGCTCATGTTGACACCACACAGTCACTCAGAGGCTCAGTTTGAGCAAGTTGACACCTTTAATCCTTATTAGTCTTTAATAGACTTAAATAAAAATACAACACGTGTCACTATACTATTGGACACGCTTTTACGAGGTGTTACATCCTCACCCCCTTAAAAGAAATCTCGACCTCGGGATTTTATTCAAAAAGATGGGGGTATTTTTGTCGCATAGTGGACTCAACCTCCCATGTATACTCGGGACCTCTAAAGGCGTCCCACAGATCGAAATTGATTTCTCAACGAACCTCAGGTTTTCATCTATTTGCACATCTTTGTGCGACAATGCTAGCGACTTATCGACTAGACATTTCTTAAGGTTAGATATGTGGAATACATCATGAATTCCACTAAGCTCCTCTAGCAGCTTAAGCTTATAAGCTACAGCGCCGACACATTCGACTATCTCGAATGGTCCTATATATCTTGGGTTTAACTTACCCTTCTTTCCGAATCTCATTACACCTTTCCAAGGTGATACTTTCAGCATGATTTGGTACCCTACTTGGAACTTGAGAGGTTTACGCCTCTTGTCAGCATAACTCTTCTGCCTATCACGGGTAGCATTGAGACTATCACGAATTTGCACAATCTTTTCCATGGTCTCCAGGACAATCTCAGGTCTTCATAGTTGGGCTTCCCCAACTTCTGCCCAGCACACGGGCATTCAACACTTTCTCCCATACAAGGCCTCGTAAGGAGCAGCCTTGATGCTCGTATAATAAATATTGTTATTGGAGAATTCTATTAGTGGTAAGTGGTTATCCCAACTTCCACCTAAATTAATCACACATGCCCTAAGCATGTCTTCCAAAGTCTGGATAGTACGCTCACTTTGACCATCAGTCTACGGGCGGTAAGCCGTACTAAAGTTTAATCTTGTGCCTAAAGATTGTTGGAAACTTTTCCAAAAATGAGAGGTATATCTAGTATCTCTGTCATATACAATAGATACCGGCACACCGTGTAGGGACACAATCTTGTCCACATACAACTTAGCCAATTTGTCTGATTATACGTTTCCTTAATTAGCAAGAAATGCGCTGACTTGGTCAGCCATCTACAATGACCCAAATCGTGTCATTACTTGGTCTTAGGTAACTTGGTAATCAAGTCCATAGTTACCATTTCCCATTTCCATGTGGGAATTTCCAATTGTTGTAGAAGTCCTGACGGTTTCTGATGTTCAGTTTTAACTTGCGAACACATCAAACACTTAGCTACATAAGTGGCTATGGATTTCTTCAAACCCATCCACCAATAATTCTTTTTCATATCCTGATACATTTTGTCACCTCCGGGGTGAACTGAGTATCTCGTATTGTGTGCTTCCTAGAGGATTAGATCTCTAAGTCCCCCAAAGACTGGAACCCAGATCCTTCCATTAAATCTAAGGATTCCATCTTTTCCAGGCGTTAATTGATCAACATTCGCCTAATCCCTCATTAGGAATGTTAGCCTCTAATAGGGCTTGCCTTTGCGCATCTAATAGCTTCTCATTCAAGCTATTTCTGAGCTTAATGCTCTTTGCATTAATCCTAATGGGCTTAATTCTTTCCTTGAGACTTAAGGCGTCAGCAACGACATTTGCCTTGCCGGGATGATAGCGAATTTCGCAATCATAATCATTAAGTGTTTCCATCCAACGCCGCTATCGCATGTTCAATTCTTTCTGATTGAACAGATGCTGGAGACTCATATGGTCAGTGTATATAATACACTTTATGCCATACAAGTAATGTCTCCATAGCTTTAGTGCAAATACAACGGCACCCAATTCCAAATCATGGGTGGTGTAGTTCCTTTCGTGCACCTTTAATTGCCGTGATGCATAAGCAATTACCTTGCCTTTTTGCATTTGCATACAGCCCATGCAAGTGTGCGAAGCATCAGAATAGACTACAAAATCCTCAATACCCTCAGGTAGAGATAACATAGGAGCATTGCTCAACTTGTGTTTTAGAATCTCAAAGGATTCTTGTTGTTTCGGACCCCAAACAAATTTGACATTCTTACTGTCACACCCCGACCCGCAGCGGAAAAGGTGACCGGGGCATGATTGGGTTATCATCAAAGCTCATGACAATTATTATAACGTTTCATATTCATTAATACAATTTAATGGGAAATTTACAATCATAAATACATCATGACCTAACATCAATCTAAGCTTCTTTGTTTTCTTCTAAGGCATTTCCTATGTTTTCCTTGCTTCATCCTGTTCACCTGTATCATGTGTAAAAAGGTTTTTGGATCAACAAAAAGTTGGCGAGTGAATCCTATGGAAAACATTTGAACAAGTTTATTCAATTGATTATAAATAATGTGCATAACCACATATGAGTAAATGTAGATGTAAATTTATTCACACAACACATAATATTAAATATTGCACACACATACATCAAATGATTGTTTTGAGGCACGCGTTGTTCGACTCGTCTCCCACGAGGAACTGATGAGCCTAATGAATGAGTTTTGAGGCACGCGTTGTTCTACGAACTGATGGGCCTAATGAATGAGTTTTAAGGCACGCGTTGTTCAACTCGTCTCCCACGAGGAACTGATGGGCCTAACAAATAATTTGCATACAACTTGACAATATGTAATACATCACAACAAACAATATTTACATTCTAAGTTTAGATCATATAATGGTATAGCACGAGTTTGAATAAGCGAATTAATTTAAGCGACACATGATACACCCCAAAACATGAATAAAAAGGGGAATTTGTAAGAATTCACTCACAGTGGGTGCGTTCGGTTGATGATGTTGAATGCACGCGAAGTGGTTTTAACCACGAGTGAAATTAACCTAGATAAATTGTCACACCCCGACCCGCAGCGGAAAAGGTGATCGGGGCATGATTGGGTTATCATCAAAGCTCATGACATTTATTTAACGTTTCATATTCATTAATACAAATTAAATGGAAAATTACAATAATGTTACAACATGATCTAACTAACAATCTAACTTCTTTGTTCTCTTCTAAGGCATATCCTATGTTATCCTTGCTTCAACCTGTTCACCTGTATCATGTGTAAAAAGGTTTTTTTGGATCAACATAATGTTGGCGAGTGAATCCTATGGAAAACATTTGAACAATTTATTTAAATTGATTATGAAATATGTGCACAACCAAACATGAGTAAAAATAGATGTAATTTAATCGGCAATCATAAGATGTTAAATGAAACACTCATGAATAATAATGGAACAATTAAAGGCACGCGATGTTCAACTCGTCTCTCACGAGGAACTGAGGGGCCTGATGAATGAATTGCATAAACATGATAATATGAATAACACAACTACAAACAATATAAACTCAATGATACACACATGAATAATAATGAATTTGATGTGAAGCACGCGATGTTCTACTCGTCTCCCACGAGGAACTGATGGGCTTAATGTATGAGTTTCATATGACTTGACAAATGGCAATAAGTAAATCACAACAATAAAAACAATCTAAGTTTAAGTCATGATGTGGTATGGCACAAGTTTAAATAAATAAATTAATTAATTTCATAACACATGACACACCCCAAAACGTGTAATTTAAAAGGGGGAATTGTAAGATTCACTCACAGTGGGTGCGTTCGGTTGATGACGTTGAATGCACGCGAAGTGGTTTTAACCACGAGTGAGATTTAACCTAGATAAATCGCATTATGGTTTGGTAAGTAAACGGATTTTATTAAACTATTTTAGTAGGATTGTTGGGTGCATTTTTGTGAGTTTGAGGCTATTTTCTAATCTTAAAAATGTTATTTTTAAGTATTTATAATTGATTTTTAATTAAAATAATTAAATAAAAATAATAAAAATATTTTATTTTTTTCTGCTACAGTTGACTTTGACCATTGACTTTGACTAGCGTTGACCGGTTCGAGGCATATTGTTGTGCGCTGGGTGAGGCTCGAACCCGAGACCTCCCGTACGCGTGCACGCAGCTCTACCAACTGAGCTACGTGTCTAACCCGTTATATATCCGATTTTAATTACATATATACATTAATTAGAATTAAACAGAAATCCTTTTTATTTTAAAAACAGTTCAAACGACTCGGACATGCACTCCACAGGTCTCGAACCCGGGACCTGTGGTTTAATCTAACACACAGTCCACCGCTGGACTGTGTGTTCAACATGTTATATAACTCGATTTTTATTATACTTAAATACAATTTAGTTATTTCCTTTTTCTGCCTTATTTAAAAAGAATAGATAATTGTCCGAGTCGGTGCTGAAGACCGGACTCGAACTCGTGACCAGCGATATAAACAAACACACAGTCCACCGCTGGACTGTGTGTCTAACTTGGTTATTATTCCGGTTATTAATATACTTAACATATAACTGTGGCGACTCCGGTTCAGTTAAACAAAAAAAATGGTTTTTATTAAGGCAGCGTGTGTGAGACGGGAATCGAACTCGAGACCTTTAGCGTTTTATGTGCACACAGTCCACCGCTGGACTGTGTGTCTAACCCGATTAATTTCATGATTTTAATTACACTTATAATATAACCAGTACATCGTCTTCTTCATCAAAGAATAACCAGAGAAAGTCGACTGACTGGTTCAAGGTTTTTTATCGGTTTATTAGTGTTTTACAGTCGATTAAGGTAAGATAAAAGTGAAAAGGAAAAGAAACTGGGCGGAGAAATATACCGACTGGACTCTCTGTTTTCCGGCAGAAACTCCGGCGACAGAATTCAACTCCGGCGACAGGTTCCTTATAGCAGCTAGTCTCCGGAAAGCTTGGAAAAGGTAAGGGTGACTTCGGTATAAACTTAGGAGGTTCAGAAAAGCTCGGCAGTGGGGAAACCGGTTTTCCGGCGACGAACAGATTTATTCCGGCGAGTGGAATTACGCCGTGAAAAGATGTGTTTTTGAGCGAAAAGGTTTGTCGTCGGTTGTGGGTCAATTTATAGGGGAAAAACGAGATGCACTTGGTCTGATTTCCGACTGTGTTCGTTTATTTAAATTTTCCGGCGGTTATGATTTTGGTCGCGGACTTCAAACATCGGTTATAACCGATATCTGGTTAATGGTTTACGTTATAACGTAAATTGTAGTTAAGATTCGCGGGATTTCCGGGATTCCGACGACTGAATCGTTTGGGCGCCGATTTTGAATTCGTAACGACACTTTATCAATTAAATGATTCTATTATTTCACAAGAAGCATCCGTGGCGCAGTGGTTTGTGTGTGAGGTGATAAGTTGCTGAGTGACTCGGTACAGACCCGGGTTCGAAACCCGGCAGAAACAAATCATTTTTATTTTGCGATTTTTGACAGTTTTTCAAAAACTAAATATATATTCCCGTATAATAATTGATTACGGATCGTTTAAAAATATTTTGGGCATTTAATTCGCAACGAAAATTTTGACTGACTGTTCGGTTGATAAACGGAGCGGGTTTGGTAAATCCGTTTTTGACGGATGTTACAGTATCCCCTGCTTTTTAGAAATTTCGTCCCGAAATTTAAATAATGATATATTTTGACTAAAAGGGTGATGATGTTTTGTTTGACAGTTGTATGCTTAGCAAAATAAAGGCTTAAGTTTTGTTCGAGGCGGTAACGTTCCTTGTAAGGGTTAAGTACCCTATTCAGGAATCGCTTTTTGTTGCCTACTGTATAAGTATTGATAAACAGGAATGATTTGCTAAAAATGATATCATGCATAAGAGTTTAGATAAGTTTGGGAAAGTATGGTTATATCCTAAGGCAAAACTTCTAACACTACAACCTATATGGGACATAAATAAAAACACAACAGCTGATATTTGAACATAAGTAAACACATCAGCAAATATTTGAACATGAATAAACACATCAGCAAATATTTGAACATGAATAAACACATCAGCAAATATTTGAATCCACATTCTGATAGCATATATGTTTGAATGATGGAAGTTCCTCTCTCGTTTGTTATGATGGAGAGGTTAGTTTATGTAGAAATGGAACACAATCCAATCTCTTTAAATAACATGATGATATAAATGTAACACAAATTCCAACCAAGGCAATACTAAATCCTACATGGAACTTCTCATAACCGCCTGATAATGCCTCTGATCCTTTGGCAAGAATACTTATATATAGGAAGTACCAGCGGCGTATCCACCATATTCTTGCCAAATTTTCATTAGTTTTATCAGTGAATTATGATTAGTCCTATAACTCTACAACCAATACAACAAACATAAAATACTGA
Organism: Scalesia atractyloides; assembly: GCA_947069175.1. Lineage (NCBI taxonomy): Eukaryota > Viridiplantae > Streptophyta > Magnoliopsida > Asterales > Asteraceae > Scalesia > Scalesia atractyloides. The sequence goes on along the minus strand of CAMTDV010000003.1, from coordinate 78,443,817 downwards.
AATGAAATATATCTGTGCGATCAAGGCTCAATCGAACGGAGCCGATCGTATTGCATGTACTGAAAATGAAATGGATGTGCGCTCAAGGCTCAATCAAACGGAGCCGAACGTATTGAATGTACTGAAATTGAAATTGTGTGCTCAAGGCTCAATCGGGTGGAGCCGAGCGTATTGCATGTACTGAAAATGAATAACTTAACCACACAAACAGCCTATGCATGGAACCTCTCATAACCGCCTGATAATGCCTCCGATTATTTGACAAGAATACTTATATATAGGAAGTACCAGCGGCGTATCCACCATATCCTTGTCAAATTTTCATTGACTTTATCCGCAAGTTATGGTTAGTTCGATGCGACTCTACTACAAACACCACAACCACAAGATACTGATAATGAAATTGTCTGTGCGCTCAAGGCTCAATCAAACGGAGCCGAACGTATTGAATGAAATTGTATGTGCGCTCAAGGCTCAATCAAACGGAGCCGAACGTATTGAATGTACTGAAATTGAACAACTTAATCTAAACAACCATCACACAATCAGCCTATGCATGGAACCTCTCATAACCGCCTGATAATGCCTCCGATCATTTGACAAGAATACTTATATATAGGAAGTACCATCGGCGTATCCACCATATCCTTGTCAAATTTTCATTGACTTTATCCACAAGTTATGGTTAGTTCGATGCGACTCTACTACAAACACCGCAACCACAAGATACTGATAATGAAATTGTCTGTGCGCTCAAGGCTCAATCAAACGGAGCCGAACGTATTGCATGAACTGGAAATGTAAATTGAAATGTGCGCTCAAGGCTCAATCAAACGGAGCCGAACGTCTTGCATGTATTGAAATGTAAAATGAAATAACCGATCAAGGCTCAAACAAACGGAGCCGATCGTGCGGGCACGCCCTGATCAACCCATAATAAAATGGGGATCAAACTCAACCTCGATGGATGGGGAGCTACGGCCTCGGCAAAAGCATATACTGAAAACAATATATAATATATAATATCCAATAATTTCTCTAACAGTCTACACATGTGATAAAGAAAACATAAGACTAAACAATAGGAGTTGAATCTGGATCTTTGGCGAAGAGGACTAGCTGAGTATCTTCGTTTGGGCCGTCATTATCTTCGACAGGATTGGCGTTGATATTGAAGACTCTTCCTCTTGCTGGTGGCATAGTGGTTGGGTTTTCTTGGTTTACTTGGTTAACTGGGTTTGATTGGGCTTGAGTGTTGATAACGTTAACCAATTGAGGGCATGTGTTTCTAAGGTGGGTAGGGTCGCCACAATTGAAGCAAACTCGTGCATATGGGAACATGGGGTGTTGGGGTTGGTGATAAGTTTGGGCCATGTTTTGAGTAGGGGAAAAGGTTTGGTCTTGAAAGGTGCGACAAACATTGCTCAAATGACCATAGCGTCCACAAGTTGTACATAGCCGGCAAGGTAAAGTAAGGGGATGGTGATAAAAACAGTTGTTGCATCGAGGGTGAGGTCCAAGATATGGTTTCTTATTTGGGTAAGCTGAGTTGGGTGCCACTTGGGTGATTGGGATAGCTCGGATGGGTATAGCGTGAAAAACTGGTTGATTACGTTGGGTAGCAGCGAAAAGTCGCCCGACTCTTCTTCTCTTAGGATTGGGTTGAGAAGGTGATTCGGGTTGAGTGGAGTCGGAGGTTTCAGTCGATTCTTTATCCTTCTTCTTCTCCTCCTTGAAGTCTTTGTTTCGGATTCGGTTCTCGGTGAGCTCTGTTGCTAGCTCCATTGCTGCTTCTAAAGTTGCAGGCTTGGTACTTATCACAGGGTCTTGAATCTTTGACGGAAGACCACGAATGTAGTGCTCGATCAAACGGTAGAGGGGAGTAAACATGTTGGGAACCATTTGATGTAATTCGAGGAACCTTTTGTTGTAGGTGGTGTGGTCTCCTTCCATTTGCTTCAATGAGTAAAATTCAACTTCTAATTTCTTGATTTCGCTCCTTGGACAAAATCGTCTGGTCATGATTTCCTTCAATTCGTTCCAAGTTAAGGACATAGCATCTTCAACACCTCGTTTGGCCTTCTCTGTATTCCACCAAGTAAGTGCTATCCCATATAGTCGACCGGTAGCATAACGCACTTTGCGATCATCAGGGCAATCGCAATTTAGAAAAGTATTCTCCATTTCTTCAAACCAATGGAGGAGTGCGGTGACACCTTCAGTCCCTTTGTATTTCGGAGGGTCGCATGATTTGAAGTGCTTGTAGGTACATTTAGTGGTATTTGAGGGAGAGTTGAAAATGTTTTGGTTTGCTTGATTGACAGGATTATTGGTGAGTGCTTGTTGAACTTGGGTTACAATGTTGGGTATTACGGCAGCCATTTGTTGAGCGATTAAGGCAGCCATGCGTTCGCGGGCTTTTCTTGCTCTCGTCTTCCTACGGGCGAGGTTAGAAGACATCTACAAGGATTACATGACAAAAGTATGAGTTGGATGCTTTTGAGATCATGGGTCGCATTCAAGAATGAACATTCATAAAATAATTATAGAAAAATACTACATCCATAGGATGTCTTGGGCTTTGCTCGCTGTTATACTTTACCTGTGTAATCATGTGGGCCCCCATGAATACCGGTTTTTCATATGGTTCGCACGGTTTCTGCCTGGTTGCGTACACAAAAACCCGGAGAAAATCGAGAAATTTGTATACAACGTGTGATATTCGGAATGTGTCCAGGTGTAGACACGGTGACACCTCAAAGTAGGGTTAGTTCGAACGACGTTTGGTGTGGCATGCTTTGGCCTAATAGGTCCTTCGTACTCTCATCGTTGGTCCCCAGGTAGGCAAACTGTTATATTGGATTTATACGAATGCCAGCCTAGACAGGACGTTCCGACTACCGGTACTTGTACCCTTCCAGTTACTACATGCCCGTCGCAGAACTTACTTTGATAAGAATTGAAAATTGCACAAAATCTTTGGATAATGAGAGTATGAAAATAAATTGAATACATGAACATCGATATATGTATAATGATTATGTGTATATATGTATAATGAATATGTATATGAGCATGTATGTTTGACTGAAATGTAAACAAATATGAAACAAATAAATATCACAAGTTTGTATGTAACCACCTAATCAATTTAAAATTTAGGCAGACTATAGTATAGGCTCTAAGGGTCTAATAACCTATCCTATATCCCTATAGTCATGGCTCTGATACCAATCTGTCACACCCCGACCCGCAGCGGAAAAGGTGATCGGGGCATGATTGGGTTATCATCAAAGCTCATGACATTTATTTAACGTTTCATATTCATTAATACAAATTAAATGGAAAATTACAATAATTTTTTACAACATGATCTAACTAACAATCTAACTTCTTTGTTCTCTTCTAAGGCATATCCTATGTTATCCTTGCTTCAACCTGTTCACCTGTATCATGTGTAAAAAGGTTTTTTTGGATCAACATAATGTTGGCGAGTGAATCCTATGGAAAACATTTGAACAATTTATTTAAATTGATTATGAAATATGTGCACAACCAAACATGAGTAAAAATAGATGTAATTTAATCGGCAATCATAAGATGTTAAATGAAACACTCATGAATAATAATGGAACAATTAAAGGCACGCGATGTTCAACTCGTCTCTCACGAGGAACTGAGGGGCCTGATGAATGAATTGCATAAACATGATAATATGAATAACACAACTACAAACAATATAAACTCAATGATACACACATGAATAATAATGAATTTGATGTGAAGCACGCGATGTTCTACTCGTCTCCCACGAGGAACTGATGGGCTTAATGTATGAGTTTCATATGACTTGACAAATGGCAATAAGTAAATCACAACAATAAAAACAATCTAAGTTTAAGTCATGATGTGGTATGGCACAAGTTTAAATAAATAAATTAATTAATTTCATAACACATGACACACCCCAAAACGTGTAATTTAAAAGGGGGAATTGTAAGATTCACTCACAGTGGGTGCGTTCGGTTTATGACGTTGAATGCACGCGAAGTGGTTTTAACCACGAGTGAGATTTAACCTAGATAAATCGCATTATGGTTTGGTAAGTAAACGGATTTTATTAAACTATTTTAGTAGGATTGTTGGGTGCATTTTTGTGAGTTTGAGGCTATTTTCTAATCTTAAAAATGTTATTTTTGAGTATTTATAATTGATTTTTAATTAAAATAATTAAATAAAAATAATAAAAATATTTTATTTTTTTCTGCTACAGTTGACTTTGACCATTGACTTTGACTAGCGTTGACCGGTTCGAGGCATATTGTTGTGCGCTGGGTGAGGCTCGAACCCGAGACCTCCCGTACGCGTGCACGCAGCTCTACCAACTGAGCTACGTGTCTAACCCGTTATATATCCGATTTTAATTACATATATACATTAATTAGAATTAAACAGAAATCCTTTTTATTTTAAAAACAGTTCAAACGACTCGGACATGCACTCCACAGGTCTCGAACCCGGGACCTGTGGTTTAATCTAACACACAGTCCACCGCTGGACTGTGTGTTCAACATGTTATATAACTCGATTTTTATTATACTTAAATACAATTTAGTTATTTCCTTTTTCTGCCTTATTTAAAAAGAATAGATAATTGTCCGAGTCGGTGCTGAAGACCGGACTCGAACTCGTGACCAGCGATATAAACAAACACACAGTCCACCGCTGGACTGTGTGTCTAACTTGGTTATTATTCCGGTTATTAATATACTTAACATATAACTGTGGCGACTCCGGTTCAGTTAAACAAAAAAAATGGTTTTTATTAAGGCAGCGTGTGTGAGACGGGAATCGAACTCGAGACCTTTAGCGTTTTATGTGCACACAGTCCACCGCTGGACTGTGTGTCTAACCCGATTAATTTCATGATTTTAATTACACTTATAATATAACCAGTACATCGTCTTCTTCATCAAAGAATAACCAGAGAAAGTCGACTGACTGGTTCAAGGTTTTTTATCGGTTTATTAGTGTTTTACAGTCGATTAAGGTAAGATAAAAGTGAAAAGGAAAAGAAACTGGGCGGAGAAATATACCGACTGGACTCTCTGTTTTCCGGCAGAAACTCCGGCGACAGAATTCAACTCCGGCGACAGGTTCCTTATAGCAGCTAGTCTCCGGAAAGCTTGGAAAAGGTAAGGGTGACTTCGGTATAAACTTAGGAGGTTCAGAAAAGCTCGGCAGTGGGGAAACCGGTTTTCCGGCGACGAACAGATTTATTCCGGCGAGTGGAATTACGCCGTGAAAAGATGTGTTTTTGAGCGAAAAGGTTTGTCGTCGGTTGTGGGTCAATTTATAGGGGAAAAACGAGATGCACTTGGTCTGATTTCCGACTGTGTTCGTTTATTTAAATTTTCCGGCGGTTATGATTTTGGTCGCGGACTTCAAACATCGGTTATAACCGATATCTGGTTAATGGTTTACGTTATAACGTAAATTGTAGTTAAGATTCGCGGGATTTCCGGGATTCCGACGACTGAATCGTTTGGGCGCCGATTTTGAATTCGTAACGACACTTTATCAATTAAATGATTCTATTATTTCACAAGAAGCATCCGTGGCGCAGTGGTTTGTGTGTGAGGTGATAAGTTGCTGAGTGACTCGGTACAGACCCGGGTTCGAAACCCGGCAGAAACAAATCATTTTTATTTTGCGATTTTTGACAGTTTTTCAAAAACTAAATATATATTCCCGTATAATAATTGATTACGGATCGTTTAAAAATATTTTGGGCATTTAATTCGCAACGAAAATTTTGATTGACTGTTCGGTTGATAAACGGAGCGGGTTTGGTAAATCCGTTTTTGACGGATGTTACATAAATAGCATTATGGTTCGGTAAGTAAACGGATTTTATTAATCCATTTTAGTAGGATTGTTGGGTGTATTTTTTTGTGAGTTTAAGGCTATTTTCTAACCTTAAAAATGTTATTTTTAAGTATTTTTAATTGATTTTTAATTAAAATAAATAAATAAAAATAATAAAAAAATTTGATTTTTTTGCTACAGTTGACCGTTGACTTTGACCGGTTCGAATCGTGTAATTGTGCGCTGAGTGAGGCTCGAACCCGAGACCTCCCGTACGCGTGCACGCAGCTCTACCAACTGAGCTACGTGTCTAACCCGAAATATTTCTATTTTTAATTATATTTATATATTAATTATGTTCAACAGAAAATCCTTTATTTTCTAAAAACGATTTAATCCAAGACTCGGTACGCTCCACAGGTCTCGAACCCGGGACCTGTGGCTTATGCAAACACACAGTCCACCGCTGGACTGTGTGTCCAACTTGTTAACTAAACTTATTTTTATTATTCTTAAATACAAACTAATCATTTTCATTTATGCCATATTAAAAAGTTTGAATAATTGTCCGGGTCGATGTAGTAGACCGGACTCGAACTCGTGCGCTTTGATTAAATATACACACAGTCCACCGCTGGACTGTGTGTCTAACTTAGTTATTATTCCGATTATTAATATACTTAACATATAAAAGTGGTGCTTCCGGTTCGGTTAACAAAAAAAAAGGCGTTTTTATTAAAGCAGCGTGTGTGGTACAAGATTCGAACTCGAGACCTTTGTGTTTAATGTGCACACAGTCCACCGCTGGACTGTGTGTCTAACCCGATTAATAACTTGATTTTAATTATACTTATATGTTACAGGTACTTCATCTTCTTCGTATACATGAACCCAGAAACCGGAATCTGATCTGTTAAAAATGTTTTAACAGAATCTGGGTTGCATAAAAATTTAGAACGTATTAAACATAAGATATAGGAAAGTTTAGAGGCTTATACCAACTGGAAGCAAGGTTTCGGTTTTCCGGTGGCCAAATTCCGGCGAAATGCAGATAAATTCCGGCGACTGAAGGGACTTCCGGCGAATAGAACAAAGATTTTGAGTGATGAAGAAGTGTGTGGTGCGAGTTCTCTTGTGAGGGGTTGGGTTGTATTTATAGAGTAACAAGTCAATCACTGATTTTGGTAAAGAAAATTTCGGCCGACTTGATTTCCGGGATTGGTCTTTAACTGTTCGATTGAGTCTGACCAATTGATTGAAAACGGTTTTTCTTTAGTCTCTTGATCGCGAAGAACAGAAACGGAAGCTTGATTGGTGCCTGATTTTGAGTTCGGCTGATACACGGCGCCGGTTTTGAATTCGGAAAAACATGATATCAATTAAATGATTCAAATAATTAACAAAAATCACAAGTGGCGCAGTGGTTGAACGGCTGGGTGTTAAGTTGTTGTTGAATCGTCTATTGACCCGGGTTCGAAACCCGGCAGAAACAAAACATTTTTATTTTCTTATTTTTGACAGTTTTTCAAAAACAAATTATATATTCCCATGCAATAGTTAATTATGTATCGTTTAAAAATATTTTGGGCATTTAATTCGCAACGAAATTTTTAACTGATTGTTCGGTTAATAAACGGAGCGGGTTTGGTAAAATCCGTTTTTGACGAAGGTTACAGTATCCCCTGCTTTTTAGAATTTCGTCCCGAAATTTAAATAGTGATATATTTGACTAAAAGAATGATGGTGTTTAGTTTGACAGTTACATGCTTAGAAGAAATAAGGGTTTAAGTTTTTGTTCGAGGCGGTAACGTTCCTTGTAAGGGTTAAGTACCCTATTACAGGAATCGCTTTTTGTTGCCTACTGTAAAAGTATTGATAAGCAGAATTGATTTGCTAACTTTGATTTCATGCATAAAAGTTTGAATATGCTTAGAAGGTTAGGGTTATATCCTAAGGCAAAACTTCTAATACTACAATCTACACAAATAAACACAACGGCTAATAACTGAACCCACATTCTGATAGCATATATGTTTGAATGGTGACAGTTCCTCTCTCGTTTGTTATGATGGAGAGGTTAGTTTATGTACAAATGGAACACAATCCAATTTCTTTAAATAGCGAGATGATATAAATGTAACACAAATTTCAACCGAAGCAATACTAAATCCTACATGGAACTTCTCATAACCGCCTGATAACGCCTCTGATCCTTTGGCGAGAATACTTATATATAGGAAGTACCAGCGGCATATCCACCATACTCTCGTCAAATTTTCATTGGTTTTATCAGTGAATTATGATTAGTCCTATGTGACTCTACAACCAATACAACAACTCATAAATACTGAAAATGATAATGTCTGTGCGATCAAGGCTCAATCAAACGGAGCCGATCGTATTGCATGTACTGAGAATGAAAATGTCTGTGCGATCAAGGCTCAATCAAGCGGAGCCGATCGTATTGCATGTACTGAAAATGATAAACTTAATCTAAACAACAATCACACAAACAGCCTATACATGGAACCTTTCATAACCGCCTGATAATGCCTCCGATCATTTGACAAGAATACTTATATATAGGAAGTACCAGCGGCGTATCCACCATACTCTTGTCAAATTTTCACTGGTTTTATCAGTAAGTTATGATTAGTTCTATGTGACTCTAAAACATAAACAAACACCACAATCAGCGCTTGAGTCTTAATTCTGATAGTATACATGTTTGAATGATGACAATACCTCTCTCGTTTATTATGATGGAGAGGTTAGTCTATGTAGAACTGAGACACAACTCAACTTCTTTAAATGATGAAACTGAGATACGTCGTGAGGTATGATGATATGAATATTAAATCAATGAGTATAAAACAAACTGAACTAGTAATTTGCATTAAAATTCTTGGATAAATTTCCAATTTATAATTGAGATACGTGAAAATTGAGATAACATAAAGAAAAACATAAAAACTAAGCGGTTGGAGTTGAATCTTGATCCTTGATGAGGGAAGGCTAGTTAAGTGGTTTGTTTGGACCGTTATTATCTTCAACAGGATTGGCGTTGATGTTGTAAACTCTTCCTCTTGCCGGTGGTGGAGCTGGGTTTGTTTGATTTGCTTGGTTAACTGGGTTTGCTTGAGCTTGGGCGTTTATGATGTTAACCAATCGAGGGCACGTGTTTCTAAAATGGGTAGGGTCGCCACAATTGAAACAAGCTCGAACATATGGGAACATGGGGTATTGGGGTTGTTGATATGTTTGGATCATGTTTTTAGTAGGGGGTGAGGTTTGGTTTTGAGAGGTGCGGCAAACCTTGCTCAAATGACCGTAGCGTCCACAATTCGCACATAGTCGACAGGGTAAGGTAGATGGATGGTGATAGAAACAGGTGTTGCATCGAGGGTGAGGTCCAATGTAAGGTTTCTTATTTGGGTAAGTTGAGTTGGGTGCTACTTGAGTGATTGGGATAGTTTGGGGAGGTACAACTTGTGAAGCTGGTTGGTTGTGTTGGGTGACGACGAAGATTTGCCCATCTCGTTTTCTCTTAGAAATGGGTGGTGTAGAGGATTCGGTTCGGGTGGAGTTTGAGGTTTCGGTTGATGCTTTATCCTTCTTCTTCTCCTCCTTGAAATCTTTGTTCCGGATTCGGTTCTCGGTGAGCGCTGTTGCTAGCTCCATTACTGCTTCCAAAGTTGCAGGCGAGGTACTTATTACAGAGTCTTGAATCTTTGATGGAAGACCACGAATGTAGTGCTCGATCAAACGGTAGAGGGGAGTGAACAAGTTGGGAACCATTTGATTTAACTCAAGGAATCTCTTGTTGTATGTGGTGTGGTCGCCTTCCTTTTGTTTCAAAGAATGGAACTCATCCTCCAATTTCTTGATTTCGCTTCTTGGGTAAAACCGTCTTGTCATGATTCCCTTCAACTCTTCCCAAGTCAAAGTCATAGCATCTTCAACACCTCGTTTGGCCTTCTCTGTATTCCACCATGTAAGTGTTATTCCAAGTAAACGACCGGTAGCATATCGCACTTTGCGATCATCGGGGCAGTCGCAATTTAGAAAAGTGTTCTCCATTTCTTCAAACCAATGGAGGAGAGCGGTGACACCTTCAGTACCTTCGTATTTTGGAGGATCGCAGGATTTGAAATGTTTGTAGGTACATTTAGTGACTTTTGGGGAAAGATTGACAGTGTTTTGATCTTCTTGGTGGGTTGGGTTGACGGAATTAGCGGTAAGGGCTTGTTGAACTTGAAATACGATGTTGGGTATTACGGTCGCCATTTGCTGAGCGATTTGGGCAGCCATGCGCTCACGGGATTTTCCTGCTCTCATTTTCCTACGAGCGAGGCTAGAAGACATCTACAAGGAATACATATCAAGAGTATGAGTTGGATGCTTTTGGGATCGTGGGTCGTGTTTGGGAATGAACATTCATAAAATAAATATAGAAAAATAAATCTACTACATCCATAGGATGTCTTGGGCTTTGCTCGTAATTGGGCCTTGCATGCCGCCATACTTCACCTTCGTAATCACGTGGGCCCCCATGATTACCGGGTTTTTCATATGGTTCGCATGTGTTAGCCTGGTTACGTACACTAAAACCCGGAGAAAATCGAGAAATATGTAACGTATGATATTCGGAATGTGCCCAGGTATGGACACGGTGACATCTCAAAGTGGGGTTAGTTCGAACGACGTTTGGTGTGGCATGCTTTGGCCTAATAGGTCCGTCGTACTCTCATCGTTAGTCCCCAGGTAGGCAAACTGGTCCGTTATTTTGGATTTATACGAATGCCAACCTAGACAGGATGTTCCGACTACCGGTACTTGTACCCTTCCGGTTACTACATGCCCGTCGCAGAACTTACTTTGATGAGATTTGAAAATTGCAACAAAATCTTTGAATAATGAGTGTACGAAAAATGAATTGAATATATGAACATTGATATATGTATAATGAATATGTATATAAGTATGTATGCTTGACTGTAAGTATAAACAAATATGAAACAAATAAGTATCACCAGTTTGTATGTAACCACCTAATCAATTAAAAATTTAGGCAGACTATAGTATAGGCTCTATGGGTCTAATAACCTATCCTATATCCCTATAGTCATGGCTCTGATACCAATCTGTCACACCCCGACCCGCAGCGGAAAAGGTGACCGGGGCATGATTGGGTTATCATCAAAGCTCATGACATTTATTATAACTTTTCATATTCATTAATACAATTTAATGGGAAATTTACAATCATAAATACATCATGACCTAACATCAATCTAAGCTTCTTTGTTTTCTTCTAAGGCATTTCCTATGTTTTCCTTGCTTCATCCTGTTCACCTGTATCATGTGTAAAAGGGTTTTTTGGATCAACAAAAAGTTGGCGAGTGAATCCTATGGAAAACATTTGAACAAGTTTATTCAATTGATTATAAATAATGTGCATAACCACATATGAGTAAATGTAGATGTAAATTTATTCACACAACACATAATATTAAATATTGCACACACATACATCAAATGATTGTTTTGAGGCACGCGTTGTTCGACTCGTCTCCCACGAGGAACTGATGGGCCTAATGAATGAGTTTTGAGGCACGCGTTGTTCTACGAACTGATGGGCCTAATGAATGAGTTTTAAGGCACGCGTTGTTCAACTCGTCTCCCACGAGGAACTGATGGGCCTAACAAATAATTTGCATACAACTTGACAATATGTAATACATCACAACAAACAATATTTACATTCTAAGTTTAGATCATATAATGGTATAGCACGAGTTTGAATAAGCGAATTAATTTAAGCGACACATGATACACCCCAAAACATGAATAAAAAGGGGAATTTGTAAGAATTCACTCACAGTGGGTGCGTTCGGTTGATGATGTTGAATGCACGCGAAGTGGTTTTAACCACGAGTGAAATTAACCTAGATAAATAGCATTATGGTTCGGTAAGTAAACGGATTTTATTAATCCATTTTAGTAGGATTGTTGGGTGTATTTTTTTGTGAGTTTAAGGCTATTTTCTAACCTTAAAAATGTTATTTTTAAGTATTTTTAATTGATTTTTAATTAAAATAAATAAATAAAAATAATAAAAAATTTGATTTTTTTGCTACAGTTGACCGTTGACTTTGACCGGTTCGAATCGTGTAATTGTGCGCTGAGTGAGGCTCGAACCCGAGACCTCCCGTACGCGTGCACGCAGCTCTACCAACTGAGCTACGTGTCTAACCCGAAATATTTCTGTTTTTAATTATATTTGTATATTAATTATGTTAAACAGAAAATCCTTTATTTTCTAAAAACGATTTAATCCAAGACTCGGTGCGCTCCACAGGTCTCGAACCCGGGACCTGTGGCTTATGCAAACACACAGTCCACCGCTGGACTGTGTGTCCAACTTGTTAACTAAACTTATTTTTATTATTCTTAAATACAAACTAATCATTTTCATTTATGCCATATTAAAAAGTTTGAATAATTGTCCGGGTCGATGTAGTAGACCGGACTCGAACTCGTGCGCTTTGATTAAACATACACACAGTCCACCGCTGGACTGTGTGTCTAACTTGGTTATTATTCCGATTATTAATATACTTAACATATAACAGTGGTGCTTCCGGTTCGGTTAACAAAAAAAAAAGGCGTTTTTATTAAGGCAGCGTATGTGGAACAAGATTCGAACTCGAGACCTTTGTGTGTTTAATGTGCACACAGTCCACCGCTGGACTGTGTGTCTAACCCGATTAATAACTTGATTTTAATTATACTTATATGTTACAGGTACTTCATCTTCTTCGTATACATGAACCCAGAAACCGGAATCTGATCTGTTAAAAATGTTTTAACAGAATCTGGGTTGCATAAAAATTTAGAACGTATTAAACATAAGATATAGGAAAGTTTAGAGGCTTATACCAACTGGAAGCAAGGTTTCGGTTTTTCGGTGGCCAAATTCCAGCGAAATGCAGATAAATTCCGGCGACTGAAGGGACTTCCGGCGAATAGAACAAAGATTTTGAGTGATGAAGAAGTGTGTGGTGCGAGTTCTCTTGTGAGGGGTTGGGTTGTATTTATAGAGTAACAAGTCAATCCCTGATTTTGGTAAAGAAAATTTCGGCCGACTTGATTTCCGGGATTGGTCTTTAACTGTTCGATTGAGTCTGACCAATTGATTGAAAACGGTTTTTCTTTAGTCTCTTGATCGCGAAGAACAGAAACGGAAGCTTGATTGGTGCCTGATTTTGAGTTCGGCTGATACACGGCGCCGGTTTTGAATTCGGAAAAACATGATATCAATTAAATGATTCAAATAATTAACAAAAATCACAAGTGGCGCAGTGGTTGAACGGCTGGGTGTTAAGTTGTTGTTGAATCGTCTATTGACCCGGGTTCGAAACCCGGCAGAAACAAAACATTTTTATTTTCTTATTTTTGACAGTTTTTCAAAAACAAATTATATATTCCCATGCAATAGTTAATTATGTATCGTTTAAAAATATTTTGGGCATTTAATTCGCAACGAAATTTTTAACTGATTGTTCGGGTAATAAACGGAGCGGGTTTGGTAAAATCCGTTTTTGACGAAGGTTACACTTACGGGTTAAGGTAGTCAAAGGAGCGGCTATTCTTGAAAAGTTCTCAATGAACCTCCTGTAGTATCCAGTCAATCCTAGGAAACTACGAATCTCCGATGGGGTTTTGGACACTTCCCAATTCATTATGGCTTCTATTTTGGCGAGATCCATTTGGATACCACGCTCACTTACAACATGTCCAAGAAATTGGAATTTTCTAAGCCAAAATTCACATTTGGAAAATTTAGCATAAAGCTTATCTTGGCTTAGCAATTCTAGAATGCACCGAAGGTGTTTCTCATGATCAACTTGATTACGAGAATAGATAAGTATGTCGTCTATGAAGACAATGACAAACTTAGCCAAATATGGTTTGCAGACTCTATTCATGAGATCCATGAATGTTGCAGGTGCATTTGTGAGCCCAAAAGGCATCACTAGAAATTCAAAATGACCATATCGGGTCCTAAAGGCAGCCTTAGGAACATCCTCACTCCTAACCTTCAGCTGATGATATCCTGATCTCAAATCAGTCTTAGAAAAGTAACTAGCCCCTTGAAGTTGATCGAATAAATCATCGATCCTGGGTAGAGGATATCGGTTCTTAATTGTTAACTTGTTTAGCTCTCGGTAATCAATGCACATTCGAATTGAACCATCTTTCTTCTTTACGAATAAAATAGGAGCTCCCTAAGGCGATGAACTGGGCTGAATAAAGCCTTTCACTAAGAGTTCATCTAACTTTAATCTCAATTCCTTCACCTCCGCTGGTGCTAACCGATATGGAGCTCTGGCTATCGATGCTGATCTAGGTAGGATATCAATTCTAAAATTCACTTACCTATCTAGATGTAGGCCAGGTAATTCTTCGAGGAAAACATCAGAATACTCCGAGATAACCGGAAGGTCTTCAATACTTGGCTTAGGTTCATTGATAGTTACTTGTTCCATATAAAAGACACATTCTTTCCTCAGACACTTGGATGGCTTAAATAACGACACCTTGTCTGGCAATCCATAGTGTGAATCTCCATGGATGGTGATCGTTTCACCGGATGGGGTTTTACTTTCGATGAGTTTCTTATCGCAGGCAATGCGGGCTTGGTTATGGGATAACCAATCCAATCCTAAAACTACATCGAACCCTGCCAACTTCATTGGCAATAGGTAGATAGGGATATAATGATTCTTAATGGATATAGCGCATTCATCAAGAATGGAAGATGTTGTTTCTAAGGTTCCGTCAGCAAGTTCTATCTCATGAGTTTTATCTAGAGTTCTTATGGTCAATTTTAATAATTCACTAAACTTATGATTAACAAAATATTTAACTCCACCCTAATCGGAAAGAACTTTAGCATATACATCATTGATGAAGAATGTACCTGTTATGACGTTGTTGTCATTAATGGCCTCCCTGGCATTCATTTGGAAGGCACGAGCGTTCCCTTTCTTAGCCTCCCCAGGCTTTTCGTCAATTATGGGGTTCTTAGGGCAATTAAACTTCATATGCCCCTTTTCATTACAGTCGTAATAGACGACATTCTTAAGATCCTTGCATTCTAGGGTCTTATACCCCTTTTTCTTACATATACCGCAGGGTTTATCTTGTGGGTCAATATTACATCCACCCAATGCCTGCGGTTGCAATTTCTACATGTCCGGGTTACACCTGACTTATCTTGGTTCCTTTTGAACCCAAATTTTCCTTTCTTTTTAAATCTTTGGGAGTTATCCTCCTCCCGCTTTCTTTTCCCGTCAGACTCATTTTTTACTGACTTTTGCCTTACCAAATCTAAGGTGAGGGAAAGGGATAGGTCAACAGCAGACCTATATGTACTAGGCTGAGCAGCCTTTACCATGCCCTTTATTTCGGGCGCTAGCCCATTGATGAAATGCGCAATGCGTTTGGGCTCAGGGTAATCAGATAGGAAACTAATCTACATAGGGAATTGAAATCGGAAACATATTTCCGACAATCTAGGTTCTTCATTGTGAGGGTCAGAAAGCCTAACTCTATTTTCTCCACATCATGAGGTGGGCAGTAAGTTTCCTTAATAAGGTCCACAAACTTGGACCATCCTAAACTGTACAGGTGTACCTTACCGGTTAACTGTACCATTGCTTTCCACCATATTAGGGCATCGCCCTTGAAGGATTGTGATACATACTTAACCACATCCTTATTAGCCCAGCCGCTGATATCCACTATTGTCTCCATCTCGTCCAGCCACTTCAAAGCTTCCACAACTCCTTTCTCCCATTAAAGTCTCGAGGCTTGCAGGAGACAAAATATTTATAGGTACATCCGTTTTTAAAAGAACGGACCTATCAGCGATTTCTAATTTCTTTGGTTCACTCTCCGCTTTAGAAGAGTGAACTGAGCTCTCCTTATGAGCTAAGGATGGTGCGATTGATAATGGTTTGGAGCGAGTAGTACTCGACTCCCTAAGTTTTTCTATGGCATTTTCCATGGCCTTTCCCACAGTTGCATCTATGCGAGCTTGGAAGTCATCGTTGTTAATGGCCATGTTTTCAGCCTTGTTAGAGCTAATCTCTCGGTGGCTACTCTGTGCCTCGTCCGAGTTTACCATTTTGAAGCTTTGGCTCTAAATATCAAACAAATTTTTTCTTAGCCATGGTATAAAAACCATATTGGCTTTAAACATTGGATATAACAATCCATCTCCTATTTAAGCTAGTGTGAATAACATCAAAACTCTTAGGCTTATATATCTATATTTGGCCTATGTCTTAATAGGACCATCAAAGGCAAATTGTCACACCCCGACCCGCAGCGGAATAAGAGTCGGGGCATAATTGGGTTATCACCAAAGCTCATGACATTTACTAATATGTTTCATATTTAATAAAGTCAAAGTTACATTTCCAAAAAAATCCAAACATGTTCATTCAATACAAAGAAAATAAACCAAGCATAACAATCCCAACTCTAAATCGTTTTATTCTTCTAGTCCAAGTCCTATGTGTTCCTAGCTGCTGCTGGTTCACCTGTATCATGTGTAAAATGGGGGTTTTTGGGTCAACATAAGTTGGCGAGTGAACCTTATTAGATAAACATTTATTAATGAATTAATTGTTAGTTTATCAATGAAAAATTGTGCATAATCATAGATGAGCAAATGTAAATAATCAAGCAATGGCAGTTAGCAGTCACAACTATAACATACAATAACGCATGACAGCATACATGAACATACCAACATCATACTGTAAATAACATAAATGAAACTGTGCGATCAAGGCTCAATCAAACGGAGCCGATCGTATTGCATGTACTGAAAATGAAAATGTCTGTGCGATCAAGACTCAATCAAACGGAGCCGATCGTATGTGGGCACGCCCGGTTCAACCTCATAATGAAATGGGGAACATGCTCAACGCTCATAATGTATGGGGAGCGGCGGCCTATGAAATTGCATGTACTGAAAATAATAAACTTGCATCCAACAATAACAACACAACAGGAAACATACTGAATACACTAGTTCATGATATGATGTATGCACAATGGTTTAAGTATAATATATATATATATATCAAGACACATGATACACCCCAAAACGTGATTAAAACGGGAATTTGTAAAGGTTCACTCACATTGGGTGCGTTGGATTGGAGATGGTAATATGCGCACGAATTAGATGAGCGGAACAACGAGGATTACTAACCTAAATAATAACGGAAAAATATATTAAATGGGTGGATTTTATTAAGGATTTTAATGAAATTTTTAGATATATTTTTGTGAGTTTATGGCTATTTTCTATCTTTAAAAATGTTATTTTTAAGTATTTTTAATTGATTTTTAAATTAAATTTAATAAATAAAAATATAAAAAAATTTGTTTATTTAGCGTTGACCGTTGACCGGTTCGGTCAGCGTATTAGTTTGCTCCGGGTGAGGCTCGAACCCGAGACCTCCCGTTCGCGTGCACGCAGCTCTACCAACTGAGCTACGTGTCTAACCCGAAATAATCTTGTTTTTATTTATATTTATACACTTATTTAGTTAAACCGAAATTCTCTTAAATTTCAAAAACATTTTAATTCAACGTACCGGTGCAAGTGACGGGTTTCGAACGCGCGACGTATGGTTCATGTTGCACACAGTCCACCGCTGGACTGTGTGTCTAACCTGGTTATTATCTCGGTTTCTATTATACTTAATAACTAACTGAGTTATCCCGGTTTAGTTTTTAAACAAAAAGGCTTTTTATTATATAAGGAGTGCGTATAGCAGGAATCGAACTCGGGACGTGCGTGTGTATTTTGCACACAGTCCACCGCTGGACTGTGTGTCTAACCCGTTTAAAATACCAATTTTAATTAGTCTTAAGTTGTATTGCGTCTTCATCTTCTTCGTTGATTTTACACAGAAAAACATATTCCGACTGTTATGACCGATTCATGACTTATACGCTTTCCAGACATTACCAGTAATTTAAAAGTAAAGAATGGAGAGAGTTTGGGAAAAAAGATGTACCGATTGATGTTGTTCACAGAATTCCGGCAGAGGTTCGTCGGTTCTGAAGGTGAACTCCGGCTGTTGAAACCAATTAACAGCTTTGTTCGATTATTTAAGAAGTTGAGGCACTTAAACAAGGTTTAACAGAAGTTTGGGAGATCATACCCGTTCACGGTGTGTTTCCGGCAGTTTCAGGAGTTTTCCGGCGAAGGTAAGATTTTCGACAAACGTTGACTAGGATCGATTCTGATGGTGGAGTTGTGTTAGTGACTGATTAATCACATGATTGAAACAGAAAGAGTCAGAGGAAATACCGTGTGGATGTGAGTCCCGGTTTTCCGGCGACTTGCAGAATTTTTCCGGCGATTTGATTTAAGCTTCTCCGGTGGACTGTAAGGTTGCGGAAATGCAATTGAAAGCCTTGCGGAGTGTTTTGAGTCGCATGAAAGGTCTAGGATTGAAGTAGTTCGAGAATTGAAAACTTTCGGTTATTAAACCGATCTACTTCCGAATTCAAGTTACACTCATGGCAGCATTGATTGGAATCGTTCGTTTATCGGTTATACTCGCTAAATCACGAGTATCCGAATCGATTTTGGGTGTTTGATAACCGATTTCAGTTACAATTTGTAAAATCGATTGATTTACCTTAGTCCATAAAACTTATTTGTTTCCTAAAGATGACAGAAAACAAACAAGTGGCGGAGTGGTGATGTGTGTGTGCGTTAAGTCTTTGTTGTTGTAACCGGCTGACCCGGGTTCGAGTCCCGGCAGCTTCATAATTTTTTTATTTATTTTGTTTTAACTTTTTATCAAATATAATTTTTATAGTTTAGTTTATTTATTAATTATGTATCGTTTTAACTCAAAATAATCATAAATATTTAATGTAACTTTTATAACTAGATACTTGATTACAAAACGGAGCGGGTTTTGAAAACCCGTTTTTTACAAATGTTACAGTATCCCCTACTTTTAGGAATTTCATCCCGAAATTTAAGTAGTTGAAGTAGTAGGAAAAAGATGCGGGTATTTTTCACGCATTAAGTCTTCACGTTCCCAAGTAAACTCAGGTCCCCGTTTCGACTCCCAGCGTACCCTAACAATTGGAATGCGACTTCGTCGAAGACGCTTCTCCCCGTAGTCCATGATCTCCACTGGTCTTTCAATAAAATGCATAGATTCATCAATCTGAATATCTTCCAGCGGAATATGGAGATTCCCATCAGCGAGGCACTTCTTCAAGTTCGACACATGGAATGTGGGATGAATCCTGTTGAGTTCTTCTGGTAGGTCAAGCTTGTATGCTACAGGACCTACTCTTTCGAGTATCTTGAAAGGTCCTACGTAACGAGGTGCTAGCTTCCCCTTTTGACCAAAACGAACTACTCCCTTCCACGGTGATACTTTTAAAAGCACATGATCACTAATGTTAAACTCTAAGGGCTTCCGTCGTTTATCTGCATAACTCTTTTGACGACTTTCGAATTTGATGAATCTTGTCTGTGGTTTCTTGGATCAATTCTGGACCAGTAATTTGTGCTTCCCCAATTTCGTGCCAACATACAGGAGATCGGCACTTACGACCATATAAGGCTTCAAAAGGTGCCATGCCGATGCTCGAATGATAGCTATTGTTGTACGAAAATTCAACTAATGGTAGGTGGACGTCCCAATTTCCCGTGAAGTCTATGACACATGCTCTAAGCATATCTTCAAGAGTTTGGATGGTGCGCTCAGACTGTCCATCAGTTTGAGGATGATAGGCGGTACTGAGATCTAATCGTGTGCCCATAGCGGATTGTACTGCTTGCCATGTTCGTGAGGTGAAACGACCATCACGATCAGAAATAATACTTAACGGTACCCCATGTCGGCTTACGATTTCGTTGATATAAATACGTGCAAGCTTTTTCGTTTTTGAAATCTTCGCGGATAGGAATAAAGTGAGCTGATTTTGTAAGCCGGTCTATAATTACCCATATTGTGTCATACCCACCAGAAGTGCGAGGTAACCCGGTAATGAAATCCATGGTTATATTTTCCCACTTCCATAGAGGTATTTCCGGTTGGACTAGAAGTCCTGAGGGTCTTTGGTGTTCAGCCTTCACCTTGGAACATGTGAGACACTTGGAAACAAAAACGGCAATATCCTTCTTCATTCCAGGCCACCAATAGGTGTATCGTAGGTCTTGATACATCTTATTGGCTCCTGGGTGTATAGAATATCGCGTCTTGTGAGCTTCATTCATAAGACTTTCACGAAGATTGTTGTGGTTAGGAATCCAGATACGATCTAGGTAATACAGAACACCGTCTGATTTAGTTTCAAGTTTTAGCTCGGCTCCACAGGACATCTCCTTTCGTACATCTTCTTCTGTTATTGAAACGTGTTGGGTTTTTTTAATTTGATCTTTAATGTCGGTTATAATTTGCGAACATAGAAGATGAATGGAGTTCGCATAACCCTTTCGACTAAGTGCATCAGCCACCACATTTGCTTTACCAGGGTGGCATCTAATTTCACAGTCGTAATCATTCAGGAGTTCGACCCATCTTCGTTGCCTCATGTTTAACTCTTTTTGATTGAAGATATGTTGAAGACTCTTGTGGTCAGTGTATATTTCACACTTAGTACCATAGAGATAATGTCTCCATATCTTAAGAGCGAATACAACGGCTCCAAGTTCTAGGTCATGAGTGGTGTAGTTCTTTTCATGCGTCTTGAGTTGTCTCGAGGCATAAGCTATGACTTTTCCTCTTTGCATGA
The DNA here is from genome assembly GCA_947069175.1 of Scalesia atractyloides. Lineage (NCBI taxonomy): Eukaryota > Viridiplantae > Streptophyta > Magnoliopsida > Asterales > Asteraceae > Scalesia > Scalesia atractyloides. Next base: position 78,423,090 of record CAMTDV010000003.1, on the reverse strand, counting down.
GAACGCAGCCTAATCCTTGCCCTGACGCGTCGCAATAGACTACAAAATCATCACACCCTTCAGGAAGAGTGAGGATTGGTGCATCACAAAGTTTTTGTTTAAGAGTTTGAAAAGCTTCTTCTTGCTTGGGTCCCCATACGAAAGGTTTTCCCTTATGAGTTAAAGCCGTGAGTGGTACCGCAATGCGAGAGAAGTTTGAAATGAACCGACGATAATAGCCAGCTAGTCCAAGAAAAGATCTTACTTCAGTTGGTGTACGTGGAGCTTGCCATTCTTGAACTGCTTTGATCTTTGAAGGGTCAACATGTATTCCCTTGTCATTGACTACATGCCCGAGGAATTGCACCTCTTTTAACCAGAATTCACATTTGGAGAACTTGGCATAAAGCTTTTCCTTTTCTAGAAGTGCAAGAACGAGTCGAAGATGACGCTCATGATCAGCTTTAGATTTTGAGTAAATAAGAATATCGTCGATGAAGACTATAACAAATCGATCAAGATAAGGTTTGCAGACTCTGTTCATTAGGTCCATGAAGACAGCTGGTGCGTTGGTTAATCCAAATGGCATAACCATGAATTCATAGTGGCCATAACGAGTTCGAAAAGCAGTCTTAGGGACGTCTTCTTCATGCACTCTAAGTTGATGATAGCCAGATCGAAGATCTATTTTTGAAAAGCAGCTGGCACCTTGTAGTTGGTCAAGAAGATCATCAATGCGAGGTAAAGGATAGCGATTCTTGATGGTTAACTTGTTGAGCTCCCTGTAGTCGATGCACATACGAAAAGATCCATCTTTCTTCTTTACAAAAAGGACAGGTGCACCCCAAGGCGACGAGCTAGGACGTATGAATCCCTTGTCAGTCAACTCTTGCAATTGACTGGCTAGCTCTTGCATTTCAGAGGGGGCTAACCTATATGGAGACTTTGCAACTGGTGTAGCACCAGGTATAAGATCAATACGGAATTCGACGTCTCTAACTGGAGGAAGTCCTGAAATGTCGTCAGGAAAAACTTGTGGAAAGTCTTTTACTACAGGAATGTCTTCAAGTTTCTTCTCCATGGTTTCCTTTTTGATGATACGAGCTAAAAACGCGACATAATTCTTGCGAAGATATTTTTGAGCTTGAAGACAAGACATTAAGCTAAGCCCTTTCGACGAGGTTTCTCCAATGATTCGAAGAGTCTAACCGTTTGAAAGAGGAATACGAATAAATTTTTCACGACATACAACTTTCGCCTGATGTTGACTGAGCCAATCTATACCGATTATGATGTCAAAACTTCCCAGCTTCATAGGAATAAGGTCGACTGAGAAATCGTGGTCGTTTAAGGTGAGTGTACAGTTGCGTAAAATAGAGTCTAATGAAACTGGTTTCCCATCCGCAACTTCTACCGTTATGGATTCCGTGAGCTTATCCCGATTTTTGCTTAAGATAGGTTCAAATTCTAATGACACAAAACTTCTATCCGCACCAGTATCAAATAACATAGAGGCATATCTACCATTTATAAGGAACGTACCGTTGACCACATTGCCGTCAGCTCTAGCCTGGTTAGCGTTGATATTGAAAGCTCTCCCTCTTGCAGGTGGGGGAGCTTGGTTTGCTTGGTTCACCGGGTTGGCTTGGGCCTGAGCATGAATAATATTAACCAACCTTGGACAAGTGTTTCGGAAATGGCTTGGGTCGCCGCAATTGTAGCAAGCCCGCATTGGTTGACCCATAGGATAATTGGGCTGGTAATATGTTTGGGCTAAATGTTGAGTGGGTGGTAGTAGGGGTTGTTGGCCTTGGCCCATTATTTGTTGGTGGGTTTGGGTTAAAGGTTGGTAGCGGTTCGTTCGTTGAGGCATGCGGCAAGTTTGAACATTATGACCCGCGCGACCGCAGCCGGTGCAATATTGACAAGGATGATCAGGGGAATGGTGATATTGGCAACGGTTACATTTTGGTAACGGGCCTGTGTAGGGTCTTCTGTATGGTGCGGGTGAAGGAGTGACTTGAGTAATGGGTGCAGCAGGAATAGGGGAGTTGGTTTGAGTAACCGCAAAATTTCTGGTGTTGCGCTTCCTCTTATTGGCGGACTTAGAGGAAGGAATGGGGTGGTTTGAAGTTTGTCCCTCAACAGGGGCTTTCTTCTTCTCTTCTTTGAACTTCCCGTTACGAATTCGGTTTTCGGTCAGTTCAGTTGCTAACTCCATAGCAGCTTCAAGTGTTACTGGTGAAACGCTGAGAACTGAATCTTGGATTTTCGAGGGAAGTCCTCGAATATAGTGCTCGATCAGACGATAGGTTGGGGTGAACAAATTTGGAACCATTTGATTCAATTCCAAGAACCTCTTGTTATATGTAGTGTGATCACCCTCCTTTTGCTTTAGAGAATGAAACTCGTCCTCCAGCTTTTTAATTTCACTTCTAGGACAGAAACGCCTAGTCATGATTTCCCTTAACTCCTCCCAAGTGAAGGCCATCGCATCTTCAGTTCCCCTCTTCCCTTTCTCAGTATTCCACCAAGTGAGAGCTACCCCAAATAGTCTCCCGGTGGCGTATCTGACCTTGCGATCCTCAGGACAATCGCAGTTTAGAAAGGTGTTTTCCATCTACTCGAACCAATGTAGGAGAGCAGTGATACCCTCGGTCCCTTCAAATTTAGGAGGATCACAGGACTTAAAATGTTTGTAAGAGCACTTGCTGGTAGGAGGGTTGTCGATGTTCTGATCCTGTTGTTGGGGTGGGTTAGTAGGATTTATAGCAAGGGCTTGTTGTACTTGGACCACAATGTCAGGCAGTATCGTGGCCATTTGTTTCGCGATCTGAGTGGCCAAACGTTCCTGAGACCTTCCCGATCTTTTACCCCTTCGTTGCTGTCTAGACGACATCTACAGGATCATAAAATGAGAAGATTGTGAGTTTATGGTGTCTTTTTAGGTGTCATGTGTCTTTAAGAAAATGAAAATAACATAAATATCAATAATGCAACTACATCCATAGGATGTCTTGGGTTCGCTCATGTTGGGCCTCAAATGTCCCCCATACCTTCACCTACATAGTCATGTGGGCCCCCATGGCTATTGGCTTGGTAGGATTCACATTAGTATTGGCAATTTAACACTCGCATCCCCCGAATGCAAACCACAAAATATGTTCATGAGATGTTTGGTCGGAACGTGTCCAGGTGTAGACACAATGACAACTCAAAGTGGGGTTAGCCCAGCCGCTGATATCCACTATTGTCTCCATCTCGTCCAGCCACTTCAAGGCTTCCACAACTCCTTTCTCCCATTAAAGTCTCGGGGCTTGCAGGAGACAAAATATTTATAGGTACATCCGTTTTTAATAGAATGGACCTATCAGCGATTTCTAATTTCTTTGGTTCACTCTCCGCTTTAGAAGAGTGAACTGATCTCTCCTTATGAGCTGAGGATGGTGCGATTGATAATGGTCTGGAGCGAGTAGTACTCGACTCCCTAAGTTTTTCTATGGCATTTTCCATGGCCTTTCCCACAGTTGCATCTATGCGAGCTTGGAAGTCATCGTTGTTAATGGCCATGTTTTCAGCCTTGTTAGAGCTAATCTCTCGGTGGCTACTCTGTGCCTCGTCCGAGTTTACCATTTTGAAGCTTTGGCTCTAAATATCAAACAAATTTTTTCTTAGCCATGGTATAAAAACCATATTGGCTTTAAACATTGGATATAACAATCCATCTCCTATTTAAGCTAGTGTGAATAACATCAAAACTCTTAGGCTTATATATCTATATTTGGCCTATGTCTTAATAGGACCATCAAAGGCAAATTGTCACACCCCGACCCGCAGCGGAATAAGAGTCGGGGCATAATTGGGTTATCACCAAAGCTCATGACATTTACTAATATGTTTCATATTTAATAAAGTCAAAGTTACATTTCCAAAAAAATCCAAACATGTTCATTCAATACAAAGAAAATAAACCAAGCATAACAATCCCAACTCTAAATCGTTTTATTCTTCTAGTCCAAGTCCTATGTGTTCCTAGCTGCTGCTGGTTCACCTGTATCATGTGTAAAATGGGGGTTTTTGGGTCAACATAAGTTGGCGAGTGAACCTTATTAGATAAACATTTATTAATGAATTAATTGTTAGTTTATCAATGAAAAATTGTGCATAATCATAGATGAGCAAATGTAAATAATCAAGCAATGGCAGTTAGCAGTCACAACTATAACATACAATAACGCATGACAGCATACATGAACATACCAACATCATACTGTAAATAACATAAATGAAACTGTGCGATCAAGGCTCAATCAAACGGAGCCGATCGTATTGCATGTACTGAAAATGAAAATGTCTGTGCGATCAAGACTCAATCAAACGGAGCCGATCGTATGTGGGCACGCCCGGTTCAACCTCATAATGAAATGGGGAACATGCTCAACGCTCATAATGTATGGGGAGCGGCGGCCTATGAAATTGCATGTACTGAAAATAATAAACTTGCATCCAACAATAACAACACAACAGGAAACATACTGAATACACTAGTTCATGATATGATGTATGCACAATGGTTTAAGTATAATATATATATATATATATCAAGACACATGATACACCCCAAAACGTGATTAAAACGGGGAATTTGTAAAGGTTCACTCACATTGGGTGCGTTGGATTGGAGATGGTAATATGCGCACGAATTAGATGAGCGGAACAACGAGGATTACTAACCTAAATAATAACGGAAAAATATATTAAATGGGTGGATTTTATTAAGGATTTTAATGAAATTTTTAGATATATTTTTGTGAGTTTATGGCTATTTTCTATCTTTAAAAATGTTATTTTTAAGTATTTTTAATTGATTTTTAAATTAAATTTAATAAATAAAAATATAAAAAAATTTGTTTATTTAGCGTTGACCGTTGACCGGTTCGGTCAGCGTATTAGTTTGCTCCGGGTGAGGCTCGAACCCGAGACCTCCCGTTCGCGTGCACGCAGCTCTACCAACTGAGCTACGTGTCTAACCCGAAATAATCTTGTTTTTATTTATTATTACACTTATTTAGTTAAACCGAAATTCTCTTAAATTTCAAAAACATTTTAATTCAACGGACCGGTGCAAGTGACGGGTTTCGAACGCGCGACGTATGGTTCATGTTGCACACAGTCCACCGCTGGACTGTGTGTCTAACCTGGTTATTATCTCGGTTTCTATTATACTTAATAACTAACTGAGTTATCCCGGTTTAGTTTTTAAACAAAAAGGCTTTTTATTATATAAGGAGTGCGTATAGCAGGAATCGAACTCGGGACGTGCGTGTGTATTTTGCACACAGTCCACCGCTGGACTGTGTGTCTAACCCGTTTAAAATACCAATTTTAATTAGTCTTAAGTTGTATTGCGTCTTCATCTTCTTCGTTGATTTTACACAGAAAAACATATTCCGACTGTTATGACCGATTCATGACTTATACGCTTTTCAGATATTACCAGTAATTTAAAAGTAAAGAATGGAGAGAGTTTGGGAAAAAAGATGTACCGATTGATGTTGTTCACAGAATTCCGGCAGAGGTTCGTCGGTTCTGAAGGTGAACTCCGGCTGTTGAAACCAATTAACAGCTTTGTTCGATTATTTAAGAAGTTGAGGCACTTAAACAAGGTTTAACAGAAGTTTGGGAGATCATACCCGTTCACGGTGTGTTTCTGGCAGTTTCAGGAGTTTTCCGGCGAAGGTAAGATTTTCGACAAACGTTGACTAGGATCGATTCTGATGGTGGAGTTGTGTTAGTGACTGATTAATCACATGATTCAAACAGAAAGAGTCGGAGGAAATACCGTGTGGATGTGAGTCCCGGTTTTCCGGCGACTTGCAGAATTTTTCCGGCGATTTGATTTAAGCTTCTCCGGTGGACTGTAAGGTTGCGGAAATGCAATTGAAAGCCTTGCGGAGTGTTTTGAGTCGCAGGAAAGGTCTAGGATTGAAGTAGTTCGAGAATTGAAAACTTTCGGTTATTAAACCGATCTACTTCCGAATTCAAGTTACACTCATGGCAGCATTGATTGGAATCGTCCGTTTATCGGTTATACTCGCTGAATCACGAGTATCCGAATCGATTTTGGGTGTTTGATAACCGATTTCAGTTACAATTTGTAAAATCGCTTGATTTACCTTAGTCCATAAAACTTATTTATTTCCTAGAGATGACATAAAACAAACAAGTGGCGGAGTGGTGATGTGTGTGTGCGTTAAGTCTTTGTTGTTGTAACCGGCTGACCCGGGTTCGAGTCCCGGCAGCTTCATAATTTTTTATTTATTTTGTTTTAACTTTTTATCAATATAATTTTTATAGTTTAGTTTATTTATTAATTATGTATCGTTTTAACTCAAAATAATCATAAATATTTAATGTAACTTTTATATCTTGATACTTGATTACAAAACGGAGCGGGTTTTGAAAACCCGTTTTTTACAAATGTTACACAAATTACAACTGTCATTGTCATTTAAACAAATTTTATACAGCTCATAGGCTTGTTACTAATGGTTATAATTATACGGCACGTTGGCCTGGCACGCTGGCTTGTCACTTTGGCCATATCATATGGCATATCAGCCTGTCACTTTGGACATAACCTATGGCATATCAGCCTGTCACTTTGGACATAACGTTTGGCATATCTGCCTGTCACTTTGGACATAACATTTGGCATATCACTTTGGACATAACGTATGGCATATCAGCCTGTCACTTTGGACATCACGTTTGGCATATCAGCCTTTCACTTTGGACATAACATATGGCACGTTGGCCTGCATCACTTTGGATGTAAATTATGGCATGTTGGCCTATCATGTAGACGACTAGTGTGGTTCCTCAAGTCACGCTACCAGGAGTATGAACATTCCTTAATGTTAACATAAGAGTACCTTAATGTTTGATTAATAGTCCCGGTCACTTTGGACCTTAACGACTTGGAGGCCTGAACCTAGTTCACCACCTCTGGATAGAAGGATAGCTTCCCTTAACTATCCTGATAGAAAGGCCTTTTATCCTTAACTATCATTTCTTGGCCAATATGTGGTCTGTGCCACTTGGCATAATCAAATCCATTAAGATCTTTTGGAATTATATAGCAGAGTATAAATTTTGATTAAAATCGAGACGCTCGCTTGAAGAGGATGAATACATATATATAATTCCAAAAATACTTCATTAAATTTCAAAGAGAAATTACAATACTAGAAACAACGAAATAAACTGTCCATGCAAGGACTTAAAGAGATAAAATGTCCATGCAGGGACTAAAGAAATATCAATGTCCTTACAGGGACTATTATATATTAGAAGAGACTTCACTCGTCCTTCTTTCCTTTAACCAGCTTGGAGAGTTTCTTGAAGAATTTGTTTGTCTTCTTCTTCGTTTTCTTCGCTTGTTGTTGCATTTCTTTCATTCGTTCTAAGGCCTCGTTAATGGCCTCAAGTGGTAGCGGAGGTTGTGATTGTGGTTGTGGCATAATAGGATACTGATACCCATAACTTGGATATCTAGTAGGTGGATATGCAGGTGGAAAAGGAGACAGGTAAAGTGCATTATGCATGACCGCTTGCATGCAAGGGTCTTGCGACAATGCTTGGTAATCAACATGTGTTTTTGGGTTAAAGGATCATATCCGAACGTATCCGGATATGTTGGGATAGGGTTATTATAACCCGGTAGTGGTGGTTGAACTATTGGTGGTGGTGTTGGTTCCACCACAGGTGACGCATTAGAGGATCCACCAATTTGTGGGTCCTCGTGAATAGTAGGGTAAGGTTTGGGCAAGGGTGGCATCGATCCTGGCCGTTGGCCCGCACGCACTGACATACGTGCTCCTCTTTTCCTCCTTGGCAGTTCTGAGAACTTTTAACGTTTATTAATTATATGCCGATCATTATATATATCTTATACATGTCATTATTATTGCTTTAATATATAGGGTTTTTTTTACATATTTCCCCCTACTAAGCTGGCTTATTACGTATTTCCCCAAACAAAAAAATCAATTGCATATTTCCCCTCCCTAACTCATACATATTACATATTTTCTCTTTTCATTAAAATTACTTTTAGAATGACCATTTTACCCTTAATGAACTATTAAATGAATATATCCGTATTTCTCCTTTCTAATATCATCAATCAATTACATATTTCCTCAATTCATGCATTATTTCCTCAATTCATACACATATCACATACATTAATAACCAATGTGTGTATGATAGTCGCTACCAAGAAACCAATATTCCTAACACTCGTTTATAACAGATCATGTATTATCTGATTTTAATTAGTGTGTTTAAGTGCAGTTTATATCGGATAAGTCATTACAAATATGACATAATTTATATTGACAAGAATAACAAGTAGAAGAATTGGGAAAATAATACATGAATTGGGGAAAGGTTGTTCCACCGGTTCCGTGTGCACATCTTCTTGCATGGGAGGTGGTTGGGAGTGATGGGAAGGAGTGTTAGTGAAGGTAAATTGGTTCCAATATTGTTCCCACTCATTAGGATCTTGATAAGGCGATCCAGCATAAGAGTTCGAATCACTTGAGATTTCAATGAGATGCGCATTTGGACCTGGCGGCGGCATCTCCGGGTCGGAGTCCTCGTCTATTGGGTTTGGCCGATCCAGCCGATTTTGATGAGCTGGGGATGTGTTAAAGTATTGGTTGGGATTAAACTCATCATGGTAAGAATGATGAGAGTGATGGGAGTGGTGTGAATGGTACGAGTGGTATGAACTTTGAGTGTGGGTAGGCGAATGTTGTGGTAGTGGCCATGAATCCCCCGAATCTTCATAAGGGTTCAGGTGATGGGGATGTGAAGGGATATGTCCTGAAGGTCCTCCCCTCATTGGTCATTTTCCTTTCCTCTTACTTGTGGTGGAATTTTCCTGTTTAAAAAATCAATTCAAAACAATACTAATAACTTAATAATGAAATGAGTAATCCTGGGATCAATCGAATGCGGGATTGTGGCTAGTAAATCCGCATATTCTATTTTGATCAGTTTTGTTTGATAACTTAAACATCCGAGGTTACTACCATGTCCTGGATATCCTCGGCTCATTACAATAGATAATGGCCACGACCTTAGCGCGGGTGTAGGCATACACCCGATCGACGCTCAAAATGCATTGCCCACAAAATTGGGAAGAATTGCCTCCTTCATGAGTCCAAAGTGGTGTGTACATTAATCATGTCTTCGTTTTCGCACTGGGCCCTGTATGTATGGACAAACATGTAAATCTGTTAACAAGGTTGCAACGTCAACTTTCCCAAGTTATAAAATATTTTGTGATGAGATGCACATAAAACATATTTTAAATGTTTCCAAAATGAGTCAGTTGGGTGTATTTACCAGCGAAAGCTTAAGTATTTTCAAAAGACTAAGCTTGAAGGTACAATACGAAATAGGCTGGAAGTGCTCGGTAGTGATAAGAGAATCTTGCAAATCCTATATCTGCCTAAAGTCTGTTTTACATTCTTTCTTTGTACAATTTATGATTCGCCTGTGTATCTTCTATTATGAGCCTATATATTATTTTGTATTTTGATATTTGGTTTGTAATAGTAATTTAAATCCAAGACTTCCATTGTGTTGTGTTTAATTGTCTATGATGTTATCAATTTACGCCATGATATTCCCCACCCGGGCCCACCGATGTATGATTGGCTGTGGAAAGCCGGGGTGTGACACGTGGCTTACTTTTTCAATACTACTATTATAGTATTGCACATATGCAATACTAGCCTTAGTGTTTAGGTTTTTGGTGGGTGAGGATTGACGGTTTTAGGTTTTTCGTAGTCTTACATATGTGTAATACTAATTTATTTATTTTTTTCAAAAAAAAAAGTTTTATTTATATCTTAAAAATGCTAGAGTTACAGCAAAAAAATGTTAAAAATAATTGGTGAGTCTTTTAAGTTTTTTAGAAATTTTCGAGTTCTCACAATAAAAGGGGTTTTCTCTTGAACCCCCCCCCCCCCCCCCCCCCCCACCACCATATGTATACATGGATCGATAAAATGAGAACTATCGCAAGAACCTATCCTATCCTTTGAACTCCAATTGATGTATGGCTAAGATTATTGGTTGTATTTTCTTATTTAAGAATAAAATACTGTACTATGAGGGGAAAATGACTAATCTCCATATCTTACATTATCATCAAATAAAAAAACCCACCACACATATAAATTCTACACAAAAACAATTGAAAATAATTAATTTTTTATTAAAGATTAGACATAAAATAACTAAAAAATCTCATCTCTCTATCTTATTTATTAATAAATAACATAAAACAACAAAATCTAGATAAGAAAAAATATAAGAAACTTGGTAAGAGTTTTTGGATAATATGTAACAAAATATTTACGTTAACTCAAATGTTTACACTGTCGTAAATCATGACAAATGTTAAAATAAATACACACATTTCACGTAAATCACCATTTCATGTAACAAAAATAAATAAAGCCAAGTCTTTTTTATCGTCTCGAGATCTGCACTAATGCCTATCCTACTTACGTGCACAAATTGAATTTTCGTACAGTGTCGAATGTCAAAAAAAAAATTGCGCACTTTCTCGAATATAAACGTTTTTTTTAAATGTCAAATGTAAACTCACACGTGTTTTTCTTATGTACGATGTCGAATGTCAAAAAAAAAGATTAGGTATGGTGTTAAATATAAAAAAAATACGCACTTCATTATGTAAAATCACATGTAAAAATTTTTTTGTACGTACGGTGTCGATTATCAAAAACATTTTCACGTACGGTGTCTAGTGTCAAAAACACTTTCCCACGGTGCCGAATGTAAACGTTTTTTTAACATCGAATGTAAACTCACACGTAAATATTTTTTTACGTACGGTGTCGAATCTCAATTTTTTTTGCGAACCGTGTCGAATGTCAAAAATTTATTTTGCGCACATTGTCGAACGTGAATATTTTTTATAAATACGATACAAAAAGTTTTTTTTACACTCCTGGTCACCAGTAATCATGACACGTAAATCTATTTATTTACGTTTGTAAAAAATGTTTAATTTGCATACCTATAAAAATGTTTTTACGCACAGTTTCGAATGTAAATTAACAACACCGAACCCCTAAAATAAATTTCAAACCAACTCTAGTGCATTAAAGATACCAATTTTTTAAAACAATGCCACAACACCTTAGTTTAAGTTAAATATATTAATAACACAAATGAGAGAAAATATAAATATACTTTAAAAAAATGAGAGAAAAATATTAATAAACTTTGAAAATTAGAAAGAGAGAAAGATAAAGTCTCAATATTTATAAAAAGATTGAAAAATAAAGAAGATGAGAGAGAAACATGAGGTTATGTATGACATGAGTAGAGAGATTAAAGATTAAAATAACTAGTTTACCCTTCCAGCAAAAAAACAAAACATGTATATGTGGCCTTATCAAATTCGTGTATGAAAGTTCTTATGGTTCTCGCAAGTGGATATGATTCTCTTTTAAACCGAATATATATATATATATATATATATATATATATATATATATGAAACTTTAAGTTATGAAGAAAACCTAGTAAATCTTTCATTTCAGATTCTCTCTACTTTCATTTTACTAACATTATCTCTCTACGTTTATTATCTCACTAACTTTCTCTCTTATTTTTTCTCTCATCAAACTTTTATCTCTTGACATTTTCTCTCACTATCTTACTTTTTTCTACACTTTTCACTCTCATTTTAATTTAAATTCCAAATTAATTAATTTTGGATTATGATAAGGAGAGTTTTTTATGCCTAGTTATATCTAGTAAATGTTAAATATGTAAAATAGTTTTTTATGTTATTGCGATTTACACAAAATATTTATTTTAATCCAAAAGATTTTCTGACTTTTTAATTCAATAGTTTGGTTTTCATATCATTTTAGGTCTTCAAAAAAAGATTAAAATACCCTTAACCCATTTTTAAACTAATACTTTATATTTTATTTCTATAGTAATAAATGAAAATATTTTTTTAGAAGTGTCTTTCTTTGATGCCTCTTCACTTTTATATCTTCTATATATAATAAGTAAAACCTTTTTAGGACAAGTATGAGACCATTAAAATTTTTGGTTTGTCGAACTAAACCATTCTAACTTTTTATTTAAAATCATTTAATTTTCAAACTACGTTGAATGTTTTGTTTGACTCATTTCACCACTTTACTTTATAAGATCAATCTAGTATGTAAAAAGAATAAGAATTAGCATCGATAAACAAAGTTAACCGAGATACATAAATTTAAAAAAAAAAAGTTAAAAAATGTAAAAGGAAAGTTTTAATAGGGTTTAATTTGGTGCTTTAGCGACTTATGATTTAAGGCTTTAGAAAATTGTAATTTACTGCTCCTATTCAATATAATATGTATATACTATAACAATAACATTTATGTGACCCCTAATCTTTCTTTTTAGTTTGTTTTATTGTCTCAATTTATTTATTTATTTCAATAATCAATATTATTTTTTAGTGTCATGTATGTTAGTGTGATCATCTAAATAATATTTAATTAAATTATATATATATATATGGGAATGTTCATTTGAGAAAAAAAAATTTAATTTGAGAAGAAAAACAAGAAATGACATAATGGTAAAACATTAAATAGTTTATAACTCATCTTATTAATTATGTTATTTCTCATTAATAAAGCAAAAACATTTTTCTTTTCAGCTTTTCTTTGAACCCTGATAGAGAAGAATGAACAACTTCATCCAGCTGTGCAATGCTACTCCAGGTTTGCATATAATAATTGTCACTCAGCATAGTAACTTTTTGGTTGAGTTTTTCATTTGTTCTCTGTTCTTGGAGTGACCATCTTGAAATTTCATTTTAACAGCATTAGTATCTGCCCAGGATATATATATATATAATGTGTATAAAAGTATTATATTATTATTATTTAAAAAGTGAGTAGGCATCATAGAGTCATGTGTATTAAAAAATGTTTTCATTTATTGGTATTGAAAGATATAATATTAATTGAAAAATGAACTAATGGTATTTTGGTCTTTTTATAAGAAATTAACAAAAGATTTGGTTGGAGTTAGTGAACTGGATCTAAATTGATACAAAAATCAAACTAATGGATTATAAAACTCATAAAATATCTTTTGAACTGAAATAGATATTTAAAACAAACCAAAAGGACTAATATAGTATTTAACTCATGTTTAACTTACTAGTAATGTATATAATTAATGAGCATGTGTGACTAGTGTAACAAAATAAAAGACACACAGTTTGTATAAAATTATAATTATAATAAAAAAATCAATACAGTCAAAATTAAACGTAAAAAAGGTGTTTTATACATACTTAAACGTAACAAAGATGTTTTATACATACTTAAATGTATAAAATGATACAAAACTATCATAATTGGCCTAGGGAGACAGCAAATTCGGAAAAGAATTCCGTTGCTGGAATCTTTATTTGCATATGAGTTACATATGAGTTACACTTGTACTTTTTATTAATTTGTATTTGATAGAAACTTGTTGTAACATATGTAAGTTTTTATTAGGAAACATGTTTTCTCTATGGTTTGTGCTTATTTATTTGATGGCCGATGTGGTCCATCGGGGACATGGCGGAGACAGAGTTGAGGATCCACCATTTTCGGATCCTTTACGACGCAGGACTCACGGGGCAGATGGTAAGTATTATAATCAATTATTTTTTTAGTAATTTTATTCCATTTATTATAAATGTTGTCACTAATTAATTTTAATTTTAATTACAGCGGTTTCCGCGATTAGAGTAAGAGGGAAGGCGAAAACGTAAAGCTTCGCAATAGGATTAAAGCAGAGGGGCATGTGTCTCTTTAGTTTGATAGACAGGCAACTTATACCCCCGTTGGTGAAAAGAACGATCTATTTGCGCAGGAGGCAGACATGCATATGTGGCGGACCACACCCTTTGAAAAAAAGGGTTGGCACTATGTTAGACAATCACATACGGATGCCATAACTAACCACCTGAGGGTCAATAAGTTAAAATACATATTTTATAAAGTAAACGCCTACAAACGTAGCCGTTTAGGGATTGCGCTTACGGCCCGTTTACATCCGTTTAATCGCTGCAAACAGGTCGTAAGACCCGTTTGCAGCTGTTTAGCGGCTGCAAGCGTAGGCACAAACACAGTTGTTTAAGGGTTGCAAATGGGTCGTAAACGCAGTGGTTAACTGTTGCGTTTGCAGCCATTAAGCGGCTGCAAATGAACTGTAAACTGAGCAGTTTAACATCTGCAAACGCAGTAGTTAACGAATGTGTTTGCAAATGTTTATATCAAATGTTTTTAACATTTTTTGTTTATTTAATTGCTAGGAAAACTTCAATTTTGATGAAGTGGAACGTGATTATGAAGCCCAGATCTTGAATGACGACATTAAGCATGTGCTTATGAAGCAATACTATGGCCACAAGCATTTGGCTAGAAAGGAATATTTTAGAAATGGAGGGTACATTGATGTTAAAAGCGCAAGGGCAACCCCCCCCCCCCCCCCCCAAGGATATGCTTAATGAAAACTGGCAAAGAACTATTGATCGTTTTTAGACCCAAAATATATAGCAAGATGTGAGGCTAACACACTAATTCACGATCGCCAAAAACCGAGGGGGAACATCGTCATTCAATAGCACCACCTACAAAAACGTAATGCTTTATATGTGTGTGTGTTTGTGTGTATTTATTTAATTTCTAATCTAATTTTAATATTAAATAGGGTTTGAAACGACTCGATACGTACCGTAAAACTCACATTGATAAAGATGGGAATTGGCTTGACACGGTAGGTGAGCAGAATTTTGTAAGTATTTAAAGTATAGTATTCATAAGATATATATATATATATGTGTGTGTGTGTGTATATGTTAATTTGGGTTTTGATATTTTAACCGTAGGAATTTGTTTCAGGGTTGTTCCAAACCCCATTGCTTTTGAGCTGCTTCGAAGACTATCTCGGTTCGAGGGGAAAGCAACTCGCGGACGTTGATGATGACATTTTCGATAATGATGAAGACGAAGACATGATGTGTATTTTGTCACGTTTTATGCACTTTTAGGATGTTATTGTGCGAATTAAATGAATTACTTTTAAGTAATGTTAGTATGTACGTTCATATAATTATTGTATTTATAGTGTTTGTTTGTTGCTGAAAACTTGAAATCGGTGGGTTTTGTATGTAAAAACTAGAAAATATTGTGAAAGCAACAAAAAGATTAAAAGAAAACCACTTTTAGTGGCGACATGTCGCTGCTAATGATCACCAAGTAACAACGACGAACATCCTAGCGACGTCTTATTAGCGATGAAGTGTCGCGACTAAAGGTCTAATACCAATAGCGGCAACATATACTATTAGCGGCGACAAGAGGGTCATTAGTGTCCAAAAAATAGCGGCGACATGTCGTCACTAAAACCTTTAGCGGTGCATATAAGTATCATAGCGACGACATTTGTCACTGCTATTGCCTTTCTTATAGTGGTTATGTGGTTGGAACAATAATATGTGAAAGATAATTGAACAGTTTTGTGAACTTGTCCACATATGTGGGGATGACAAAATTTGAAGTGATTTATAAGTAGGAGAACTCCATGTATACTATTTCCTTTTAGGCAAACACTAGTGGTAAACACCCTATCCCGCACATTTGCATTGTCGAGAATCACATGAGAGTTGTCTACGTATTTTTGAACTCGTGTGTGTAGTGAGGTTCATGGGTGGCATGACAGATGGCAGGGTGGGACGTGCCAATGCAAGCGAGTTCGGTATGGTTGAGGTAGTTGGTGCGAGCCATCTAGGCACACGACTATCTCAAAAAGCGTGGTAAGGGCACAAAATGTTGTCTCGTGTGGGTTTGACAAATGCACACAAACTAGCTACGTGACAAGCCTCGGTGTGACTAGCGCGGCTTCGTCAACCTGGTGCATCTAGCAGTTACAAACTAAGTGATCATGAACGATGATAGTCTTATTTGACCACTTAAATTCATTTTATTGCAATGAAAGTATTATGACCCCGAATAAAATTGGGAAACTACATTTCACACTTGAGAAAACTTTATTTCAAACAAAACCAGGGAGAAGTGCTCTCTAAATTGTGCAACTGCCTCCTTCCCAATTACATTTCAACAAATTTTAAACACATTAACTCGGTGTAACGTCGGGCGCGTGAGCCATCTTCTTGTATCTTGTACATTGAGAGACAGATGTGTTCGTACAAGAAAAGACACGAAATATGTTTTAAGGGGCCCGTATTAAATACGAATCCTAAGAGACAATTGTTCAACGATTAGTTTACTCATTTTGCAGTCAAGAACATTGTTGAAGTCCTCGTGGAAGACTATGGTCCAAATCATTATGTTCATAGAAAATTCTAAGTTTTATTGATTGTTTTATATGCGATATTTTACTAATTATTTTTAACATGAATAAATAACGAGAATATCATTATTATTATTTTTTTAAATATATGACCACTCTCTTACCATTCGCACCATGATTTCCATTTTAGATTCATTTTCTCATTTTTCTCTTTGTTTTTACCCAGAGGAATGAAAGTGATTTTATCCCTTCATAATTGTTTCAGGGCAAAACAAATAATAATGAAAGATGAGAGAATATCATTTAAATGCATAAACTAGTTTTATTTATTATATCAAGATTCTATAACAATCCTTAGACATCATCCCCAATCCAAAGCAGCTTAAACAATCAATACAATGATCGATGTATCATTTGGTTGGGGGAGGGGCGGACAACCTAATTGCAGGTTATCTTAGGGGTGGTATCGGTAAACTCTCCATCAACATTTTTGCATTCAGCATAAACATCATCTCCAGTGATTCCGACATCATTCGTTACGATTCCAGTACATTTCTCAGCACAATCGAAGATAATTGCCTTCTTTGATGCTGAAGATCCATGTATATTTCTATACGTTACATCGCTCACTTTTACTGCTGTGTTTGGCTGATCAAAAAAAAGAGAAAAAATAAAATGAAATTAGTCCCGGATACAGTAATGTTAAGATCTTTATTGAGTAACAAGACTTACCGCATCGGAGCAATGCTGATCAATTATAATTGGATTTTTAACATTAATGAGATTAATGTCCTCAAATAAAATCGATCTAGCGTACCCCTTTCCATTCTCAATCACAAAGAAAAAAATAAAAAAAGATGAGCATGTGTTCAAAACGTTTAACAAGTCAATCACCGCAGTGAAGTTTGATGGATTTCAATTTTACCGGTACAGTCTTGATTTGAACTCCGTTTGACGTTCCAGTGATGTTACAGTTTCGAACTTGTACTTGTTCCACAGTAGATTCAACTCCTTTCTTCCCAAGGCTTCCAATGCTGTTAAAAAAAGCCAAAGCAAATGGAAATCATGGGACTAACAGGTTCTCCAAGAGTTATGTTATATATGAAATTATAATTATATCTATTTAACACCATCAGAAAGATTTTCTGAGTCTGACGTCAATGAGTGGGTGGTAAAAAGGATGAGATGTTACCTTATACCATGACCAGGTCCACATGTGATACCGGTTACATTGATGTCGGATATGCCACTATTAATAGCCACGCAATCGTCGCCTGTTTTTAAGGAAATTTTAGGGAGAACGTATACATCAAAATGTTTTTCCATATGAGAAACTAGTAATTTCTTGATGTCATACCGCTTTCAATGACAGAGTCATGGATGCTAATATGTGACGACCAACTGATATCGATTCCATCAGTATTTGGGGTGTGTTCAGGTACTGAAATATGAAGATTTCCGACATCTACGCCTTCACAACCCTCGATCCTGACATGGCTTTGTGGACTGTTTGTATATCTTGAACCTTCCAGTTGTAGCCCGTCACATTTTTCAAAACATAACAACTAAATATCACCATTTAAATGTGAGATATTTTTTTATTTAATATGATTACCATTTGGTGTAAATAATAAAGAAAAGGCCATCACATACCATTGGGCAATTATCGCAGGTTGGACCCATGACCTGCATAAATAACAAAACAAGTAAATTAACAACATATATATTAAACTAAAAGAAGAAAAAAATGAAATGACGGTTCAAGTGAATACCCTATCATTGTGTGTGGCCACCAGATGGAGCCCTGGCCATCTATTTCACCAGGTCCATCCATGATGAGTCCCTGAACCGATTTAAAAAACATAAGATAATTGGTATCACAACCTCTCCATCCACCTCGACTCTTTGGTGCAGTAATGTCGCCCAAAAGCTACACACACAAAACGTATTTGAATTATCTCATCAATTGCAACAAATCATATTAAACTAAATTACAACCTTATACTTTAAAATAAATGTCCATAAGACACTAGAAACAAAATATCACTAAAGATCATTGGGTTGAGTCTGATTGAACCTGAATATGAATGCTAGAAGATTTGCACGGATCGATGAATGACACGCATTGTATTAGAAACTTCTTTCCTGATGGTATGATCAGTGTTGGATCTGCTGAAGTATCTCCACATAAATCCCCCCATGCCTTAACAAAAGCCTGTATATTATGAACATAATTAAAAATTGAAATTGCTCTTTTAATTTGAAATCTTAGAC
The DNA here is from genome assembly GCA_947069175.1 of Scalesia atractyloides. NCBI lineage: Eukaryota > Viridiplantae > Streptophyta > Magnoliopsida > Asterales > Asteraceae > Scalesia > Scalesia atractyloides. The sequence continues at coordinate 78,404,406 of CAMTDV010000003.1, read as the reverse complement.
ATGATATACGTGTGTATATATATATACCTCGGTGTCGTATGTTTTCCCATCTCCTATTGCACCATATGATGTTACATTAAAAGTGGCTGCACTTGCTGTTTTTGGTTCAAACAAAATGTAAACAAAACTCAGCAGGATTACCATCAAGAAACCCTGCAAAGAGAAGGAGGAATATTGTAAATGTAGTGAATTTGGATGGATATGTTGATGCTGGAAGCATATCTTACCATTTCTTTAAGCGATCAAAGGTATCTGTAATACCACTTCTATCTTCAGTTCTAGTATATATACATAACGTGAACAAATCATATTACGTATATATGTCTACGTATTACGATATTTGCTTAGTTGCCATGGGCATATCATTTTTTCATACCTATAGTTTTGAATAGGATAGTTGTTTAGATTTTGCATCATAATTATAACAATTACATTTTTTTAACAGGAAACTTACTTCTATATAGTCATACATCTGTACTTTATAGGACTTAACGCTCAACTCATTATCAGAGAGCAAGACCTTAGGTCGATACCGCCACACCATGTCTCTTAGGGATAACCATAACTATTACATGTACTTACAAACAAGGCTGATTAAATCATTTTAGGAGCCCTATGCGAAAAAAAATGGCCCACATGTCATTATTATTTTCTAAAACAAAATAACCGGACTTTGAAGATGTAGAATTCAATCTCTGTATTCCTTGTGAACTTAATTGACACCATCATTTTTCTCCTAATTTATTAGTTATTAATCTTTTTTCATAAATGTTGATGATAATAAAGATCTGCTTTTCAAAATAGCAATATTTCTTCAAAATTAAATCACATTAAGGAAGTCAGTGCGCATGATAACTTGATCTTCTATTTTTGCAAACAAAATCACAAATATAGAGTTCTATAGAAAATGTTAGATAACATTAGACTACAATTTTCAGACCAAGTTTCATTAAACTATGGGTCTGACCCTAGTTACAAAAACTGAACATTTTAATTACTAACTATAAATAGCATGAAAATACATGATGAATCTTATAACAATCTTTAGTCTATGTATGACCATATAAATCTTAATTTAGTGTCAGTAAATATATCACGTGAAGCCCTGCTCTTTAAAATAGCAAGATTTCTTAACAATGAAATCATCTTAAGGAAATGAATGAGCTAGATAACTTGATCTTGTATTTTTACAAACAAAACCTCAATATAGAGTTATATTGAAAATGTTGATAAGACTAGACTACACTTTTTAGACCATTTGTTTTATTAAGCTATGGATCCGACACTAGTTAGAAAAAGTGAACGTGAATTACTAGGTCTATTTAATTAGCACACTATAAATAGCATTAAAATACATAATGAATTATAACAATCTTTAGTCTTTGCATGACCATATATATCTTAATTTAGTGTCAACAAATGTCACTGGAGTTTTAAACATGTTTCATTTCTAAATTCCTTGGGGTACAAGGAGTGCTTAGACTCATAAAACAACTTACCATAACATATATTTTCTTCACTTCTTACCAACAACTTGCTTTAATTTGCCAAAACATATTTAGGATCATTTGTGAATAACTTCTTGAAAATGAACTTAGTGAACTAATCTTGATCATTGATTATTTTTTAGATTAAAATGGTAAGATTGACATTAGCTATCTCTCTGTTAATTAAAATTCCCTATTTTCCTTATCTATTAATTCTCTCTCTCTGTCTCACACACATTTTTAATTACTTCTCCATTATTTTAAACTCGCGTAGAATCAGTTGTAATAACGTATATGAAACTCTTAACGGAACTAGGTACACCAACTGTCCCTCCCGGATTCAAACCGTATATGAAACTCCTAACAGAACTAGGCCGTAGACTACAAAATACACAGATGTATTAAAAGTCTGTACACATCTGTATAAACTAACAACCGTGTATCTTGTATAAACTGATAGTTAGCGAGACTGTACAAATGTGTATAAACTAATAGCGGTGTATCTTGTAAAAATTGATAGTTAGCGAGACTGTACACATGTGTATAAACTAGCATCTGTGTATCTTGTATAAACTGATACTACCGAGACTGTACACATGTGTATACACTAACAACTGTGTATCTTGTATATACGGAAACTAGCAAAGATTTTAGGAATTTTGATTATATTGTTTAATAAATGCAATTTACAAAAGACGCATATACCCTTCTGTCAATTAATTTAAAAGGAAGTTACAACATTATAATTACAATCTTGCCATTTTTTAAAAATCTCTAGATGATATAATCCAATGGCTCAGATTAGTTCACACAGTTCACTCTCAATCTAGTCTTCACTCTAGAACCCTACCCATATATACACACACAAATCAACATCATTCCCGTTCTCATTCCTTCAAAAACCACCATCTGAGTCGGTTTCATCTTCATGGAAGGAAACTTTCGAAACGCAATTTACACCTACCTAATGTGATCGGGAAAAGATGAAACTGAATTGCATTTTACGTAAACTTAGATTTTATATGTTTTTATATGTTTTTTTACTTCCTCCTTGAATCACCATTAGTTTTTACGTTATATCTGTTACGAAGACACACTGAAATTAGGGATTTTTGCTGTTGAGTTATGTTTGACCAGATAATTTGCCATGTTATCATGTGTTTAGATGCAAACATTTATTTATATTTGACCTATTGTTTCAAATCTCTTTGTATTTTGCTGATGTGATTAGGTTTTTTTGATTTTGAATCAAAATGAAACTTAATTTTCCATTGTAACTGGGGGTAGATTGAATGTTGTTATGAGGATATTTTGAAATATACAAAAGATGTAATATGTGATTTTAGATGGGTGATAATCGAATGAATAAGTGAAAGTAAAAAAAATTGAGGTAATATACTTTCAATTTACACACATTATGTGATTAGAAAGTGGCGGTATCTTTTTTCTTATAAAAACCTTAATCATCATTTGCCTTCACAATATGGAGCATTATGTGATTAGAAAGTAACAGTATCTTTTTTCTTGTAAAAACCTTAATCATCATTTGCCTTCACAATATGGAGCAAAGACCAGAAATAGAAGGCAGGTACAAAATACCCCATAACAGTGTAGCATATCAAACCTCAAATCAAACATTACAAAACGATTTTCAGACTAAACTTTGCCTAAACATAAAGTACTAAAAAAACAACATTTGAAGATAAGGGTGGTTAATTTGGTTGTCTTACGGGATGACTTGTAGGAGATAAGGAAAATAATAAATTGGTAATTTTAATTATTATATTTGACTATGTTTATCGTTTATGTTACTTAGTTTGTATAAAATTGAAAGGCATAGGTATACATGTTCAGATATGATTTGTTTTAGGGTATCATATGCATGGGATTCTGTTATTGTCATTGTAGGCTTGGGATACAACAAAAAAGAAAGAACATTTTGAATCAACTTAAGAATTTTCGCATCTAATACGGTAATACTAAAACATTCATAATCAACATCCTACCATAATGCGGGGCTAGCATCTAACTTGTTAGCTTTTAAAAACCAACATAAATAAACTACTTACTCACAAAAACAAGATACATAACATAACATCACTTAGAATTAGTAGAATTCTATGTGACTGATATGTCTTGATACACATTGTGTTTGTTACAAGGTCTAAAGTCGAATCTGAAATATTCTGGTATATCTTCTCTATTTTGTGAGAAAAAGACCTGAAGATGCGTAACACAACAATTTCTATTTCGCGAGAACGGATACCTAGTTGTTTGTTGTTCAAAGCAAATGTGCTTTCAGATCAATCAAAACACTAAAAAAGACCATATAAGTCCAACAAGATGCGATATTCAACAAAAGAGAGCCTCTGCTGTCCGAAACCCTCAAACCTAAATCATTTGAGAAATCATCTAATAAGTATATTATACCAAAACTCTTAATAAGATCGATTATATTATTTTCTCAATCCAATTCTAGACAAGATTTTCGATTCTAGGGAAGATACTGTGAAAATATGTGATAAGGAAACTACCTGCACGATAAAATATACTAAATATGTTCTGGGATCTGTGTGGGACCCACTTTAAATCATAATTAATGATTGTATAAGAAGGTTGAAAGCAAGAGTTTAACTTGGCAAATATATTAGCAATCACATAAACCCGTGAGAGTAAATATGTGCTGAAAAGTGTTCTTTAGTCTATTCCCAACTATTTTATCCCATTGCAAATGTAAATTGTATATTATAGGAGCTATGTTTATTTTTTGTTTTTGTTTTGATTTTGATTTTTTAGTTTAAAAATAATAATAATAATAATAATAATAATTTAAACATAAAAAAACAAATTAACCATTCTTGAAAATTTGACTGATCATTGACAGTTGATAGAAATTCAAATTCTGATAATTCTTGGTACAAGTACTAGGAAGTACTAGGTGTTCATATGAATACTAAATATTTTGTTACATTTAAATGTTTACTTAAAAAATTCTTTCTGAGAATTTATAGAACTTGATTCAAATCAAGAAACAATGGTAGATGAAGAATGAAGTATTATCACTTTCTAACAAGCATGAAGCACCAAGACGACAAAGTGTACCTGAGTCAGAAAGATTTAAATCATCATCTAACAATGAAAGTACATATAAAGAAGTAGTGGTGAACTAGCCAGGAAGAGAAAGATTGAAAAAGAAAAGAGATATGGAGAATCCTCTTACTTTATCTTTTCAGCAAAATGTTCAAGCAAATGCTAATGATTGTGATCCTAAAATGGAGCTAACTTCAAGAGAAGAAGAAGAGACCCAATATTAAAAGTTGAGAATTGAAGAACCTCAACAACACCGACACTATAGCAACAACTATAGACTTTGATAAAGAAGTTGCATTCACAATTGTGAAGACACTTTGAAGAGAAGAAGGAGAGACCTAATATTAAAAGTTTAGAATTGAAGAACCTCAACAACACCAACACTATAACAACAACTATAGACTTTGATGAAGAAGTTGTTGCATTCACGATTGTGGAGACAATTAGATAGCATCAGTCTAGGGGGAAATAGTTGGACCTAAATATTTGAGACAGATGTATCAAATACTTTTGGTGGATTATGAGTTACAATTTGGACTTTATTCGGTTAGCTTGTAATGGGTTTATAGTATTTGAGGCGTGCCAAGGTTACGTGGGCCAGCACGCCCCATGGGGAGCCCATGTGAGGCATGGGCTATCTTGTCACACCCTGACCAGCAACGGAAATGGTAGTAGGGGCATGATTGTGTTTTCATCAAAGCTCATTTACTATTATAAAAGTTTCATATTTAGTATATCAAATTAAAAAGAAATATTCCAAGAAACACACCAAACGTACAACCACAAAATATTCTAAACATGATATTTAAGTAATGATTTATTCTTCTTCTAAGGCTCATTCCTATGTGTTCCTTGCTTCAACCTGATCACCTGTATCATCTGTAAAAATAGAGTTTTAGGTCAACAAAAGTTGGCGAGTGAATCCCGTTTAAACATTAGAAGAAAGGATATGTTGATTAATTTAATAAAAAGGTGCATAAACCAAATATGAGTAAATGTATATGTAATCTAACCACAAACCACATAATCAACCAACAATGTACATGTGAGCACGATAATTGATGTGCTATGAGATCAAGGCTCAATCAAACGGAGCCGATCTAATTAGGAAACGCGATGCTCTACTCGTCTATACAGGGAACTGATGGGCCTAATGTGAAAGCTTGACTGAAATGAGAAAACATAACCACAATAACAATAAACACACATATAACATAACACGTTAGATCATATAATGGTGTAGCACGAGATTTGATTAAGTGACAAAAGTAAAACGACACATGATACACCCCAAAACATGAATAAAAAGGGTTGTAAGAATTCACTCACAGTGGGTGCATTCTTGATTTGCTAATGAGCGCGCATGATTTAAAGATTCCAACCAACAAGAAAACTAACCTAAATATTCACGTAATAATTCGGTAAATATATTCCTTTTATTTGCAAATAGTACTTTTATTTAATCCCTTTTATTTGGCTTTTTAGACAAGTTTTATAGTATTTATTACAAATTTTATGTTTTAAAAAGTCTTATTTATATATATTTTTTATGGAATTTGGATAAAAATAAAGAAAAGTTTATTTAAGAAAAATATATCCCTTTCAGGGGTTGAACCGGGTCGAACCGGTTTGGACTATATGATTTTTGGCATCGTGTAATAATCGAACTCGTGACCTCTCGTATACATGCATGCAGCTCTACAACCAATGAGCTATATGTCTAACCCGAAATAATTTAGATTTTAATTATATATATATACTAACTGAGTTAAATCATAATTCTATTTATTTAAAAAAAAAGTTTGTTATATTAACGAACCGCTACACACAACCGGACTCAAACCGGTGACCATAGCCTCGTGTTGCACACAGCCCGACCAACTGGGCTGTGTGACTAACCCGAATGATATGTGATTTTAATTATATTTATACACTATCTACAACTTAATATATATAAGTATTTAAAAAAAGTTAGAAATTTATAAGAACCGTTAGCGTGTTAAGACTCGAACCCGGATCACCCTGTTTATGATGCACACAGTCCACCACTGGACTGTGTGTCTAACCTGATATAAACTCCTATTTTAATTATATTAATACACTTTTACAACTTCATCTTCTGCATTTATACATATTGTTCTTTTAAAAAGATCCGATGAAGCTATTATTAAAAACAACTACAGAACATACATAATAAAGAGATGATAAGGATTAAAGATGTTATACCGAACAGGGGAGTGGTTTTGATTTCTCCGATGAACTTCCGGCGACAAAGAAATTTCCGGCGAATGTTGTTTTGAAGTAGAAGGTGTGAAGAGAGTTTGTAAAGTGTTTGAGTGAGTTTCCAAAGGTTCAATAGATCGCTATTTATAGTTGAAAATGTTGATTTAGGTTGTGTTTCGCTTTCAACTGTTTCGGTCAAGATTTTTAATGTGGCTATGATTTGGGTAACTGATTAAGTGTTATTGACCCAATAATTGCGTTAAATTCAACATCAAGAAACTGTTTACAGCTTTAATTCGCAGAAGAAAATTGGAATTGATGATTGCTATAAAGACCTTGACCGTTTCTGGGCGGGTTTTTCTTGATTTTGATTTCAAGACCTCTTTTGATATAAATGATATTTGACTTGAGTATATAACCGATGTGTGTGTGCAGTGTGGTGGTGTGTTGTGTGTTTTTTTTTTGGTGAAGACCCGGGTTCAATACCAGCGGTCTTCATGTTTTTGTTATTTTATTTTTATCATTTATATTTTATTTATTAACATTTTATTATTTTACTTTATTATTTTATCTACTATTAAATACTAATAAAATCATAACAAATTTTGAACTTTTAAAATAAATGTGTAACGAACATCATACGTATATTTGAATTACAAAATGGAGCGGGTTTTAGAACCCGTTTTACGACAAATGTTACAGTATCCCCTACTTTTTTGAAATTTCGTCCCGAAATTTAAGTAGATATAGGTTTGACTCGGAAAAAGGTAAGGGTATTTTTCGCGCATTGAGTCTTTGCGTTCCCAAGAAAACTCAGGCCCTTGTTTCGACTCCCAACGCACCCTGACTATCGAAATTCGATTTTTGTCCTAAACGTTTCTCACCAAGGTCCATGATTTCTACAGGTTGCTCTACGAAACGCATCGATTCATCAATCTGAATTTCTTCCAATGGTATATGGAGGTTTTCGTTTGCAAGACACTTTTCAAGTTGGATACATGGAACGTGGGATGAATCTTGCTGAGTTCTTCAGGTAGGTCAAGCTTGTATGCTACAGGACCCACTCTTTCGAGTATTTTAAATGGTCCAACATAGCGAGGTGCTAGGGCCTAAGTGAGTGCCTAACGCTGATTGCACGGCTTGCCGTGTTCAAGAAGTAAAACGCCCATCTTGTTCTGAGATGATGCTAAGGATATGCATAACCAGGTGAGTGTGATGTTTAGATTTTGATTGAGGCGGTGACGTTCCTAATAAGGGTTGAATACCCTGTTACAGGAATCGCTTTTTGATGCCTGAGGCGTAGAAGTGAAAAGAGTTGTATCTTAGAGATGACTGACTAGATATGGTCTCATGATAAAGGGTTTTGAGGAAAAAATCAAAACGTCATAAATGATAAAGTTACATCACAAAACGAAGTTGTTTATCCAAATTGAATTGACACTACTTACACAAAACTTCCCATAACTGTCAAACAATGCTTTTGATCATTTGACAAGAACACTTATATATAGGAAGTACCTGTGGTGTATCCACCATGTCCTTGTCAAATTTTCATCGGCCTTGTTATTAAGTCATGATTAGCTTTATGTGACTCGTCCTAAAAGCTACCAAACATAAACAAATGCAACTGTTACTACTTGAGTTTCGGATCTGAGGAAAGTGACACTAAATGACGATGGTACCTCTCTCGTTTGTTATGAGGAAGTGATCAGTCTTTGAAAAAGTGAGACACGACACAACTCCTTTAAATGATGAGACGAGGTTCGTCATAATGTATGACGATATGAATTTTAATCGATGAATAGAGACATGTAATTAAACAACTTGTCCTAACGTGACATAAGTTGCGTTAATGTCATGAAAATTTTGATTCATTATTACCCAAATTGAAAACAAAAATATCTTGAATAATTAAACAAGGAATGAAATTGATAGAAAACATTAAGAATAAACGGTTGAAGCGGAGCCTTGTTTCTTTGCGATGGAAGACTAGTTGGGTTGCTCGTTTGCACCGTTGTTGACCTCAACTGGGTTTGCGTTAATGTTGTAGGCTCTCCCTCTTGCTGGTGGAGGTGCTGAGTTTGCCTAGTTTGCTTGGTTAGATGGGTTCGCTTGAGCTTGAGCGTTAATGATATTAACCAACTTAGGGCACGTGTTTCTAAAGTGGGTAGGGTCACCACAATTAAAGCAAACTCGAACATATGAAACCATGGGATATTGAGGTTGTTGATAAGGTTGGATCATATTTTGGGCAGGTGTGGAGCTTGGTTTTAAGGAGTATGACAAGTGTTACTCAAATGACCATAACTCCCACAATTTGCACACAGTCGGCAGGATACGGCGGGTTGATGGTGATAATGGCAGGTGTTGCTTTGAGGGTGGGAACTAGTGTAAGGTTTCTTGTTTGGGTATGCTGGGTTGGGTGCTACTTGGGTGATTGGAATAGCTTGGAGGGGTACGGCTTGTGAAGTTGACTGACTGGTTTGAGTGACAGCAAATTTTTTCTCGTTTCGCTTTCTCTTGGCTGTGAATCATGAAGAGGATTCGGCTTGAGTTGAGTTGGGGGTTTTTGTTGGTGTTTTGCTACTTGCATCCTCCTTCTTCTCTTCCTTGAAATCCCCATTCCTGATATGATTTTCGGTGAGTTCAGTAGCTAGCTCCATTGCTGCTTCCAAGGTTGCAGGCACGATACTCATCACAGGATCCTGAATCTTCAAAGGAAGGCCCCGAATGTAATGCTCAATCAGACGGTAGAGAGGAGTGAACAAATTTGGAACCATTTGTTTCAACTCGAGAAACCTCTTGTTGTAGGTTATATGATCTCCCTCTTTTTGTTTCAAGAAGTAGAACTAATCTTCCAAGCTTCTTAATTTCGCTTCTTGGGCAGAAGAGTCTTGTCATGTCTCGAAGTTATTCCCAAGTTAGGGCTACTGCGGCTTCGGCGCCTCTTCTGCCTTTTTTGGCATTCCACCAAGTTAATGCTACCTCAAATAGGCCGCCAGTAGCATAACGAACTTTACGGTCGTTGGGGTAGTCACAATTGAGAAAAGTACTCTCCATTTCTTCAAACCACTGAAGGAGAGCAGTGACCCCTTCAGTTCCTTCATACTTTGGAGGGTCACATGAGTTGAAGTGCTTGTAAGTGCACTTGGTGGTGTTTATGGGAGGGTTGGCAGCATTTTGTTCCCCTTGGTTGATTGGGTTGATAGGATTAGCGGCGAGAGCTTGTTAAACTTGAATTACGATATCGGGAATCATGATGGCCATTTGTTGGGCCATTTGAGCAGTCATGCGCTCGCCAGATTTTCCTGATCTCCTACCTCTACGAGGATACCTAGCAGACATCTACAGGCTATACGTAACGAGATTATGAGTTTGGCGTTTTAGGCGTCATGTGTCGTATTTAGAAATTAATATACACAAAACAAATGAGAAAAATAAATTCACTACATCCATAGGATGTCTTGGGCCTTGCTCATGTTTGGGCCCCCATATGTCCCCCATACTTGGCCTAGGTACTCATGTGGGCCCCCATGACTACTAGGCTCTGTAGGGTTCACATTGCTTTTGGCCTGTTTAACATTTGCATCACCCGAATGAAAAACGTAAAACATGATCGCAAAAGATAAGGTCGGAAGGTGTCCTGGTGTAGACAGATTGACAACTCAAAGTGGGGTTAATTCATACGACGTTTGTTGTGGCATGCTTTGACCTAATAGGTCCTTCGTACTCTCATCGTTAGTCCCCAGGTAGGCAAACTGGTCCGTTACTTTGGATTTATACGAATGCCAAACCTAGACAGAACGTTCCAACTACCGATACTTGTACCCTTCCAGTTACTACATGGCCGTCGTAGAACTCACTTTGATGAGATTGAAAAATGAACACATCACAAAATCTTGAGAAAGGAAGCATGAATATGTTTAAATATGTGAGAATTGAAACGTGCGTGATGCGTATTTATGTAAGCATGTAATGTTGACAATATGTATTACACATTGAGTATCACACAAAATCATACACTAGTGGGAGTGCTTGCATGCATTTGTATGTGAGATAAATGTAAAACGACTAAATATCATGAGTTTGCAAGTAACCAACTTAACACGTAAGCAAATAATATTCTAATTGACTATAGTATAAGATCTAAGGGTCTAATAACCTATCCTATATCCCTATAGTCAAAAGCTCTGATACCAATCTGTCACACCCTGACTCACAACGGAAATGGTAATAGGGGCATGATTGCGTTTTCATCAAAGCTCATGACATTTACTATTATAGAAGTTTCATATTTAGTATATCAAATTAAAAAGAAATATTCCAAGAAACATACCAAACATAAAACCACAAAATGTTCTAAACATGGTATTTAAGTAATGATTTATTCTTCTTCTAAGGCCCATTCCTATGTGTTCCTTGCTTCAACCTGATCACCTGTATCATCTGTAAAATAGAGTTTTGGGTCAACAAAAGTTGGCGAGTGAATCCCGTTTAAACATTAGAAGAAATGATATGTTGATTAATTTAATAAAAAGGTGCATAAACCAAATATGAGAAAACGTATATGTAATCTAACCACAAACCACATAATCAACCAACAATATACATGTGAGCAGGATAATTGATGTGCTGTGAGATCAAGGCTCAATCAAACGGAGCCGATCTAAGTAGGAAACGCGATGCTCTACTCGTCTATACAGGGAACTGATGGGCTGTGAAAGCTTGACTGAAATGAGAAAACATAACCACAATAACAATAAACACATATATCACATAGCACGTTAGATCATATAATGGTGATAGCACGAGATTTGATTAAGTGACAAAAGTAAAATGACACATGATACACCCCAAAACATGAATAAAAATAGGAAGTTTGTAAGAATTCACTCACAGTGGGTGCATTCTTGATTTGCTATTGAGCGCGCACGATTTAAAGATTCCAACCAACAAGAAAACTAACCTAAATATTCACGTAATAATTCGGTAAATATATTCCTTTTATTTGCAAATAGTACTTTTATTTAATCCCTTTAATTAGGCTTTTTAGACAAGTTTTATAGTATTTATTACAAATTTTATGTTTTAAAAAGTCTTATTTATATATATTTTTTATGGAATTTGGATAAAAATAAAGAAAAGTTTATTTAAGAAAAATATACCCCTTTCAGGGGTTGAACCGGGTCGGACTGTATGATTTTTGGCATAGTGTAAGAATCGAACTCGTGACCTCTCGTATACGTGCACGCAGCTCTACCACCTGAGCTATGTGTCTAACCCGAAATAATCTGGATTTTAATTATTTCTTTATATACTAACTGAGTTAAATCATAATTCTATTTATTTAAAAAAAAGTTTGTTATATTAACGAACCGCTGCACACAACCAGACTCGAACCGGTGACCATAGCCTCGTGTTGCACACAGCCCGACCAACTGGGCTGTGTGACTAACCCGAATGATATGTGATTTTAATTATATTTATACACTATCTACAACTTAATATATAAGTATTTAAAAAAAGTTAGAAATTTATAAGAACCGGTAGCGTGTTAAGACTCGAACCCGGATCACCCTGTTTATGATGCACACAGTCCACCACTGGACTGTGTGTCTAACCTGGTATAAACTCCTATTTTAATTATATTAATGCATTTTTACAACTTCATCTTCTTCATTTATACATACTGTTCTTTTAAAAAGATCCGATGAAGCTCATTATTAAAAACAACTACAGAACATACATAATAAAGAGATGATAAGGATTAAAGATGTTATACCGAACAGGGGAGTGGTTTTGATTTCTCCGATGAACTTCCGGCGACAAAGAAATTTTCCGGCGAATGTTGTTTTGAAGTAGAAGGTGTGAAGAGAGTTTGTAAAGTGTTTGAGTGAGTTTCCAAAGGTTCAATAGATCGCTATTTATAGTTGAAAGTGTTGATTTAGGTTGTGTTTCGCTTTCAACTGTTTCAGTCAAGATTTTTAATGTGGCTATGATTTGGGTAACTGATTAAGTGTTATTGACCCAATAATTGCGTTAAATTCAACATCAAGAAACTGTTTTACAGGTTTAATTCGCAGAAGAAAATTGGAATTGATGATTGCTATAAAGACCTTGACCGTTTCTAGGCGAATTTGATTTCAAGAACTCTTTTGATATAAATGATATTTGACTTGAGTATATATTGAGTATATACTGATGTGTGTGCGCAGTGTGGGGGTGTGTTCGTGTTTTGTTTGGGTGAACACCCGTGTTCGATACCGGCGGTCTTCAATTTTTTTGTTATTTTATTTTTATCATTTATATTTTATTTATTAACATTTTATTATTTTACTTTATTATTTTATCTACTATTAAATACTAATAACATCATAACAAATTTTGAATTTTTAACATAAATGTGTAACGAACATCATACGTATATTTGAATTAAAAAACGGAGCGGGTTTTAGAACCCGTTTTATGAAAAATGTTACATATCTAGACCATTTAAGGATGTTTTCATTATTATTCTAAGGTTAGCCATTATAGCTACTTTGAGATTAGAGATAGAGAGAAACAACTTGTTTCAAACGATTTTTAGTGATTAATAGTATGCAAGTTAAAGAGATTTCTTCATGGCCTTGATTATATAATTTTTTGATTTCGCCAAACAATTGTATTTACTTGATATTAGGTAATTTGAGATTTAAAGTGAGAATTGAGGAAAAGGGCAATCACTAGTCTTGAAGCAGGTCAGGGTCATATTTGGTCATACCCATAAACATAAGAAAGAAATAAAAGAAGAGATAGTGTGTTGGCATAATGGTAGAATATATTGAGCAAGATAGCAAACGGTTGGGATATATATCTAATCTTGATGTGGGGATTGAGTAACTTGGGAGTATTATGAACATGAGTATGTGGAAACATACAATGCAAGATTTAGAGGTAGGATATAGTTTAAATTTATCCCCTAATATATTTAATAATATTGCCAGATGCATTAAATTTTTGGTCAAGGAAGCCTGTAATACATGTATACATACACATAAAGGAATATAAACATGACATGAGATCTCCAAAACTAATAGGCTACTATGTATAACTATGCTTTTGCCTTAATGAATAAGAATTATCTCTAATTGTTCAAATGGGTTAAGCCAAAATGTTTAACTTATCTAATTGGTCAAATGGGTTAGCCAAAATGTTTTAACTTAAAAGTCTCTCGTTTTCTTTATAGATCTTTTAATACTCCATAAGATGCTTCACATTAATCTAGACATATCTAGTGTGTTGCAATGTGAGTAATATCTAAACAAGTATAGAATTAAACCACATAAGGCTTTTAATTAATGAAGCGTAAGGAAAATAATCTCATTTACCCTATTATCCTCTAAAGGAGAGTTGTGTTGTTTGTTACATATGTAAGGACCCATTTAAAATTAAACTTATGGAACGAAAATAATGTCCCATTGGGTCTATCTCAGTATATTATGATATCTATTACATAAGAGATATCTTTGAAATCTATTATATCAAAGTTTGTGTTAACAATGCTTTGACTTATGTAACATATACTTGTCAAAAGAATGTCATCTATATATAGACAAATTTATTTTAGTTGATCCCACTCATCTTGAGGTAGGTACATTAATCCACTTGGTTCTTGATGAAAATAATTGTGTTAAGATTTCATCGCATTATGATGTTTGCATTAACCCATACATGGATTTTATCGGCTTATAGACAAACTGTTCTTTAACCTTAAGTTTAGAACTTTCAGGTTGTTTTATGAACATGTAAATATGTAAGTCAATTGTTAGGGAAGTTGTTTTAATGTTCAACTAATGTAGCTCTAAATTGTTAAAAGCTACCAGAACAGTGATGATCCTCAAAGAAACTTTTGTAATAGGTAAGAAAATTCTTTGATAATTTATCTCTTCTTGAGTATAACCTTTGACAATTAATCATGCTTCTTGGTGTCTTAACGTTTATATTAGGATTTGGTTTGTTCATGAACACTCTTAGGTAATTCAATCAAATCCCAAACGTTATTCGAACAAATAAAATCAGTTTTACTAGAAAACAGTTTTATTCCATTGAGAAGATTGATTGACGCTAATGGTTTAATTAGAAGACAGGATCAATAAACTTTTCCAAAACCCACTTCAACGTTAGTTAGGGAGGTTATGTAATCATCATAGTTAGTAGGTTTTAAACCTATATGACCTCCTGAGTTGATTATCGGGTTTATTAGAAGTTTCAATTTTGTGAATTAGCTCTTGGTTAGGGTTGCTATCCTTTTCAGGATTCTAAGTGTGTAAGAATTAGTGTAGTATGATGTTCAAGAGGTGTAAACGGAGTTAAATTCAGAGTAAAACTTAACGACTTTCTTCCCCCCTGCCTCTTGTATTCCTTGCAAGTTATGATAAAGACTTTACTGCTCCCACTGACCTTAGAAATCTTTAGGAACTCAGCATGCTTAAGGTCAATATTTAACGACCAACAAATTTTAAGTGAGAAACAAATTAATGATGTTAGTCGTTGTAGTTTCTCTTGTTGAGGATTATATTAGTTTATGTAAGAAATCTAAGTGTGCCCACAATTAAGCAATAATGAAACTTTTGTAAGAGTAGCATTATATTCTAAGGAGATAAGTTTTGATGAAACAGTGCCGAAATGGAGCAGTGTCTTGTACAAGAGGTGTAAATTGAAGTAATGTGAAGTTTTCACTCCCCCACCTCTTGCAACTTTTGCAAGTTATAATTAAGACACTTAATGCTCCCACTGATCTTTGATATCTCTAAAAATTACTACAAGAGAAAATTTCAATGAGGTATGTGACATGGGAACCTATCATATATATGTTAGACTTTACTTGATTTCATTAATGTCCAGATGTCGTAAGAAGCTTAAGGACGTATTAATAGAAATCATATTAAGTATATATATGAGTAGATCTCTTTAAGACCATGGGCCATATGAGACAAATTTAGATACAAGTGGATAGTCTTTAATTGATAAATGAATTATGCCTGAATATTCCGTTTTGAATAAGTTCCACAAATGTCAATGAAATATAACTTATAGTGGACCCATACTTATTTCTTTAGCCAAATAATATTTTAGGGCTTTTAACATCATGATTTAAAATCACTTAGAATGAGATTAGATGAAAAAAAGCATCCTCACTAACCATGTCATGATTTCTCATGAATTACGGTTACAATGGATGAAATTTATAGATCTCATTTCCTTTTGTCAAATTCTCATTTGCATGATAACAAAAGTTGTGAAAGTGTAAGGTATCATCTAGCTTCATCTTATTAATGTTTCTATTCAGATATTGGGAACAAATAATATGAGAGTTTAAGGTAAGTGTGACTTTATGTTGACTATGCAAACCTCACAACTGTCATAATATAGCTTTAGTATTGATACTAAATTCTGATTAATTTCCAGAATATGTAATGTATCATAAAGCGTAATTAGAAGACAACTTTTCATGGTTCGTATAGCCTTAACATTTAAATTGTCACTAACTCTTATGTTAGTTATTTGTTGAATTCTGGTAAGAAAACATTTAGAACTAGAGTCAACTTATCAGGTGTTAATTGGAATATTAAAATTATCAGACTTAAAGATCATTAAAAGGAAACTACATATTTTATCTAACTGCTCTTTTGAATTATGGATAATCTCTTTGCTTATGCCTAATGGCATAATTAGGCAGTGAGTTTCTCCCTTGAAGAACATTAGAATTGGAATTACTACTTGTATATTGTCTATGAACCTTAGAAGTATCCTCTTTTAGGTTTTAGTGGTAGTGAGGTGAATTACATCTTATTTCCAGTTTTAGGCATTTCTTTTCCTGTACATATGTTGCTGATCAACACACTCATTTTCCTTTGGTAATTTTGAGTGTAACAGTTGATTTATAAGGCATCAAATTGTACTAGTGGAAAAGTTAGTAGTAATGCACTGGAAAAATGTACTTATTTCCATGAGTAAACCCTTTATTTTATGGGTCATGGTATTGTACATTATGATTTATTCACAGAGACCATTTAACCTTTATAGTTTAGAATTTGAAATGAAGACATGCACCTTAGGAGTTCCTCTAATTATTCCATAAAATTAGAATAGTCTTAGGAAAAACATAATCTGGAATAACTTTAATGATAGCAGTTATGTTAAATGAGTTCTTGATTATCATAAGAGACATCATGTTCAACTTATCCTATTCATCATACGCTACTTTGTTTCTATATCACTTTTATCTGAAAAACGCAATAGGATTATTGTGTCTTAGGGGATAATCAAAGATTTAATTCAAGAGCTAATCTTATAGAAACTTTAAGTAAAGCAAAACATATTAGGTTTAGGAACTAGAGTGGATGAGATACTGATTTATAGAAGAAAGTTACAGTGAGTAATTTTATGGGGTGTTAAAGATAAAGCAAACAAAAAATGTGATCAAGGATCATTAATGTAAGAATCATTATTTGAAGAAGTTGTGATATGTCTATTACTAACATCAAAATAATAGACTAATTAAAAAAAATCTATTTAAATGAAGACAAAGCAGCTTTGGCCAGAAGTTTAATCATTTAAGTATGTGTGCAAAGTAATTGTGACAAATCAGCTTTGGCCAGAAATGAGAAAATCACTTTAATTATGCACTTGTTAAGTATGCTAGACATTAATGAATTAGATCAGCTTTGGCCAGAAATAAGACATTCATGTATATAATGCACGGTTAACATAGCTTTTGTAATACTTGAACAATAAATAGATGTATCAAATCACCTTTGGGCAGAAGTGATATATCAGAAGCTCATTCAAGTTAAGCTATTTGGTTTTGTAAAAAGTTATATTATTATAATTAATTAAGTATTTACAAAACATTTATTTAATAGTGTGTCCCTGCACGGGGTTCGGGGCGGAGCCCCGAGCTGAAATTTAGTTCACAAAAATAGCCTAATTTAGTAATGAGATTTCGGATAATAGCTTGGATTTTGGATGAACTCGGATTAGTCCGAGATAGGCATCTCAGATGAGTTTCGATTAGTCCGAGATGGGCATTTCGGATAAGTTCCGGATTAGTCCGAGATGGGCATTTCGGATGAGTTTCGGATTAGTCCGAGATGGGTATTTCGGATGAGGCTCAAGTTAGTCCGAGATGGGCATCTCGGATGAGACTCATGTTAGTCCGAATTAGTCATCTCGGATAAGACTCTTGTTAGTCCGAGTTAGTCATCTCGGATAAGACTCATGTTAGTCCGAGTTAGGTATCTCGGATAAGACTCAATTAGTCCGAGTTAGGTATCTCGGATAAGACTCAAATTAATCCGAGTTAGTCATCTCGGATAAGAATCATGTTAGTCCGAGTTAGGTATCTCGGATAAGACTCAAATTAGTCCGAGATAGGCATCTCGGATGAGTCTTGAATTAGTCCGAGTTGGTCATCTTGGATGAGACTCTGATTAATCCGAAATTTATCCTGCAAGATTTCAAAATCTCTATTGATGGCAGTTAGTTGTGATAAGTTTGGAATTCGAAAATGAAGGGATTATGGGATCAGTTTTCCTATTTTAATGCTGATCTAAATATATCAAATATTTCGAAAATAATATCCGCTTATATTCTAACAGAATTCGAAATTTAATTAAACAAAAATAGATCAAAGCTGGGAAAACACTTAATAATTTAACTCCAAAATATAGGATTTTTTCTGAATTTCATAAGAACATAAGATGAACCCTAAAACATAAACTTAAATAATGGAATCCGAAATCTGGGATTTTGAGTTCATTACAGCGATTTCGGAACAGTAACATTACCCATTAAGACATCATATCCGAATTTTTAAATCCACAAGTCATGTGATTTCGGAAAAATAATCATGTTCAAAAAATGATGTTTTCCAGATTTTAATCCCAGAATAATGGATACATAACAGAACTGATTTATCAACATATAGCTCTGATACCACATGTTGATCATGTCACACCCCGACCCGCAGCGGATAAGGTGATCGGGGCATGATTGGGTTATCATCAAAGCTCATGACATTTATTAAACGTTTCATATTCATTAATACAAATTAAATGGAAATTTACAATAATGTTACAACATGATCTAACTAACAATCTAACTTCTTTGTTCTCTTCTAAGGCATATCCTATGTTATCCTTGCTTCAACCTGTTCACCTGTATCATGTGTAAAAAGGTTTTTGGATCAACATAATGTTGGCGAGTGAATCCTATGGAAAACATTTGAACAATTTATTTAAATTGATTATGAAATATGTGCACAACCAAACATGAGTAAAAATAGATGTAACTTAATCGGCAATCATAAGATGTTAAATGAAACACTCATGAATAATAATGGAACAATTAAAGGCACGCGATGCTCAACTCGTCTCTCACGAGGAACTGAGGGGCCTGATGAATGAATTGCATAAACATGATAATATGAATAACACAACCACAAACAATATAAACTCAATGATACACACATGAATAATAATGAATTTGATGTGAAGCACGCGATGTTCTACTCGTCTCCCACGAGGAACTGATGGGCTTAATGTATGAGTTTCATATGACTTGACAAATGGCAATAAGTGAATCACAACAATAAAAACAATCTAAGTTTAAGTCATGATATGGTATGGCACAAGTTTAAATAAATAAATTAATTAATTTCATAACACATGACACACCCCAAAACGTGTAATTTAAAAGGGGGAATTGTAAGATTCACTCACAGTGGGTGCGTTCGGTTGATGACGTTGAATGCACGCGAAGTGGTTTTAACCACGAGTGAGGTTTAACCTAGATAAATTGCATTATGGTTTGGTAAGTAAACGGATTTTATTAAACTATTTTAGTAGGATGGTTGGGTGCATTTTTGTGAGTTTGAGGCTATTTTCTAATCTTAAAAATGTTATTTTTAAGTATTTATAATTGATTTTTAATTAAAATAATTAAATAAAAATAATAAAAATATTTTATTTTTTTCTGACCGTTGACTGACCCTTTGACCGTTGACCGGTTCGATGGCAGATTATTGTGCGTTGAGTGAGGCTCGAACCCGAGACCTCTCGTACGCGTGCACGCAGCTCTACCAACTGAGCTACGTGTCTAACCCGTTATATATCCGATTTTAATTACATATATACATTAATTAGAATTAAACAGAAATCCTTTTTATTTTAAAAACGGTTTAAACGAAACGATCATGCACTCCACAGGTCTCGAACCCGGGACCTGTGGTTTAATCCAACACACAGTCCACCGCTGGACTGTGTGTTCAACATGTTATATCATTCGGTTTTTATTATACTTAAGTACTAATTATTTATTTCCTTTTCTGCCTTAATTAAAAAGAAGAGATAATGGTCCGAGTCGGTGCTGAAGACCGGACTCGAACTCGTGACCAGCGATATAAACAAACACACAGTCCACCGCTGGACTGTGTGTCTAACTTGGTTATTATTCCGGTTATTAATATACTTAACATATATCTAAGGCGACTCCGGTTCAGTAAACAAAAATGGATTTTTATTAAGGCAGCGTGTGTGAGACGGGAATCGAACTCGAGACCTTTGTATGTATAACGTTTTATGTGCACACAGTCCACCGCTGGACTGTGTGTCTAACCCGATTAATTTCATGATTTATATTATACTTATAACATACTGAAATTCATCGTCTTCTTCATCTAGTTTGAACCAGAATCGGAAATCGACGGGTTTAAGATTCTTATCAGTTTATTAGCGTTTTACAGTTGATTAAGGTGAGATAATTGTGAAAAAGGAAAAGAAATTTGGCGGAGAATTATACCGACTGGATCCTCTGTTTTCCGGCAGAACTCCAGCGATAGAATTCAACTCCGGCGTCAGGTGTCTTGCAGCAGCATGTCTCCGGAAATCTTGGAAAGAGTAAGGATGACTTCGGTATAAACTTAGGAGGTTCAGAAAAACTCGGCAGTGGGGAAAACGGTTTTCCGGCGACGAACAGGTTTATTCCGGCGAGTGGAATTACGCCGAGAAAAGGTGTGATTTTTGAGCGAAAGTGTTTGTCGTCGGTTGTGGGTGAATTTATAGGGAATAATCGAAATGTATTTGGTCTGATTTCGGACTGTGTTCGTTATTTAAATTTTCCGGCGGTTTTGATTTTGGTCGCGGACTTCAAACATCGGTTATAACCGATATCTGGTTAATGGTTTACGTTATAACGTAAATTGTAGTTAAGATTCGCGGGATTTCCGGGATTCCGACGACTGAATCGTTTGGGCGCCGATTTTGAATTCGTAACGACACTTTATCAATTAAATGATTCTATTATATCACAAACAAAGTAGTTGGCGCAGTGGTTCAGTGTTATGTGTTAAGTGTTGAACTGATTCGGTACAGACCCGGGTTCGAAACCCGGCAGAAGCATTTCATTTTTATTTTGCGATTTTCAACAGTTTTTCAAAAACTAAATATATATTCGCGTATAATAATTGATTACGGATCGTTTAAAAATGTTTTGGACATTTAATTCGCAACGAAAATTTTGACTGACTGTTCGGTTGATAAACGGAGCGGGTTTGGTAAATCCGTTTTTGACGGATGTTACAGATCAGTTCTGTTTAAACATAATGGAAAACATGAATGAAATACCTGAGATGGCAGACAGGCCAGCGGAGAATCCAGTCTGAGACGCAGCAATGGAGTTTGACATCTTTGCCGGTGTGATCTGGTTCCTCCTTAGGGTGTAAGATTATGATGGTAAGAACCGAACTAGGGATGAATTCGGTTTAGGTTATGGAGAGAGAGGTGGGTGGCGGCTATCGTGTTAAGGATGTTATTGTGAGTGTCTAACCCTAAACCTCTCTAATCATCTCCTTATATACACCCAGAAGGAAACCCTAATTAGTTAATTATGGTAATATGGTCCATCAACAATTACCAACTAATAGGATTAATATTATTTTGATCTAATATAATATAATTGATTATAATGGCTACATGATTAAATATTATAAATGTATTATATTTAATCTTACAGTTTTGACTTAGACCATTATGCATGTACCCGACACAGGCTGACCTTCTCATTTTGTCATCTCAAGCTATGAGCTATATCTTTAATTTCATCTTATGTTGTTGCCTGCTGTTGTTTATAGGTTCATGGTCGAGGTTAGTCATACCTAGCGTGTACTCTAATATATGATTAATTGCACTAGAAATTATTTTATTTTTTTTTGTCTTTGGTAGCCAACTCTTTAGTACGAAATTACACAAGGCCTAAGATAACCTTTTTCAGCCAATTCTTGGACAAACTTTGTATCAAATGTGATTTGGATTACGATTATATTTTTTCATAGGCGACATTTGTTCTTGATGTTCATATTTCACAAACGCAGTTGTTGCATATACAACTTTATTGCTCAAGTCATTAAGAACCTGAACAATGAGACGGCCGGATGGCCATGTGATTGAACACACATTTCTAATAGAGAGCTTGTAGACCTGAAAAATGAGATGATAGGACGACCATGTAAGTGAACACACATATTAACCTGAAAACAACTGCATCCAAGTGACTTGCAGAAAGAAAAACAATGAACAGGTGAGATTATAGTATTAATGTATTACACATACCAAAATAATAGAGTCAATATCAATTGGATAATTGGATAAACATCTGTATGAATCCCTTTTTCAAACAAGCGAAAAACGAAAAAAAAACTAACCAGCTATTTTCAGTAATCGATATTACTACAGGATCTTCTATAGACCTTAGATTTAACATCTACTTGTTAGAAAACCAACTCAACTATCAAGCAACAAAAGATCATTAGAAGCAAACTGTAAATTCTATTGAAACATTATAAAATAAGATAGAAAGAAGATTATAATCATCTAAAATATTTGGATTATAATTTTATGGGTCGACAAATATACATATCAACCAAACCAACTTAGGATTCAAAACCCATATAGGTTGGTTTTCTGAGACTTGCTAGGTTTAGCACTTAGCCAATTCTCAACACCAGATTCGCCTAAATTCCATAAATCAAACAGCTCACCACCTGGCACACCGAACTACCAGCATCGTTCCACATATTGTTAGGCATTGCGGAACCGTCTCTGTCACATCTTGTAAAATCAGAGTCGGGTGTCACGACTGGTATCTTCATTGCACGGCGGAAGTATAATGCTAAGACTTCTAGATAGTTGAACGTCTTGTAAGTACTCGAATCCCAAAGGGTTGTCCTAGTCCAACCGTGCCATAGTTTGAATGTGTAACCTGAGAAAGAACATGCGAAAAGTCAACATAAAGTTGGCGAGTTCATAGTTTGTTTGATAAAGATTTGAAATAAATCTTTTTGGTAACCGGTTTAAATAATGTTGAGAAAACATAATAAGCCATTTTCCTCGACATGTTATTTGAAAAACTTTATGCTTGTAAAACTTGTGTAACCTTCGATGTCCACGTACGACAAATACAACATGCCCACATGAGCGTATAACCGACCTTGAGCTAGTGAGTGCCTCGCCAAACCGTGTACTCAAGATGATAAACTAGCAATCGGTTATAGTTCTGATATGTAGCGAGAACCTATACAGTTGTAAGGACCCTACGGCCCCTATGGTTGAGTAGAGAACAACCCAGTCCCTGTGTTATGTAGGACAACCTAGTCCAATTATTTGTATATAGGACAATCCAGTCATATGTTTGTATATAGGACAATCCAGTCATATGTTTGTATGTAGGGCAACCCATTCCCTATGTTCATATGTAGGACAATCCAGTCCCTAATTGTAACTAGGACAATCCCGTCACTAGTCATGAAACTCATGCATGTTTCGAAAAAGATAATGCGTATGTTTTTTAAACCGGTATGTTTAGCATAAATCTTTCATAAACCACTTGTGTTAGTTGGAATTCGTTTGTAACATGGTTTGGAAATATGTAATCTTCGTTCATCTAACTATTGTATGCTTTTTCAAAACTTGCATGTCTTTCCACCCCGAAAACATTTATAAAAATGTAAAACTGTAAAAAGTGGGGGTTATGAACTCACCTCAATAATATGTGCAAAGCTAGCATAATACAGTCCATAACGTCATTTCCAAAACCATGCAATCTATATCATCCCTATCAAGGAATGAACTCATAAGTTTCAACTAAAAATGTAGCTAACTACGTGTCACCGAGCTCTACCGAATCTTTAACCAAATGACTCAATGGGAAGATGTTGTTAACTTGATGGAAACGATAACGTTACACTTGTTTAATCCCATTTATAGTCAGTGATAAATACTAAATCTTGGGAACACTTAGTTTCCGAGAGTTTTATATATATATATATATACATGTATATATATATTTACGAAATCGTGTTAATCGTCTCGGATGGTAGTACGTGTACGTAATCAAATGTTTGTATAAAAGTAATACACGTTATAGACTCGTATAATGTGGTTGTACGGTTTCCATGTAGTCATTACGTACGTTGATGAATCATTTCGTGACTCGTCGTAGTTTCTGTAAGATGTACATATATACATGCAACGTATGTACGTATACATAATCGTCGCGTAGCCGAAATAATAATCCCGTGTCTTGTGCATAATTATTGAAATAATTATACACTTGTTTTCTTGTTATAATCGACTCTCATTTGCTCGTTACCGAAATAACTCAGATAAATTTTATTTGCTAAGATCGTACGGTAACATGTCGTATTCCGTTTAGACGTTTGAAATAAATATAAATAATTATACTTATTTATAAAATTTTCGAGTTATAGACGTTTGAGATAAATATGTATAATTATATTTATATTATATAGATTTTTGAGTTCCGTTATCTTGTAACCCGCGTTAGTCGAAATGTTATAAACTTGTTTCGTGAGTCGCGTAACCCATCCAAAATAAATATACACGTGTATTTATTTTTATAAAATTCATTAAATCTCAATACATTTCCGTTGGTTTTGAGTCTATAAAATAGATATTTCGTTTGTGCAGCCCAAATGGGTCTTTGTGGCCAGTTTGCACACCCGAACTTCGTAGAATGTCGTAAAATATTATTTTAGGATTAAAAACACGTAAAATCATGTCGGTAGTTGATGTTTGACACGTACGTTTTTCGGTTGCGTTAAAATTGCATAAAATGTTTCGGTTGTCGTTTCAAGTCCGTTTTTTCGATCTGACTTCAACTACGAATATTAGAATTGGATTACGAAGCTAAATATATCATAATAAAAATAGTTTTTGAGAGAATAAACAAGTCTGGTGCTTCCATTTCATTGTCGATGCGTTCTTACTGTCGCGTTTTACTTTCGCGTATGCGTTCTATTGCGTTCGGAAGCAGAATAATTTAGCAAATAACCTCATGTGTATAAAATATACGTATAAAAGTCATATTTTTTTGGCATTGTTAATATTTATTCCAGTGTTAGTTATTTACCGTTTAACGCTCGTCAGGTTTCCCGTAAATCACTATTCGCGTACTTTAAAGCCGAAAAGACGTTCCTAGGCATTGCAAAAGCCTGTTTAAGTAATTTGCGTCTTAAAACACTACTTATAATTGTCTTAACTTTTTTATGCACGTAATTAGAAACCGAAAATTATCGGTTGTCACAATCTCAAAATCAGACCTCAAAAGATCTTCTTGCTTAACAATAGTGTGGCATCATAATCCAAATTGAATTCAAGTCATCTTTTGGAAAAGGATCACGCAGACATGATGGTGCAATTTCTGATTGAATATCAAGATTTGGATTAAATCCAAATAATTGATCATCATGTTAATGCTAATAAATTTGCAAATCGTTCGTGTAGCTGAGATAGGACGTTGCTCTTTATCAAACTTTGCCTGCCATTCTTATATAATTTTTCGATCCATGGAAATGGAAACAGAATTTTGGGATTTTGAAAACTTTAGCCAATGATGAGACCATCTGCTTCTGTCTATCTTCAGCTTCTTGGAGGTTTTGGTTTACGGCTTCCATATACTGACGAGTCCCACATTGCTGATTTTGTAGATCGATAACTTCCAGCATCATTTCTATCCTTTCTTTATGTAATCTGTCCGCTTCAGCTTCAACTAAAAGACTGCTAACATAAACAAAATTCAGATGTATTCTGTATGATTTAAAACCTAAATTTACAAAAATAAGAATAAGATCACAAAGACTCGTCTACCATAATCTCTAAACATTCGTGTTTATACCTCTGTTGTAGATAAACCTTTGCTTCAAGACACACAGTATCCTCAATGATCAAACCGATTACATGCTAACTTAATTCCAAAACTGCATCCTAATTCATCAACATAATCTATCAACTACCACAATAATAAACCCTACGTTTGTCGACTAGATATGGGAATAATGAAAACCCTAGTTACTAAAATGCCCCACTTCATATACCTTTTTCATATGTTTTTTTTTTCTCGTCTTCTTCCAGTACTACATGTGAAGAACAACATCGAAACAGGTTATTTATTGTAAATAACAAGAACCCTGCATCCTTACTTATATTCAGAAACTTCTATAAATCCCATTTACAACCCGATCATTCCTTATCTAAGATCAAAGTTGGAATCGAATGGAATAGATAACCACCTGTGAAGAAGAACAATGAAGAACAAGGATGAAGACGATTAGTTGGACGTTAATTTGACCTTCATACACGGTGTAATCAAAAGAATTCTTTCAACAAATTTTGAAATAAAAAACAAATACCAAAAAATAAACATGTTGATACTAACCAGTAAGGATTTCAGTTCATAAGAACTTGGGTGGTTCTGCTATCTGATACAGTTCATTGCTATCTGGGTCTGAGATTTGATCTTGCAAACAGACAAAGGCATATGATAAAGAAGTTGGATTTAAAGACATACTTGCACAACAAACCTTGAAGGAACGCAGATTGATGTTCGAAACCCAATGAACACAAACACAATGAAGGGAATTTGAGGGTACTTTTGTCTACTTGCTTCTTTTTTAAATTCAAGTTTTATTTAGAATTTTCGAATCAAACATAACCAACATTTTGAATTTCAAAGATAACAGTTCCTTTAAAAACATTATATGAACCAAACGTCCTTAAAAAACACATAATACGTGGTAAGACATCTGGAGTTGCAAAGATTAAAATTAAAAGAACTCGTAAAGCAAAGATAACCAAATAAATACAAATAAGGGTACAAAATCCATAGGTACCTGCATTATTCTTGCTAGACAACAAATTCAATCCCAACAAACAAAAACCTCCAAAGAACAAACCTGCAAAGGAAATAAAAAATATAACAAAACAACATCAATGTTGTGTTCCCAAGTTCTATTAAAAGAGAGAAAACAAAGGAGTTGGAAGTGAACAATTTTTAGTTGTCTTCAAAGTTTTATTAGAGAAAAGAAGGGAATACGTTCAAATTCGATTATAAGAATTCGAATCAATTTTTAGATTATAAGAATTCGAAATCGAATCAATTCGAGTTAAGTAAATCGAATACGAATTTATAATTTCAAATTCGATTCAATTTGAAATTCGAATTAAAGTTATACATTTTTATTTATTATTTTATATGTAATACATATATAACTTTATTGGCTATATTATACTATAAATTATTTTCAAAATTTATTCCAAGTATTAAAATTACTCATTACCAGACACACTATATGACCCATAACTAAAACCTAAGTAACAAATCTATCAATAGATTTCTAATACCAAAAATATTAACTTATAATAAGGAGTGGTTATTCCCGACTTCACGTTTTGAATGTTAGACTTCTGGTAATTTATTTGGAACTTTTGAATGTGATATCGTGTTTTATGGTTGGTTTAAAATTTATATTTCATTTTGATAGTTTTTACATGTTTATAAAGAATCTGAATCATATCGAATTTATTCGAATTCGATTTGAATTCGAATTTTTAATCTAATATGAATTGGGTTTTTTATTCGAATACGAATTCGAATCGAATTGGGTAAGTTTAATCGAATCGAATACGAATTCAAGGAAAAATAAAAATTATTCGAATAATTCGATTTGAATAATTCGAAAATTCAATATTCGATTCGATGAACACCCCTACTTCTAATCTAGAAGGAAATGGAGAGAAAAGAAAAGAAAGGGAGGGAATCTTTTCTTTTCTCATCTTAAGTTCACTTGGGAACAAAGACATTACAAAAGTTAAACATACCTATCGAGATTATCACAACAAATCAACAATCGTAACAAAATGGCTTCACAAAGACCTAATCGGAAGAAGAACAAACATTGTAAACTAACCATAACTTATCAAAAACATGAAATTAACAGTCGGGTTTGGAAGGAATACCAATCAGAGCAAGAAAAGGAAGAAGATGGACCACATGTAGAGCAAAAAGAAAGACAAAATTTAAAGATGAAAAGAAATAAAAGGTCAAAATACATATGCATAAATATACATATAAATCCACACCTATGTGTATAAATTTTATACATAAAGACAATTTGTACACACCTCCAAACTATTTCAATCTACACCTCAAATCATCAACGTCCTCCGCATGTCTATAACTATCATAAAATTATCACAAATATATCAAATCTAAACCTAAGACTAAACCTAAAATCTCGTAACCCTAAAAACCCAACCAAAACCTTATATAATTAAAAATATAAGCAGCTAATAAGCTTAAATTATACCATTGCACTCATATGCTAGTGAATTACCTCCTAATATCGTAGCCTTCTCCCTAAAAAATGGTCCAACCCACCGGACGACCCACAAATGTATGCAGGTGGGCCACCGTTGCGGTGGTGCGGAGTTGATAATCTTACCGCATGTCTGTCTCTCCTTGACTCAACAAAGTAAAATACACGCATAAAAAATAGAATAAAATCAACCCCTTAAACAAAAGGTATAACCACAAAAAACAAGGGAAACACTTAAAACACAGATTACTACACCTAGCAACAACAACATGTTGCTAACTAATAATATAAAAATTAAATTTTATTTTAATACATTACCAGCTTATTTACATGTTTACTTTGACTAAGAAAAAAATATAAAATTTAAAATAATTAAACAAAATCAATAACTTGTATCTACTAATTAAATGCTATAAATATAAGAATCAATACCCATCAAATGGAAGATTTAATTTGGATTAACATATATTAGATTTGTATGTATTAAGAAATCATAAAAGTATATAAAATATTAATGGTAATAAATAAAAAATTATCTCACACAGAGGAAAATAATACATTATTTAAATTTATATTTTTAATTCTTTAATCATAAAAGAAGGTAATATAAAAAGTTATAATGTAATATAGTTTCACAAGTTATATTTATGAATTTTCTGATGGAAAAAATACCATAAATATTTAAGAACTTTAGCTTTAAATCAATTTGAACACACTAAATAGATTTTGTTTTACATGTAATTAATTTTAATAAAATATACCATGTTTATATACTGTTTAATAACTAGTTGAGGTTTCCTCTGTTATACGCATGTGTAAAGTCATTTACTCAAAAATATATTTTTTTAATATAACTTTGTTTTCAATAAAATTTTTCGTAAAGTGGTAAGGTTAGGAAAAAACGAACGTCACTAGAGTTGTCCCACGCAAAGACGCAGAATTCTGTAAATGTATATCTACTATCTAACCTACGAAAGCATATAAAAGGTTTATTTTGAAACCAAAGATACTTTAAATTGGTTAAAGATGTGTATAATTTATATTATGATGGGTGAAATAAAAAGTTTTTTTGTTTTAAAAATATGGCAAACTATGTCCGGTCAAATGACTACTCATGAGGAGTAAATTGTTATATATATTAAACAATTGTCTATGTGCGTTTATAATACTTAAGGCGAGATCCCCCCCCCCCCCCCCCCACAACCAAGATAATTAGTACTTTGTTGGTGTAACGCCTATAACAAAATTGCACATTACCGATTCACAAAATTATGTTAGGGCATTAGAGGTCCTCGACCTTAAAAACTAATGTGTTCCGGTCCTTTGGTTGGAAGTGAGATGTGAGTTTTACAGTGAAGTGTGCTTCGCTTGGCTGTTGGGGTAATTCCGAAATGTTTGACCTTTTAGGGAGTCTCTTCTTTGGTAAGTGGTAACAAAAATCTCATTGTGAGTAAAACAAACAACAATAGTTCGTATGAGAGACACATGAGTTAAGAGTTATCTTGTTAGTAGATAAATGTCTTTGGCTTAGTCTAATGTTTTGAAAGTGTTAGTGTCTTGTAAGTTAGGACAGAGTTTTGAGTTTTGATTAAAATGCTAAGTGTTTTGTAACAAGCGCATGAGTCATGTGTTGGATGTCAGTCACGTATGAGAGTCATAATACGTTCGCATGACTCATGCATAGGACAGTGTTGAACGGATGGGTCATGCGTTGCTTGTTTAGGCGCATGGGTATGCCCTAGATATAGGTCAATCATATGTTAGTTGTGTCATTCAGCTATGTTCAGCATATGAGTCTGATATAGTGTAAACAGAAGGAAACTTTGTCCAATTGATTTCAGAAATTGAAGAAAACGTGTATTTACATCTTTCTTACATAATGACAAGCTATTATGATGAATTCCACGCATTATAATAGTTAAAAGTAGAAAATTGTTGGTTTAGAAGTTTAACAACTTAAAACAAGATCTTAAGTGAGGCGTTAGGTTGTTTCTACAAGTCGTGGAAGATTTCAAGTGAAAAATTGGACAAATTGAACTGATTATGTACTAATTTGACTGAATTGGGTGTTTCGGACGTGGTTTTTGATTTTTGAACAATTGGTTTGTGCATTTCAAAATTCTTATCAACACATGTCTCATCTGGCGCATGAGACACACGTTTGATCAATTTGAACGTGAGAGACATACGTCGCTTTCATTGCAACGAATGAGACATACGCCGTATAAGTCATGTCGGTAATTGGTGCACAAAAGACATACTTTTCTTTTCAAGTTTTTGTGACACACATTGGTTCTTAGACATACGTTGTAAATAGTCATACGCCAGTCAGATTCAACAAATTTTTCTAAGTGTTAAAAATTTCAAGATGCCAGATTTTCGAGCGTACGTTGCACAACAAGTTGTTATTACTCAGGCTGTCAATCTTGATAACACCATGGGAACAAATAACAAGGCACCAAAGTTACTTAGGATGGATGATTATCCAAGCTGGAAAGATCGCTTCGGAGGTTTTATATATATAGTGAAAGTGCAACATACAATATCACTTAATGTACAATACGTACGAGATGAAATTATAACATGCATAATTAGTTTTGTAACATGCGTGATTAGGTTTTTACCCATGCGTGATTTATGATTTTGTACATGCGTGGTTATGTTCATGCATGATTATGGTTTTCAACATGCATGCTTTATGGTTTTCCAACACGCGTGATTAGAGTTTTGAGTTTTACAACGTGCGTAATTTTCATCTCATACGTATTGTACGTTAACCCACCCCTATATATATGTGTGTGTGTGTGTGTGTGATCAAGATCAAGAGAAAACCTCTATGAGTTGTAAGAACTTAGAGAACTCGGCCTTCACGTGCGAGTTTCGACCCCATTTTTTTACACCCCTAGTTTAAGATGTTCTAAAGCCAGCTATAAAAAAATTCGGACTAGTGTTTTCAGCACCTTACAGTTGCTATAAAAAAACTTATGATATAAATAAACCAATTTAAAAACTATACCGAAATGGTGCCTCTTCAAATGTATTATATAGTAGGAATGTATTATATAGTAGGATAGATATAGATAAACAAACCAATTTAAAAGCTATATCGAAATAATAGAAAAACCACTAACCGTTGTTTAATTTCGATCTATATCTAAAAATATTTGATTTTTAATTATACTTCAGTTTTAAGTTTTAAAGGAGAGAAAATTTAAAATGTTTGATTTGTAGTTAAAAACAAATTATGAACTTGTTGCGGGTAAAATGACACCAAGAATAGCATTAAACTAAACAACTAGCAAGAAGCTAAAAGGATATACAAGAAAAGAAAATAAGAGTACTAAGCCGGTAAAAGCTTAGAATACGCATTCGTGTGGGAAAAATGTTAGTATTTTTCTCTATTATAAATAAATGAGTTTGTGTTTTTGTGTGTATGTGTGTGTTTATAAACAATTATTTATGATAGGTTTGTGTTCTACTATGTGGGAGCCTCACAATGAATCAATCCATGTTCAAATCGAAGCTATGAAGTTATGTTGTTGGAACAATAATATATGAAAGAAAATGGAAAAATTTTGTCAACTTGCCCCGTATAGATGATAAAACTTGAAGTGATCTATAAATAGAAGCACTCCATGTATATTGTTTCCTTTTATGCAATCACTAGTAGAGACCCTAATGGGTGCAAAACATCATAACTCGCACACTCGCATCATCGGGAATCGCTTGAGAGTTGACATTGTATTTTTTAACTCATGCATGTAATCAGGTACATGGGTAGCATGACGGATGACAGGTCAA
This sequence comes from Scalesia atractyloides, assembly GCA_947069175.1. NCBI lineage: Eukaryota > Viridiplantae > Streptophyta > Magnoliopsida > Asterales > Asteraceae > Scalesia > Scalesia atractyloides. Next base: position 78,372,096 of record CAMTDV010000003.1, on the reverse strand, counting down.
AACACGCCAATGTCAAGATTGGTTCAGTCCACACTCAAGTGGCGGGGGTCATACAGATGCTCACAAACCAACAGGTTCGATATGGTGGGAGCTAGTTGGCACGAGCCATCTAGGCGTGTGACTATCTCAAAAAGCGTGGTGGAGGCACAAAATGTTGTCTAGCACAACTTTGACTAACACATTCAGAGAGGCTACGAGGCAAGCCTTCACATGACTAGCGTGACTTAGTGAGCCTAGTGCATGACTGGCAAATCATGTCTTAACGGGTTTAACAGGTCGTCGACGTTGCGAACAGCACAAGTTCTAAATATGAATACGACTTGTTTAACTACTTTAGGTTCAATGTCTATAACACAGTTATATGTTTTATGTAACAAGAAGGAGAAATGATAGATTCTAAGCTTCTAATTTTAATTATATTTAAAAAGGTGAAAATCATATGATGTACTTTTTAGTAAATATGTCAAATTGTGTCTTACACAGGTTACCTATTGTCAAGCTGTGCATCCATCAATTACAAATTACAAATGAAGTCATTAGTAATGATAGTTTTATTTTACCACTTAAAGTCATTTTATTGCAATTAAAGTCACTCTTATGACCTGAATAAAATTGGGAAATTAGTTTTTTCTGGGTCTAGTTATATAATGAACTTGAGAGTTTATTTTGAAAGATACATAGAAAGGTTGCACAATTGAGAGAATTTTATTCCAAACAAAATTTGAGATGAGTACTCTCTAATTTGTGCCACGGCCTCCTCATTTCTTTTTTAACAGATATTTAACACATTAACCCGGTGTAACCTCGGGCACGTGAGTCACTGCCGGCTGTACAAACTGTTTTGGTTGTTGTACCCTGAGAGATATACATGTCCGTCCAAGAGGGTACTCAAAATATGTTTTAAGGGACCCATATTTAACACTAATCCTCAAAGACAACCGGTCAACAATTAGTTTACTCATTTTGCAATCCAGAACATTGTTGAAGTCCTCATGGAAGACTTCGGTTCGAATCATTATGTTCATACATATTTCCAAGTTCTACAGTCTTTAATGTTCCTTTTATATACGATATTGCACAAACTATTATTAATACAACTAAAAATGAACCACTTTCTAGAATTCGCACCATGATTTCCATTTTGTAGGTTCATTTTTTTTTCATTCTCTCTCTGTTTTTTCTATCCAGATGAATGAAAGTAATGATAGATGAGATAATATCATTAGATGCGTAAACTGGTTTTATTTATTTTATCAAAAATCTATAACAATCCTTAGACACCGTCCCTACTCCAAAGCAACTTAGACACTTATTGCAATACAATTATCCAAATACCATGTGGTGGGCGGATAACCTAATTGCAGGTTATCTGAGGGCTGGTATCGGTAAACTCTCCCTCAACATTTTTGCAATCAGCATAAACATCATCTCCAGTGATTCCGACATCATTCACTATGATTCCGGTACATTTAACCTCCTCAGCACAATCGAACGTAATTGCTATCTTTGATGCTGAAGACCCATGTATATTTCTATACGTTACATCGCTCACTTTTACTGCCGATGTGGTTGCCTAATCCAAAAAAAGTGTACATATACATATATATATATGAAATTAGTCCCGGATACAGTAATGTTAAGATCTTTATTGAGTAACAAGACTTACTTGTTGATCAATTATAATTGGATTTTTGACGTTAATGAGATTAATGTCCTCAAATAATTTATTATATATATATAATAAATTATAGTTATATTAATTTAACACCATCCAAAAGTATTTATGAGTCTGAGGTCAATGAGTGAGTGGTAAAGAGGATGAGATGTTACCTTATACCATGCCCAGGTCCACACGTGATACCGGTTACATTGATGTCGGATATGCCACTATTAATAGCCACACAATCATCACCTGGTTTTAACGTAATTTTAGGAAGAACATGTACATTAAAATGTTTTACCATACGAGAAACTAGGAAATTCTTGAGGCCATACCGCTTTCAATCACAGAGTCATGGATGTTAATATGTGACGACCAACTGATGTCGATTCCATCAGTATTGGGGCTGTGTTCAGGTGCTGAAATATGAATATTTCCGACATCTACTCCTTGACAACCCTTGATCTGGACATGACTCTTTGGACTGTTTGTATATCTTGAACCTTCCAGTTGTAGCCCGTCACATTTTTGAAAACGTAACAACTAAAAATCACCATTTAAACGTGAGATTTTTTTTGTTTAATATAATTACCATTTGATGTAAATTATAAAGCAAAGACCATCATACCATTGGGCAATCATCGTATTTTAGACCCATGGGCTGCAGAAATAACAAAACGAGTAAAATAATAACATATATATGTGTGTGTATATATACATTAAATTCAAAGAAATAAAATGAAATCATGGTTAAAACAGAATACCGTAACAATGCTACTGGGCCACCAGATGGAGCCCTGGCCATCTATTTGGCCAGGTCCATCCATGATGAGTCCCTGAACTGATTGGAAAAACATAAGATAATTGGTATCGCAACCTTTCCATCCATCTCGACTCTTTGGTGCAGTAATGTCACCCAAAAGCTACATACACAAAACATATTTAAAATATAGTATCGATTGTAATTAATCATATTACACTAAATTATAACCTTACTGATACTCTATAATAAAGGTTCAGAATTACACTAGAGAACACAAAATCACAAATAATCATTGGTGTCTGATAGTACCTGAAAGTGAATGCTAGAAGATTTGCATGGACCGACGAATGACACACATTGTATTAGAAACGTCTTGCCTGATGGTACGACCAGTGTTGGATCTGCTGAAGTATCTCCACATAAATCCCCCCATGCCTTAACAAAAGCCTGTATATTATGAAAATAATTAGAAAAAGAAATTGCTCTTTTTGATTTGAAATTGTAGACATGATATACGTATATACCTCGGTGTCATATGTATTTCCATCTCCTATTGCACCATATGAGATTACATCAAAAGTGGCTGCACTTGCTGTTTTTGGTTCAAACAAAATGTAAAACAAACTCAATAGGATTGCCATCAAGAAACCCTGCAAAGAGGAGGAATACTGTAAGTGCAGTGAATTTGGATGCATATGTTGATGCTGGAAGCATATCTTACCATCTCTTTAAGCGATCAAAGTTATCTGTACTACCACTTCTATATTATGGTCTAGTATATATATAAGATGTGAGCATATAAGATTATGTGTATATAGATATATATGATGTGAACATATTAGATTATGTGTATATGTCTACATAATACGATATCTATTTAGTTACTATGTAACACTATTTAGAGTAGTTACTATGGGCACAACCTCTTTTTCCTACCTACTGTTTTACATAGGATAGTTGTTTTGATTTTTGCATCGTATGTTTAACTAATACATATTTTTTAAACAAGAAACTAACTTACATCTAAATACTCATATATTTGCACTTATATCTAATGTTCAAATATATATATATATATATATGATGTGAACACATTAGATTATGTGTGATATCTACATAGTTACTATGTAACATTATTTAGAGTAGTTACTATGAGGACAACTTTTTTTCGTACCTATTGTTTTACATAGGATAGTTGTTTTGTTTTTTGCATCATAAATAAAACTAATGCATATTTTTTTTAACAAGAAACTAATGTACTTCTAAATACTCATATATTTGCACTTTGATCTTATGTTCTAGTATAGATATATATGATGTGAACATATTAGATTGTGTATATGTCTACATATTATGATATCTACTTAGTTACTATGTAACATCATTTAGAGTAGTTACTATGGGCACTAACTTTTTTTCTCACCTAGTGTTTTACATAGGACTGTTGTTTTAGTTTTTGCATCATAATTATAACTAGAGTAAAATGCCAAAATGGTCCCGGAGTTTTGCTCACTTTTGTCATTTTAGTCCAAAATCCAAAATTTTTAAATCTGGGTCCCTATGGTTTGCATTTTGTTGCCATTTTAGTCCAAATTTCAAATTTGGTCAGATTCTCAACTTAAATCCTGATATTTTGTCATTTTGCTCAAGGGCATTTTGGTCATTTTGACCCACATCATCTTCCCCAAATACCCTAACACAAAACCAAACACCCACCTCTCTCTCTCTCTTTCTAAATCTGCACACACACCACCCCCTCCTTCACCCCGCCACCACCGTCACCGCCACCAACTCCAGCAGATTCGTCTGCAACAGTCCGGCAGCGAACCTCCGGCAGGCGACACCAAACCAAACTCACCCACACCTACAAAACCTTTCCCCTTGCATCATCTTCACCACACCCATCTGAAACCTAGAGAGAGAGAGGGCGATAGGAGAGAGAGTGGGTGGCAGGAGAGAGAAGGTCGGAGAGAGCGAGAGAAGCGACAGAGGGAGAAGGGGGAATGTCGGACACCCTATACGGCGGCGCAACAGCGACGACAGAGACGCCGGAATCTGCGGCGGCGCGTGTTTTTTTCTCGCATCGGAGAAGTGGTACGGGGGTGCCTAAAAGACAACTATATAGAGATTAAAAGTTCAATGAACATAAAGCTAACTGTTATAAAGCTAACTGTTATGCCGAGTCGAAATCGCGATCCACAAGGCAGTAAGAGTACGAAGTGGCGTTGATTTGTGATGGAAATGATAGCCGTCCGACGCCTAATCCGATTAATCTAGCAGCTCCGACGAATAATCCTTCGTCGTTATATCCACAACCGATGGCGATTAATCGGCTTGCTGGTAGCAATCGGCGCATGGTGCGCATTGTAGCCAGTTGATGACATTTATGGTGTCTGGCACCATATAAGCTTGACTCGCCGGAAACAACCGGAACTTCTAGATTTTCAACAGAAAGCCCAGTATCAACCGGTTTCAGATGTGACTTCTTGACGTCGTTAACAGCTAGATCTAACCTCATTTGAAGCGACTCAACTCGCGCTGAGTCACAAGCGAGTCGAGCTAGCGTAACTGACTCGTAACTTTTGTGTGAGGATTTGTGAACGGCGACTCGAGAATGCAGTTGCAGAGACAAAATCAAAGAAGAAGAAGAAGAAGAAAGTTCAGATGACGTCAGCATTTGAGATTGTAGAGGTTGAGGTGAGAATGATAACACATTGAGAGATTTCTGGATTGAGTCGGTGACGTCGAATTCCGTATTAATCTTATACCTGGTGCTACACCAGTTGCAAAGTCTCCTTATAGGTTAGCCCCCTCTGAAATGCAAGAGCTAGCCAGCCAATTACAAGAGTTGACTGACAAGGGATTCATACGTCCTAGCTCGTCGCCTTGGGGTGCACCTGTCCTTTTTGTAAAGAAGAAAGATGGATCGTTTCGTATGTGCATCGACTACAGAGAGCTCAACAAGTTAACAATCAAGAATCGCTATCCTTTACCTCACATTGATGATCTTCTTGACCAACTACAAGGTGCCAGCTGCTTTTCAAAAATCGACCTCCGATCTGGCTATCATCAACTTAGAGTGCATGAAGAAGACGTCCCTAAGACTACTTTTCGAACTCGTTATGGCCACTATGAATTCATTGTTATGCCATTTGGTTTAACCAACGCACCAGCTGTCTTCATGGACCTAATGAACAGAGTCTGCAAACCTTATCTTGATCGATTTGTTATAGTCTTCATCGACGATATTCTTATTTATTCAAAATCTAAATCTGATCATGAGCGTCATCTTCGACTCATCCTTGCACTTCTAGAAAAGGAAAAGCTTTATGCCAAATTCTCCAAATGTGAATTCTGGTTAAAAGAGGTGCAATTCCTCGGGCATGTAGTCAATGACAAGGGAATACATGTCGACCCTTCAAAGATCAAAGCGGTTCAAGAATGGCAAGCTCCACGTACACCAACTGAAGTAAGATCTTTCCTTGGTCTAGCTGGCTATTATCGTCGGTTCATTTCAAACTTCTCTCGCATTGCTGTACCACTCACGGCTTTAACTCATAAGGGAAAACCTTTCATATGGGGACCCAAGCAAGAAGAAGCCTTTCAAACTCTTAAACAAAAACTTTGTGATGCACCAATCCTCACTCTTCCTAAAGGTTGTGATGATTTTGTAGTCTATTGCGACGCGTCAGGGCAAGGATTAGGCTGCGTTCTAATGCAAAGAGGAAAAGTCATAGCTTATGCTTCGAGACAACTCAAGACACATGAAAAGAACTACACCACTCATGACCTAGAACTTGGAGCCGTTGTGTTCGCTCTTAAGATATGGAGGCATTATCTCTATGGTACTAAGTGTGAAATATACACTGACCACAAGAGTCTTCAACATATCTTCAATCAAAAGGAGTTAAACATGAGGCAACGAAGATGGGTCGAACTTTTAAATGATTACGACTGTGAAATTAGATACCACCCTGGTAAAGCAAATGTGGTGGCTGATGCACTTAGTCGAAAGGGTTATGCGAACTCCATTCGTCTTCTATGTTCGCAAATTATAACCGACATTAAAGATCAAATTCGAGAAGCCCAACACGTTTCAATAACGAAAGAAGATGTACGAAAGGAGATGTCCTGTGGAGCTGAGCTAAAAATTGAAACTAAATCTGACGGTATTCTGTATTACCTAGATCGTATCTGGATTCCTAACCACAACAATCTTCGTGAAATTCTTATGAATGAAGCTCACAAAACGCGATATTCTATACACCCAGGAGCCGATAAGATGTATCAAGACCTACGATATACCTATTGGTGGCCTGGAATGAAGAAGGATATTGCCGTTTTTGTTTCCAAGTGCCTTACATGTTCCAAGGTGAAGGCTGAACACCAAAGACCCTCAGGACTTCTGGTCCAACCGGAAATACCTGTATGGAAGTGGGAAAATATAACCATGGATTTCATTACCGGTTACCTCGCACTTCTGGTGGGTATGACACTATATGGGTAATTATAGACCGACTTACAAAATCAGCTCACTTTATTCCTATCCGCGAAGATTTCAAGAACGAAAAGCTTGCTCGTATTTATATCAACGAAATCGTAAGCCGACATGGGTACCGTTAAGCATTATTTCTGATCGTGATGGTCGTTTCACTTCACGAACATGGCAAGCAGTACAATCCGCTATGGGCACGCGATTAGATCTCAGTACCGCCTATCATCCTCAAACTGATGGACAGTCTGAGCACCATTCAAACTCTTGAAGATATGCTTCGAGCATGTGTCATAGACTTCAAGGGAAATTGGGACGCCACCTACCATTAGTTGAATTTTCGTACAACAACAGCTATCATTCGAGCATCGGCATGGCACCTTTTGAAGCATTATATGGTCGTAAGTGCCGATCTCCTGTATGTTGGCACGAAATTGGGGAAGCTCAAATTACTGGTCCATAATTGATCCAAGAAACCACAGACAAGATCCATCAAATTCGAAACAATCTTCTAGCGGCTCAAAGTCGTCAAAAGAGTTATGCAGATAAACGACGGAAGCCCTTAGAGTTTAACATTGGTGATCATGTACTTTTAAAAGTATCACCGTGGAAGGGAGTAGTTCGTTTTGGTCAAAAGGGCAAGCTAGCACCACGTTACGTAGGACCTTTCAAGATACTCGAAAGAGTAGGTCCTGTAGCATACAAGCTTGATCTACCAGAAGAACTCAACAGGATTCATCCCACATTCCACGTGTCGAACTTGAAGAAGTGCCTCGCTGATGAAAACCTCCATATTCCGCTGGAAGATATTCAGATTGATGAATCTATGCATTTTATTGAAAGACCTATAGAGATCATGGACTTCGGAGAGAAACGTCTACGACGAAGTCGCATCCCAATTGTTAGGGTACGCTGGGAGTCGAAACGGGGACCTGAGTTTACTTGGGAACGTGAAGACTCAATGCGCGAAAAATACCCGCATCTTTTTCCTACTACTTCAACTACTTAAATTTCGGGACGAAATTCCTAAAAGTAGGGGATACTGTAACATTTGTCAAAAACGGGTTTTCAAAACCCTCTCCGTTTCTAATCGAATGTCAAGTTATAAAAGTCACGTTGAATATTTATGATTATTTTGATTTAAAATGATACATAATTAATAAATAAACTAAACTATAAAAATTATATTTGATAAAAAGTTAAAACAAAATAAATAAAAAAAATATGTTGCTGCCGGGACTCGAACCCGGTCAGCCAGAACAACCCAAACGACTTAACACACACTCACATCACCACTCCGCCACTTTGTGTTTTCTGTTATCTCTAGGAAACAAATGAGATTTACACACAAACTCGGTTAAACCGATTGCGCCAACTGAAAGACGGAAATCGGCAAATCAATCGTCAATTCGCTTGTTTACTCGCACATTCAGTTTATAACCGATGCACCGACGATTTTTAATCAAGTCGGAAACATAAAGTCTCATCATTATCGGTTTTTATAACCGAAAAATCATCAAGTCCAGATTACTTCAACTTCGGACCACTCTCGCGACTCAGAAATATCATACAAACATCCCATTTCACTTTCGTCACATTTTCAGACCATCAGAACGCTTAAATCAGCTCGCCAGAAATTTCTGCAAATTTCGCCGGAAAACCGTATTCATCCTCAAACGGTAAATCTTTCAATAAACATTGTAGTTTAACAATTGTTAGGCTATTTCTAACTTAAACCTTTCAATTGAAATCAACTTCAGGCGCTGTATTCAGCTAATTCCAGTTCACCGGAAATTTCCTGAAAGTCTTTATTTCCGTCTGTGAAACGGTAAGGACCTTCAATCCCGCTGTTAATGTTTGTTTATCACTTCAATTCCACGATTGACTAATCAAAATGGTTAATTGTTTTGGTTCAGTTGAGGTGCACAAAAACAGAGCCGACGCATTTGCCGGAAATTCTGTAATATATCATTCCTACGGTATGTTACTTCCAACACCGTTTCTGTCATTTCATTTTAACCTTAAGAACGTTTGATAATCGTAAAAACAAGAAACGGATCATTGATTCAGTCAACGGAAATTTGAATGAAGAAGACGAAGTTAATTAAGTTATAAGTATATTTAAAACCAGTAAAATGAACGGGTTAGACACACAGTCCAGCGGTGGACTGTGTGCAAAACATATACGCATGTCCCGAGTTCGATCCCTGATACACGCACTTCTTATATAATAAAATGCCTTTTTGTTTAAAAACTAAACCGGGTTAACTCAGTTAGTTATTAAGTATAATAAAAATTGAGATAATAACCAGGTTAGACACACAGTCCAGCGGTGGACTGTGTGCAACATTAAGTCACACGTCGCGAGTTCGAAACCCGTCACTGGCACCGGTTCGTTAAATTAAAATGTTTTTGAAATTAAAATAATTTTGATTAAACCGAATTAGTATATAAATATAATTAAAAACAATATAATTTCGGGTTAGACACGTAGCTCAGTTGGTAGAGCTGCGTGCACGCGTACGGGAGGTCTCGGGTTCGAGCCTCACCCGGCGCAAACACTTCCACTGACCGAACCGGTCAACAAGTCAACAAGTCAACGGTCAACGCAAAATAAACAATTTTTTTTATATTTTTATTTATTTAATTTAATTTAAAAATCAATTAAAAATACTTAAAAATAACATTTTTAAACATAGAAAATAGCCTTAAACTCACAAAAATATATCTAAAATTTTCATTAAAATCCTCAATAAAATCCACTCATTTAATATATTTTTCCGGTATTATTTAGGTTAGTATTTCTCGTTGTTCCGCTCATCTAATTCGTGCGCATCTCACCATCTCCAATCCAACGCACCCAATGTGAGTGAATCTTTACAAATTCCCCGTTTTAATCACGTTTTGGGGTGTATCATGTGTCTTGATATATATATTATACTTAAACCATTGTGCAGTTTGTTTCTGTTGTGTAGTTATTGTTGGATGCAATTTATTACTTTCAGTACATGCAATTTCATAGGCCGCCGCTGTAACATTTGTAAAAAAAAAAAAACGGGTCTCCAAAACCCGCTCCGTTTTGTAATCAAATACCAAGTTATGAAAATACATTAATTATTTATGGTTATTTTGAGTTTAAACGTTACATAATTAATAAATAAACTAAACTATAAAAATTAAATTGGATAAAAAGTTAAAATAAAATAAATAAAAATAAATTGTAGCTGCCTGGACTCGAACCCGAGTCAGCTGTCTCCAATGACTTAACATTCACTTCCCAAACCACTCCGCCACAATGTGTTTTCTGTTAACAATTGGCAACCAAATGGATCTTATACGCGAACTCGAATTAACCATTGGTGCCATCTGAATAACGGAAACCGGCAAACCGAACGCTAAATCATTTCGACTTCTTTTGGCTAGCTTATAACCGATGAATATCGGTTTCTAATTAAGTCCGAATTGAATGAACTTAAAGACTTCATCATTTCCGGTATTTGAAACCGAAAACGTACCAAACTCTGATTTAATCCAAGTCCTGATCATTTGCGCGATTCATAACTATCACAACAACACTCAATTTCATTTTCGTCAAGATTCTGAACTGTAAGATCCTCTGAATTCGATCGCCGGAATTTTTCTGCAACTCATCGGAAAACCGGGAATCGCATTCTCACGGTAATTACTTCGACTCTTTTTGTTTAAAACATGTGATTAGTCAATCTCTAACACAATTCCATCATCAGAATCAACCTTAGTCAACGTTTATCGGAAATCTCACTTTCGCCGGAAAGCTTTTGAAATTGCCGGAATCCCACTGTGAACTGGTAAGAGATCCTGCATTTCACTTAAACTTTGTTTAGGTGATTTAATTCTATAAATAATCGAACCACACTGTTAATTGTTTCAACAGTCGGAGTTCAATTCCTGTACCGACAAAACCTTCGCCGGATTTCTGTGTTTATCTCCAATCGGTAAATCATGTTCTTTAAACTCTTTCCATTCCTTACTATTGAATTACTGTTAGTGTTTAAGATCTTAGTAAATCGCAAAAATCAACCTTAACCAGTTGAATTACGCTGACAGTTGTAATCCGACGAAGAAGATGAATCTATTTCAGAATATAAGAGTAATTAAAATTCGGTTTATAAACGGGTTAGACACACAGTCCAGCGGTGGACTGTGTGCACATTTCATAATCACGTCGCGAGTTCGATTCTTCTATGCACACGCTTTACGAAACAACATTTCTTTTTATTTATGAACTAACCGGGTTAGAGCGGGTAGTTGTTAAGTATAATATAAATCAAGAATATAACCGGGTTAGACACACAGTCCAGCGGTGGACTGTGTGCAAAATAAACTTCACGTCGCGCGTTCGAGTCCCGTCACAAGCACCGATCCATGAGATTAAAACGTTTTGCAAAATAAAGGAATTTTCGGTAAATTCGAATAAGTATATAAATATAATTAAAACTGGGTTTCTAACGGGTTAGTCACGTAGCTCAGTTGGTAGAGCTACGTGCGCGTGAACGGAAGGTCACCGGTTCGAATCCCGCTTGGTGCAAACATTTACCGCTGACCGAACCGGTCAACGGTCAACGGTCAAACAGTAAAAAAAATAATATTTTTTTTAAATATTTATTTGTTTATTTTAATTTAAAAATCAATTAAAAATACTTAAAAATAACATTTTTAAAGATAGAAAATAGCCATAAACTCACAAAAATATATCTAAAAATCCCATTAAAGTCCTTAATAAAATCTATCCATTTAATATATCTTTCCATTATTATTTAGGTTAGTATTCCTCGTCGACTCGCTCGTCTAAATCGTACGCATCTCACCATCTCAAATCCAACGCACCCAATGTGAGTGAACCTTTCAAATTCCCCGTTTTAATCACGATTTTGGGGTGTATCATGTGTCTTTTGCTTATTTACATATTATAACGAAATTATTGTGCATACATCATAACATGACATGTGTATTAGTTTGTTGCTGTTAAGTAGTCATTATTAGATGCAAGTTATTATTTCAGTACATGCAATTGCCGAGGCCGTAGCTCCCCATCCATTGAGGTTGAGTTTGATCCCCATTTTATTATGCGGTTGATCAGGGCGTGCCCGCACGATCGGCTCCGTTTGATTGAGCCTTGATCGGTCATTTCATTTTACATTTCAGTACATGCAATACGCTCGGCTCCGTTTGATTGAGCCTTGAGTGCACAGTTCAATTTACATTTCCAGTTCATGCAATACGTTCGGCTCCGTTTGATTGAGCCTTGAGCGCACAGTTCAATTTACATTTCCAGTTCATGCAAAACGATCGGCTCCGTTTGATTGAGCCTTGATCGCACAGTTCATTTATGTTAGTTATCATATGATATTGGTATGTTCATGTATGCTATCAAATGTTAATGTATGTTATAATTGTATCTGATATTTGCCAATGCTTGATTACATACATGTGCCCTTTTATGATTATGCACAATATTTTATTGATAAACTAACCATAAAATCATTAACAAATGTTTATCTATAAGGTTCACTCGCCAACTTATGTTGACCCAAAAACCTCCCATTTTACACATGATACAGGTGAACCAGCAGCAGCTAGGAACACATAGGACCTGGATTAGAAGAAATAAAACAATTTAGTTTTTGGGATTATTATGTTTGGTTATTTTCCCTTGTAATGAATGAACATGTTTGGATGTTTGAGAAATGTAACTTTGACTTCATTTAATTATGAAACATAATAGTAAATGTCATGTGCTTTGGTGATAACCCAATTATGCCCCGACTCTTATTTCCGCTGCGGGTCGGGGTGTGACAGCCGCTCCCCATTACATTATGAGCGTTGAGCATGTTCCCCATTTCATTATGAGGTTGAACCTGGCGTGCCCACATACGATCAGCTCCGTTTGATTGAGCCTTGATCGCACAGACATTTTCATTTTCAGTACATGCAATACGATCGGCTCCGTTTGATTGAGCCTTGATCGCACAGTTTCATTTATGTTATTTATCGTATAATATTGGTATGTTCATGTATGCTGTCATCTGCTATTGTATGTTATAGTTGTGATTGCTATTTGCCACTGCTTGATTATTTACATTTGCTCATTTATGATTATGCACAATATTTCATTGATAAACTAACAAGTAAATCATTAATAAATGTTTATCTAATAAGGTTCACTCGCCAACTTATGTTGACCCAAAAACCCCCATTTTTACACATGATACAGGTGAACCAGCAGCAGCTAGGAACACATAGGAATGGACTAGAAGAATAAAATGTTTTAGAGTTGGGATTGTTATGTTTGGTTTATTTCCTTTGTATTGTATGAACATGTTTGGATATTTGGAAATGTAACTTTGACTTTATTAAATATGAAACATATTAGTAAATGTCATGAGCTTTGGTGATAACCCAATTATGCCCCGACTCTTATTCCGCTGCGGGTCGGGGTGTGACAGATTGGTATCAGAGCCATGACTATAGGGATATAGGATAGGTTATTAGACCCTTAGAGCCTATACTATAGTTGATTAGAAACTTATAAGATTTTTGTGTGTTACATGCCAAATTTCATGATGTTTATATGTGTTACGTTAAATGTTACATTTAATATTATGCAAGCATGTTCATAAGTATGTACTATCATATAATGCCTATCATGAATCATATACTCATAACATATCACATCCATGAAAGCACACACCACATCATGATTGCTTTTACAATGATTTTTGTGTTTTCAAATCTCATCAAAGTGAGTTCTCATGACGGGCATGTAGTAACTGGAAGGGTACCAGTACTGTCGGAACGTCCTGTCTAGGCTGGCATTCGTATAAATCCAAAATAAAGGACCAGTTTACCTACCTGGGGACTAACGATGAGAGTACGAAGTACCTATTAGGCCAAAGCATGCTATACCAAACGTCGTGTGAGCTAACCCCACTTTGAGTTGTCATTGTGTCTACACCTGGACACGTTCCGACCAAACATCTCATGAACATATTTTGTGGTTTGCATTCGGGTGAGGCGAGTGTTAAATTGCCAATACTAATGTGAATTCTACCAAACCAATAGCCATGGGGGCCCACATATAGGTGAAGGTATGGGAGACATTTGAGGCCCAACATGAGCAAACCCAAGACATCCTGTGGATGTAGTTGCATTATTGATATTTATGTTATTTTCATTTTCTTAAAGACACATGACACCTAAAAAGACACCATAAACTCACAATCTTCTCATTGTATGATCCTGTAGATGTCGTCTAGACAGCAACGAAGGGGTAAAAGATCAGGAAGGTCTCAGGAACGTTTGGCCACTCAGATCGCGAAACAAATGGCCACGATACTGCCTGACATTGTGGTCCAAGTACAACAAGCCCTCGCTACAAATCCTATTAACCCTCCCCAACAACATGATCAGAACATCGACAACCCTCCTACCAGCAAGTGTTCATACAAACATTTCAAGTCTTGTGTTCCTCCTAAATTCGAAGGGACCGAGGGTGTCACTGCTCTCCTACATTGGTTCGAGGAGATGGAAAACACCTTTCTAAACTGCGATTGTCCTGAGGATCGCAAGGTTCGATACGCTACCGGGAGACTATTTGGGGTAGCTCTCACTTGGTGGAATACTGAGAAAGGGAAGAGGGGAACTGAAGATGCAATGGCCTTAACTTGGGAGGAGTTAAGGGAAATCATGACTAGGCGTTTCTGTCCTAGGAGCGAAATTAAAAAGCTGGAGGACGAATTTCATTCTCTAAAGCAAAAGGAGGGTGATCACACCACCTATAACAAGAGGTTCTTGGAGTTGAACCAAATGGTTCCAAATTTATTCACCCCAACTTATCGTCTGATTGAGCATTATATTCGAGGACTTCCCTCGAAAATTCAAGATTCAGTCCTCAGCACTTCATCGGTAACACTTGAAGCTGCAATGGAGCTAGCAACTGAACTGACCGAGAACCGAATTCGCAACAGGAAGTTCAAGGAAGAGAAAAAGAAAGCCCCTGTTGAGGGTCAAACTTCAAACCATCCCATCTCTTCCTCTAAGTTTGCTAACAAGAGGAAGCGCAACACCAGAAATTTTGCAGTTACTCAAACCAACTCCCCTATTCCTGCTGCACCCATTACTCAAGTCACTCCTTCACCCGCACCATACAGAAGACCTTACACTGGCCCGCTACCAAAATGCAACCGTTGCCAATATCACCATTCCCCTGATCATCCTTGCCAATATTGCACCGGCTGCGGTCGCGCAGGTCATACTGTTCAAACCTGTCGCATGCCTCAACGAACGAACCGCCACCAACCTTTAACCCAAACCCACCAACAAATAATGGGCCAAGCCCAACAACCCCAACTATTACCACCCACCCAACATTTAGCCCAAACATATTACCAGCCCAAATATCCTATGGGTCAATCAATGCGGGCTTGCTACAATTGCAGTGACCAGAGCCACTTCAGAAACACTTGTCCAAGGTTGGTAAACATTATTCATGCTCAGGCCCAAGCCAACCCGGTGAATCAAGCAAACCAAGCTCCTCCACCTGCAAGAGGGAGAGCTTTCAATATCAACGCTAACCAGGCCAGAGCTGACGGCAATGTGGTTAACGGTACGTTCCTTATAAATGGTAGATATGCATCTATGTTATTTGATACTGGTGCGGATAGAAGTTTTGTGTCTTTAGAATTTGAACATATCCTAAGCAAAAATCGGGATAAGCTCACGGAATCCATAACGGTAGAAGTTGCGGACGGGAAACCAGTTTCATTAAACTTTATTATACGCAACTGTACACTCACCTTAAACGACCACGATTTCTCAGTCGACCTGATTCCTATGAAGCTGGGAAGTTTTGATATCATAATCGGTATGGATTGGCTCAGTCAACATCAGGCAGAAGTAGTATGTCGTGAAAAATTTATTCGTATTCCTCTTTCAAACGGTCAGACTCTTCGATTGGAGAAACCTCGTCGAAAGGGCTCAGCTTAATGTCTTGTCTTCAAGCTCAAAAATATCTTCGCAAGAATTATGTCGCGTTTTTAGCTCATATCATCAAAAAGGGAACCATGGAGAAGAAACTTGAAGACATTCCTGTAGTAAAAGACTTCCCGCAAGTTTTTCCTGACGACATTTCAGGACTTCTCCAGTTAGAGACGTCGAATTCCGTATTGATCTTATACCTGGTGCTACACCAGTTGCAAAGTCTCCTTATAGGTTAGCCCCCTCTGAAATGCAAGAGCTAGCCAGCCAATTACAAGAGTTGACTGACAAGGGATTCATACGTCCTAGCTCGTCGCCTTGGGGTGCACCTGTCCTTTTTGTAAAGAAGAAAGATGGATCGTTTCGTATGTGCATCGACTACAGAGAGCTCAACAAGTTAACAATCAAGAATCGCTATCCTTTACCTCGCATTGATGATCTTCTTGACCAACTACAAGGTGCCAGCTGCTTTTCAAAAATCGACCTCCGATCTGGCTATCATCAACTTAGAGTGCATGAAGAAGACGTCCCTAAGACTGCTTTTCGAACTCGTTATGGCCACTATGAATTCATGGTTATGCCATTTGGTTTAACCAACGCACCAGCTGTCTTCATGGACCTAATGAACAGAGTCTGCAAACCTTATCTTGATCGATTTGTTATAGTCTTCATTGACGATATTCTTATTTATTCAAAATCTAAATCTGATCATGAGCGTCATCTTCGACTCATCCTTGCACTTCTAGAAAAGGAAAAGCTTTATGCCAAATTCTCCAAATGTGAATTCTGGTTAAAAGAGGTGCAATTCCTCGGGCATGTAGTCAATGACAAGGGAATACATGTCGACCCTTCAAAAATCAAAGCGGTACAAGAATGGCAAGCTCCACGTACACCAACTGAAGTAAGATCTTTCCTTGGTCTAGCTGGCTATTATCGTCGGTTCATTTCAAACTTCTCTCGCATTGCTGTACCACTCACGGCTTTAACTCATAAGGGAAAACCTTTCATATGGGGACCCAAGCAAGAAGAAGCCTTTCAAACTCTTAAACAAAAACTTTGTGATGCACCAATCCTCACTCTTCCTAAAGGTTGTGATGATTTTGTAGTCTATTGCGACGCGTCAGGGCAAGGATTAGGCTGCGTTCTAATGCAAAGAGGAAAAGTCATAGATTATGCTTCGAGACAACTCAAGACACATGAAAAGAACTACACCACTCATGACCTAGAACTTGGAGCCGTTGTGTTCGCTCTTAAGATATGGAGGCATTATCTCTATGGTACTAAGTGTGAAATATACACTGACCACAAGAGTCTTCAACATATCTTCAATCAAAAGGAGTTAAACATGAGGCAACGAAGATGGGTCGAACTTTTAAATGATTACGACTGTGAAATTAGATACCACCCTGGTAAAGCAAATGTGGTGGCTGATGCACTTAGTCGAAAGGGTTATGCGAACTCCATTCGTCTTCTATGTTCGCAAATTATAACCGACATTAAAGATCAAATTCGAGAAGCCCAACACATTTCAATAACGAAAGAAGATGTACGAAAGGAGATGTCCTGTGGAGCTGAGCTAAAAATTGAAACTAAATCTGACGGTATTCTGTATTACCTAGATCGTATCTGGATTCCTAACCACAACAATCTTCGTGAAATTCTTATGAATGAAGCTCACAAAACGCGATATTCTATACACCCAGGAGCCGATAAGATGTATCAAGACCTACGATATACCTATTGGTGGCCTGGAATGAAGAAGGATATTGCCGTTTTTGTTTCCAAGTGCCTTACATGTTCCAAGGTGAAGGCCGAACACCAAAGACCCTCAGGACTTCTGGTCCAACCGGAAATACCTGTATGGAAGTGGGAAAATATAACCATGGATTTCATTACCGGGTTACCTCGCACTTCTGGTGGGTATGACACTATATGGGTAATTATAGACCGACTTACAAAATCAGCTCACTTTATTCCTATCCGCGAAGATTTCAAGAACGAAAAGCTTGCTCGTATTTATATCAACGAAATCGTAAGCCGACATGGGGTACCGTTAAGCATTATTTCTGATCGTGATGGTCGTTTCACTTCACGAACATGGCAAGCAGTACAATCCGCTATGGGCACGCGATTAGATCTCAGTACCGCCTATCATCCTCAAACTGATGGACAGTCTGAGCACCATTCAAACTCTTGAAGATATGCTTCGAGCATGTGTCATAGACTTCAAGGGAAATTGGGACGCCACCTACCATTAGTTGAATTTTCGTACAACAACAGCTATCATTCGAGCATCGGCATGGCACCTTTTGAAGCATTATATGGTCGTAAGTGCCGATCTCCTGTATGTTGGCACGAAATTGGGGAAGCTCAAATTACTGGTCCATAATTGATCCAAGAAACCACAGACAAGATCCATCAAATTCGAAACAACCTTCTAGCGGCTCAAAGTCCTCAAAAGAGTTATGCAGATAAACGACGGAAGCCCTTAGAGTTTAACATTGGTGATCATGTACTTTTAAAAGTATCACCGTGGAAGGGAGTAGTTCGTTTTGGTCAAAAGGGCAAGCTAGCACCACGTTACGTAGGACCTTTCAAGATACTCGAAAGAGTAGGTCCTGTAGCATACAAGCTTGATCTACCAGAAGAACTCAACAGGATTCATCCCACATTCCACGTGTCGAACTTGAAGAAGTGCCTCGCTGATGAAAACCTCCATATTCCGCTGGAAGATATTCAGATTGATGAATCTATGCATTTTATTGAAAGACCTATAGAGATCATGGACTTCGGAGAGAAACGTCTACGACGAAGTCGCATCCCAATTGTTAGGGTACGCTGGGAGTCGAAACGGGGACCTGAGTTTACTTGGGAACGTGAAGACTCAATGCGCGAAAAATACCCGCATCTTTTTCCTACTACTTCAACTACTTAAATTTTGGGACGAAATTCCTAAAAGTAGGGGATACTGTAACATTTGTCAAAAACGGGTTTTCAAAACCCGCTCCGTTTCTAATCGAATGTCAAGTTATAAAAGTCACGTTGAATATTTATGATTATTTTGATTTAAAATGATACATAATTAATAAATAAACTAAACTATAAAAATTATATTTGATAAAAAGTTAAAACAAAATAAATAAAAAAAATATGTTGCTGCCGGGACTCGAACCCGGGTCAGCCAGAACAACCCCAACGACTTAACACACACTCACATCACCACTCCGCCACTTTGTGTTTTCTGTTATCTCTAGGAAACAAATGATATTTATACACAAACTCGGTTAAACCGGTTGCGCCAACTGAAAAACGGAAATCGGCAAATCAATCGTCAATTCGCTTGTTTACTCGCACATTCAGTTTATAACCGATGCACCGACGATTTTCAATCAAGTCGGAAACATAAAGTCTCATCATTATCGGTTTTTATAACCGAAAAATCATCAAGTCCAGATTACTTCAACTTCGGACCACTCTCGCGACTCAGAAATATCATACAAACATCCCATTTCACTTTCGTCACATTTTCAGACCATCAGAACGCTTAAATCAGCTCGCCGGAAATTTCTGCAAATTTCGTCGGAAAACCGTATTCATCCTCAAACGGTAAATCTTTCAATAAACATTGTAGTTTAACAATTGTTAGGCTATTTCTAACTTAAACCTTTCAACTGAAATCAAATTCAGGCGCTGTATTCAGCTAATTCCAGTTCGCCGGAAATTTCCTGAAAGTCTTTATTTCCGTCTGTGAAACGGTAAGGACCTTCAATCCCGCTGTTAACGTTTGTTTATCACTTCAATTCCATGATTGACTAATCAAAATGGTTAATTTTTTTGGTTCAGTTGAGGTGCACAAAAACAGAGCCGACGCATTTGCCGGAAATTCTGTAATATATCATTCCTACGGTATGTTACTTCCAACACTGTTTCTGTCATTTCATTTTAACCTTATGAACGTTTGATAATCGTAAAAACAAGAAACGGATCATTGATTCAGTCAACGGAAATTTGAATGAAGAAGACGAAGTTAATTAAGCTATAAGTATATTTAAAACCAGTAAAATGAACAGGTTAGACACACAGTCCAGCGGTGGACTGTGTGCAAAACATATACGCATGTCCCGAGTTCGATCCCTGATACACGCACTTCTTATATAATAAAATGCCTTTTTGTTTAAAAACTAAACCGGATTAACTCAGTTAGTTATTAAGTATAATAAAAATTGAGATAATAACCAGGTTAGACACACAGTCCAGCGGTGGACTGTGTGCAACATTAAGTCACACGTCGCGAGTTCGAAACCCGTCACTGGCACCGGTTCGTTAAATTAAAATGTTTTTGAAATTAAAAGAATTTTGGTTAAACCGAATTAGTATATAAATATAATTAAAAACAAGATTATTTCGGGTTAGACACGTAGCTCAGTTGGTAGAGCTGCGTGCACGCGTACGGGAGGTCTCGGGTTCGAGCCTCACCCGGCGCAAACACTTCCACTGACCGAACCGGTCAACAAGTCAACAAGTCAACGGTCAACGTTCAACGCAAAATAAACAATTTTTTTATATTTTTATTTATTTAATTTAATTTAAAAATCAATTAAAAATACTTAAAAATAACATTTTTAAAGATAGAAAATAGCCTTAAACTCACAAAAATATATCTAAAAATTTCATTAAAATCCTCAATAAAATCCACTCATTTAATATATTTTTCCGGTATTATTTAGGTTAGTATTTCTCGTTGTTCCGCTCATCTAATTCGTGCGCATCTCACCATCTCCGATCCAACGCACCTAATGTGAGTGAATCTTTACAAATTCTCCGTTTTAATCACGTTTTGGGGTGTATCATGTGTCTTGATATATATATTATACTTAAACCATTGTGCATACATCATATCATGAACTTGTGTATTCAGTTTGTTTCTGTTGTGTAGTTATTGTTGGATGCAATTTATTACTTTTAGTACATGCAATTTCATAGGCCGCCGCTCCCCCATTACATTATGAGCGTTGAGCATGTTCCCCATTTCATTATGAGGTTGAACCTGGCGTGCCCACATACGATCGGCTCCGTTTGATTGAGCCTTGATCGCACAGACATTTTCATTTTCAGTACATGCAATACGATCGGCTCCGTTTGATTGAGCCTTGATCGCACAGTTTCATTTATGTTATTTATCGTATAATATTGGTATGTTCATGTATGCTGTCATCTGCTATTGTATGTTATAGTTGTGATTGCTATTTGCCACTGCTTGATTATTTACATTTGCTCATTTATGATTATGCACAATATTTCATTGATAAACTAACAAGTAATTCATTAATAAATGTTTATCTAATAAGGTTCACTCGCCAACTTATGTTGACCCAAAAACCCCCATTTTTACACATGATACAGGTGAACCAGCAGCAGCTAGGAACACATAGGAATGGACTAGAAGAATAAAATGTTTTAGAGTTGGGATTGTTATGTTTGATTTATTTCCTTTGTATTGTATGAACATGTTTGGATATTTGGAAATGTAACTTTGACTTTATTAAATATGAAACATATTAGTAAATGTCATGAGCTTTGGTGATAACCCAATTATGCCCCGACTCTTATTCCGCTGCGGGTCAGGGTGTGACAATAGGGACCCAGATACAAAAACTTTAAGATTTGGACTAAGGTGGTAAAACTGGCCAAACCACAGGGACCAAAATGGCAGTTTACTCTTATAACTAATACATATTTTCTAAACCGGACACTAACTTACTTCTAAATATTCATATATTTGCACTAATATCTTAAGTTCTAGTATACATATGATGTGAACATAACGTGCAGTGGCTGATCTAGAAAATATTCATAGGGGTAACGAAATCGAAAAAAACGTCAAAAAATGTCAAATTTTTCTAAAATTTACACTACCGCCGGAGCAAAGGGTAGCGAAGGCTACCCCTTCGCATGAGGTAGGTCCGCCCCTGATTACGTGTATATGTCTACATATTACATATTACGATATCTACTTAGTTTTAACATTATCTAGAGTAGTTACTATGGGCACAACTTTTTTTCGTACCTACTGTTTTACATAGGATAGTTCTTTTGATTTTTGCATCATAGTTATCAGTAATACATATTTTTTGTACGAGAAATCAACTTACTTTTAAATACTCGTATATTGGCACTTCTATCTTATATATATATATATATATATATAGTATTTATGAACTGAGTGAACAAATCCTGGCCATTGATTTACACCCGTGTATGGCTAGGATTTCCTTATCAAATCATAAAATACACTAGTGTATTTCATCATCAAATCCTTGTCATGGATTTACACACGTCTACGGCCAAGATTAGTTTGGTCACTTCGCAAATACACTAGTGTTCACTATTGAACCTAATCATATATATATATATATATATATATATATATATATATATTATGTGAACATATCAGATTATGTGTATATGTCTATATATTAACATATCTATTTAGTTACTATGTAACATTTTTTAGAGTAGCTACTATGGGCAAGTCTTTTTAGTACCTATTGTGTTACATAGCATAGTTGTTTTTAATTTTGCATCATAGTTATAACTAATACATACTTTTTGTAGGAGAAACCAACTTATTTCTAAATACTCATATATTTTCACCTTTCAGGATTTGAACGCTCACCTCATAATTAGAGAGGAGGCACCTTAGGTTCTTACCACCAACCGATGTCCCGGCCCTTAGGGACAATTATAACTATTATATGTAATTACAAACAAGGTTGGCCCAATCATTTTTGGGGCCTAGGCGAAAAGAATACCCGAGACCCTTTTCAACATGTCATTATTATTTTATAAACTAAACTAATCGGAGATTTAAGACTTAGGATTCAATCTCCGTATATTGATTTTTTAAACTAAACTAATCGGAGATTTAAGGCGTAGGATTCAATCTACATATATTGTGAACATAACTTACACCAGAATTTTCTTTTAACCGTTATTAATCGCTTTTATAAATTTTGATGATAATCGTTATTAGATAGTTATTAATCGTTTTTTTATAAATTTTGATGATAATAAAGTCTTGCCTTTAAAGATGGCAAGATTTCTTCAAAATTAATAACTTAATCTTCCATTTTTGCAAACAAAATCGCAATATATAGCGTTATATATAAAAACACATTTGTTATTTGGAGGCTTCAAGTCTCATGGGAGCCATAGGGAAATAGACTAGTTTCAGTAAACTATGAATGTGTGTATTTGCTAGGTGTATTGAATTAGCACGCTATTAATAGCATGAAAATATATGATAAATCTTATAACAATCGTTAGTCTATGTATGATCATATACATCTTAACATAGTGTCATTTAATGTCACGTGAGTATTAAACATGCTTTATTTTTTGTTGGTACATAATATCTAATGCTTGCATCTTTTTTATTTGGCATTTATATATGGTAGCACTTTCGTTAGATAGTTTTGAATTGTAATTGTTTGAATTTGAAAATGTGTTTACGCATCAAGTGATGCGCAGCGCAGCATTGGCACGTAGCTTTACTAGTGATGCACATGAGTGGTGCGCTGGGGCAGTTTGCCTATATATAGGATAGTGTTGCACTACTAGTGTCATAACTTTGGATACTAGCTTCTTAAAGGAGTCAGTGTGTAACAAAGTGTTGCCGAAATTTATACAAAACATTTAATTACTTCTATGTGTCATTCTCACTCACTTTCTTACGTATTCTGCATGTTTGATCGTGTTAAAGTAGGTTTCTTGCCGTTCTACGACGTCTAATCATGTTTACGAGACCGTGCCGTGAATATCAAGTGGTATCAGAGCTTGTAATGCTCATATCTACTTGTGACATGGCGTAGATTTGAAGATATCAGCTTATTTCGTTGGTTTTTTTAAGCCTTTTCGAGTTTTAGAGAATTTTCACCATCAAATTTCATCTAATTTCTTCTCACAAGTCTTCTTTTTCATCCTTTGTCATAATCACCAAAGAAATCACCTAAAAACGCTCAAAAATAGTCAAAATTATGGCAAAATTTTCCAACTCGTGTGGTACGCTAGATGAAACTGATGGAGAGAGTGAAACCCGAGCTTTGATATGTGTATTGTATGTGTTTTTGTGTTTTTTAAATGATTATATGCGTTGAATAAGATAACTACGAGAAATTGTGGTTTTGCAGGTTAATTGCTTATTTCGGGGAAGTAAGAGTGTTCTGAAACAGAACGCCCGTGAATGATTTACATAGCAAGAGGAAGTATTCGGTAGATGTTCGAATTCAAAAGATAGCTCAGATGCTCAATAAACACAAAGAAATGAACTTGAGAGGCTTGAGGTAATTAATGGAAAGTTGAATCTCATCCAAACATGGAGCCACAATAAAGGACGTAGGCTACGGTACAGTTGAGGCATGATGAAGCAAGAGTGTCCAGCAAGCTTGGACCGTAGCTTACGGTTGTAACCCGTACGTTATGGTAGGTGCAAAATAAAAAATCAGAATATTGACACAGTAGCTTACGGTACCAGGACCGTAGCTTACGGTACCAGGACCGTAGCTTACGGTACGAGGACCGTAGCTTACGGTACCAGGACCGTAGCTTACGGTGTGTATTCCGGAAAAAATCGTGGTTTACTTGTTTGAAGGTATAAAAAGGCTTGCTAAAACCTAATCATATCATCATTGACTTCTTGGGACTGAATTTAGGATCAAAGATCATAACTTTTGGCACTCTTTACTTCTCTACATCATAGTTCTTGCCAAATCATATGTACCGATCATGAATTCCATCTTTCTACCGATTGAAGATCACGAGACCAACATGAGGGGCTAATCCTTTAGTGGTTTCCTCCGGGTGGAGGATTCTTGTGAGTGAACTTATTTATGTGTTTGAAATTGTATTTGAATGCCGTAATCTAAGCATTCTATGCATTTTTACCGTATGATTTGTTTGATTAATTTGTAACGATTGGTTTTACTTAATTCTTGATTCGAACTCATTCAATTCCCGAGATTTCTAGTAATTTTGATAAGGGTTTAGGGCTGGTAATTTCAGTTGATCATTTACATGAAAACCTTTCGTTGTTTACAATCGAAGTAAGTAGTCGGTAGATAATCACAATTAATTAATCAAACTCCACAACAATGTCTATGTGGTTGTAGCAGTCAAACACGTAATTGAAGTTTGCTTCAAATCCAAAATCCGGAGGAACCACTGTTCTCTCCAACTGTTTACAAACTCATTTTCTTAGTAATTCGTAGTTAATCAAATTCTCAAACAACCAAGTTTATATTTTTGCAATTAGTTAATCAATACTTAGTTCAAAACACTTTCCACTACTCCTCTGGTTTGATACCCTACTTATTCTATCTACATAGTTTATCTAGGTTTTTGTATGACACTCACGATAGTCATCAGAAACGCATCAATGATATGCGCGCACCACATGATACACATGCTTCACTAGATAGTGGTACGTTATTTTTTGTGATATGCGTCAAGGGGTGATACTTAGCTTGTGATACACTTCAAGTGTGGTACGTTCAGAAGTGTGATATGCTCCATAGTGTGATACGCTATGGTTGAAGAGTTTTGAAAATTTTCTAAGTGTTAACAACGTTTATGGCAAGTTCAGGTGGGAACATTGTGCAAACTCTAAATCTAGACAACATCATGGGAACAAACAATAAAGTTCCAAGCTAATTAGCATGGAAGAGTTTCTGGGTTGGAAAGAACGGTTTGAGGGTTACATTTTTGGATATGATGCTGATTTGTGGATAGCTATCAAGGATGAAATTTCACGACCAATGAATGAAAACGATGTTGAATTTTACCAATTTCAAAGTCTGAAGGTGACAATAAGAAGAACTTTGAACATGAAAAGAAAATGTATAATCAGTTGCAACAAGCGTTGACAGAAAACATGCTACATCTTCTAAAGAATCATAAAACTTTCAAGTCTTTGTGGACGGCTTTACATAACAAGTACTATGGCAATCAAGACATAATTTAAAGCAAGAAGGCTCTAATCAAGAAAGAATTTGAGATCTTTATGACTTATGAGTCTTAAAAATGAATCGTTACATGCCTTAGTTGAGAGATATTGTCACTCGCTTGCAGAATTGGATGAGTACAAAATCGATATATCCAATCTTGAGAAGAATATCAAGCTTGCAAATGCTTTACCAGACAGTGAGTGAGAAAGTTTTCTCATAATGTTGAAAGGGCAAATGAGTTGGAGAACTATGAGTATTAATGATTTTATTAGTAAGCTTAAGGCATAGGAATTGGAGCAAAGGAAAAAAGTCAAAGATGCAATCTCAATTCATAGCTTAGGATCCAAGTCTGTATTTAAAGAATAGCAGCTCAAGCATGGTTCAAGGACCGAAGATTCAAACCGCTTTTAATGTGAACCCATGGATAGCAACTATTGTGTCTTACATAGCTATTCTAGATGGTTCAGAGGGTTTCAATTATTCCCCAATTTCAAGTGTGGGATTATTGGTAGGAAGTGCATTTGTAGGGTACATGTTGGGAAGTTATATAGGTCAAAGTTCATCTTCAAATGATTTTTCAAACTTTCCACATCTACAACAACATAATCAACCAACAAAACCATAAAACTCACAAAGTTAGGACAAGTAGTCAATCAGTGTGAACGTAATGTTGTGAACTTACAACTAGGTGTTAACGAAAATGCGGGTTTGAATTCAAATAAGGTTTTGAATGTAGATAATGGTTTGAATGCAAATGAGGGTGGGAATGCAAATGAGTTTGGCTTTGCAAATGAAGGTGGTGTTAACAAAAATGTTGGTGACAATGTAAAATATAAGGTTGTTCATAATACCATCCATTGGAATCTAAATGAGCCTGTTAATGAGGCTTCTTTTGTTGATTGATTTAGTTTTGATGACATTGACTTCCCCAGAGAATTCCCAACAGATGTCAATGCCAATCAGGTTGATAATGAGGACAATGAATGTATGGGGAGCAATGGGCATGAGGCCGATAATGGTGATGAAGTAGATAATGAGTATAATTTAGAATGAGAATGAGAATGATAATGATTATTCAACCAATTACTTGTTTGAGGATGAGGGTGATTATTCTGATCATAGAAATTACTTGTTTGGTAAGGTTAATGTTATGGAGGGGGTGGAGGTTGATATCAGGGACTTCAATGATTATGTTGATAATGATGAAGAGATTGTTGGTAGCTTTAATTATGCAAATGTAGGTAACCATGATGGTTATGGTAGTGAAGATATGATAGCTGGTGAGAATTTAAGCTATGAATCATTTGATAGCTTAACTACTGATAATGGATGAAGTTCGCATTTTAGATCTTGTTCTTCAAGAACACGAACAACATAGTATATTCAACTAATTACAAATCCATGAGTGTGCAATGGATAATTTACCAAATGTACATTACAAGCTAAATAAACTTATTAGTATTCGGTTCAACAGAGTTTGGTTACAAGATGATTATCAGAGAATGAATGTATGGTTAGTGTTATTGTATTTAGCAAATGGGAAAATCTATTTATAAAGTTTCTTCATTACTGACTTCCCATTTGCTAAAAGCTCCATATGCTAAATTCTATTTAGCATATGGGACCATACTCTTACAAAACCTAAAACCAAACTCTAATCCAATGACAAACACGCAATACAAACAAGACTCAATACTAATATCATTGTCTAAATGAGAACTCCCAGCTGTTGACACTATTTGTGCACCAACAGACTCCTCGTTGTTAATAGATGGAGATTTTCTATCTTCAGTCTTGATTAGTCTCGATATCGCTTCTTCATTTTGGAACTCAGTCACTAAGATGTATCAACAAGCTCCTCCCATGCTGATGCTTCCAAAATCTTATCTTTTCTCAATCTCTCAATCACGAGTGCTTCAAAAGATGTAGGAGGAGGATTCTAACTCGGTATCTTCTTATCTGAGAAACAGGTTCACTTTTAGACAATGTCAGTTGTTGTGTGGGGTTGAAGGATCCCGTGATCCTCGTGATATCTCCACTCCAACCAGTTTCTTGAATTTTGCACCTCATGCTTTTTTACAACATATTCGTTCACCGTCACCAAAATTATCTCGAAAGTCTCGTTAGACTTGATGGTGATGATGATGCATTATTATTGTAATAGCCCCAAGTTTGTTTTTCAAGTTTCTGAGAGTTTTTAACATTTTGGTTTTGTTTTCCATTAATGATAAATTTTCTCTTTAGAACTTTATCCTTTAAAAATTTAATTGTGAACACTTCCACTTTGGACAAAATCAATAAATGGTTGTCTTTATTTTTATTCAAATTTTGTGGAAGTTCACGACCAACATTACTAACATCACTGCTTTTACAACTTGAAAGCTTCTCTTCACTCTCTAAGAAATCATCATACATAATATAAGTTACAAGATCCACCACTCTAGCTGTTTGAGAAACAATTTGATTACCTTATCTTTTTTAGTTACGATTGGCATCTCGCAATTTCAGCTGACTTATCCAAATCTCTTTTCTCACAAAAAAATGACACTGGACCAATTTTAAAAATGCTTCAAAATTAATCTCAGATCCGTTGACCCAAACTTGAATTTATAATGCGCCAACTCGAAAAACTCTAGTCTCGCACTAGAAAAAATCTTGACCCTCGATTGAAATCAAATAAGAATCGGCTTCTAAATTTGATAGACCCGACGCTCTGTCTCTTAAAACTTATCAGCCCACTTAAAACTATTACGAACCAGGTTAATACGTAGTCAAATAACTACTCTTTTGATCCACAACACTTTGTTACTATAAAACTTGGTCCATCAAATTATTCCAAAACAACCAGCCCCAATTTAATAGCTACACACTTATGTAGTTATGGCACACAAAGAATTTGTAGAATAGGCCCTACTATTGTTTAAGATTTCGATTTCAAAAGCCCACTATTTATTGTAACTTTCGGTCCTATCAATTTGTTTTACAACCTTGACTGGCCCATAACTTCACTAAACATACTAGCCCAACAGTAAACCTATTCAGGTAAAATAGCAACCCAATTCTTTGAATTAATCCAATATCTTTTAATCACGAACGCCCAATTAGATCGTATTGTGCTGTTGTTTTGTCTCTTTTTTTCTTATTTTCTTCATCTTCGTTAAATACTGACAGATCACTCGAGTATTAACGTGTCACCACCACCCGATCATATTTATCTTCACTAGGCATAATGGCTATACACTAATTCAAGAGCAAACCCAATAAATATGGAAAAAACCCCTTGTAGGAATCGAACACATGACCTATTGATCCCAAAATCTTATCCCACCGTCAAGATGACAAAGGCTATAAAGTCATGGACTCTTCATCTTCGTTTAACACAAACCCAAGTTTTATCATCCGCAAACCTCATTTTTAATGTTTTTTTTATTTTTTTCAAGTTCCAAAAACTTTTATTCATTCCCAAATATGTAAACCATATTACATCTAGCAAGTGACTAGAAATTAAAAAAGCTTTTTCATATATTTTCACCTTCTAAAAGGGCTTATTACACATTTACCCTTCTTAACACATATGAATTACATATTTCATATTTTCATTAAAATTACTTGTACTAATTACTATTTTACCCTTAATAAACTTATTAATTGACTAATTATATATTTTCCCTTTCTACCATCAAATACACATTTTATTCATCCTTCTATTTTCTCAAGGGATTTTTACATATGTCTCTTTCTTAGAACATGACTTTGTCGGTTTTGATTTACGAAAAATTTGCATAAAATACATTTCACTTTCATTTTCTATGTGATATACCGAATCTAATGCCATCACAGCAATGTGGTAGTGTTGTTTAGTAGACAATGTGTTACCTAAACTATTCAAAAGAGTCTCTGTTTCTAAAATTTATTCATTTATAGTAAAAATATTAATTTGTTAATTGCTATTGATAGTGTTGCCATTAATCTATATTTCCAAAATTTTCAAAAAAAAATAGAATGAATAAATGGACTGCGATAGAATTCTAGATCCATTGTGTGCCCAAAACAATACCTACATACGTTGTTGAATTTTATTAACTAGAATTACGACTCGCTGCAATGGGCGGGTATTCTTTAGTTATAACTAAGTCGATATAAGACCCGCACGTTATGTTGAACCTGTCAAGCGGGAAAAAAAATAGACGGTGTAAAAACGTTCACCCACACACGCACGTTGCGTCGGATTAACTCGCAAAATTTAGAACGAAACGTAAAAACGTTAAACAAAAGACGCATGTTGCGATGTGTTAAGTCGCAAAATTTAGAACGAGATGAAAACCATAAAGGACCAAAGTTGAAAGTAAAAAAAAACTTGTGAATATAGATTGTAAAAGATAAATATTTTGGGGTTAAAAGTAAAAAAATTAATAGTTTTGGGTTAAAAGTAATATATGAAATACTTTTAGGTAAAAAAGTTAAAAAAATCATTTTTTTAAATACCCCAAAGCCAAGGTTACAACAACCATATGCATAACCATTCTTTTTTTAAAAAAAACCTCCAAAACCAAGATTACCACACTTATATGCATAAATATGTTGTTTTTTTATGGTATTTTAAAAAACAATATATTATAATATTCAATATGTTACTAATGGTAAACGTGTAATTGAGACCACCGCACAGGCTTTTTTTTCTTCTTTTAGTTAATAAATTTGTTTTATATTCGTTTTATTTTAAATTTTTCTAATTATCAAATTTGTTTTATATTTGTTTTATATTTGTTTTATTTTAAATCAGTCACTCAATAAAATTAGATTTGTAAATTGTTGCTTATGCCATTTGAAATTTTCATTGTAAACTGTAGTTTTTGGAGAAATACATACATATGAGTAAAGTGTGAAAGAAAAACCTTCGTGGTAGGTGGAAAATTAGGTTTGTAAATGGTTGCCCCTGCCATTTGTGCATCATACCTTCTCTTTATAAATTCATGATAAAAATCAGCTTTTGGAAAGGATGTTACCTGTCTCATCGTCTGCGACGAAAGTGTCGGAGATCAATTCTGGTGTGATCTGAACACGGGTACCATTTACCTTTGAAATGATGGTAGAGGGATTTTTATCATAAAGTAGATAATTTGAGTTTGCCCAAAAATCTTCAATGTTTTGTAAATGAATGGGTGCATTGGCTACAAGAACGTTGTGGTATTTTGATGATGTTGATGATCTGGTGAAACTCTGTGTTTGTAGATGTTTTCAAAAGATATGGGAGATAGTTGTGGGGTGATTTCAAAATGAGTGCCATTGTGAAATTAGGTCAGTTCTTTTGAAAATCTTTTAAACAGATAATCTTTTGAGTAAAGAGTGAAAATCTTTTAGAAGATCTTTGAATTGGTGATCAATTTGTTTGTAGGGGGAGAATTTTTGAAATTTCAGAGTTTGTCACACTGGTAAAGATAACTTCTATTTGGTTAGGGTTTTTATAAGTAGAATATGACAATAAGAACCCATTTTGTTTTTAGGTTTAGCCTAATGATAACCGGTAATTTTTTCAACTTCTAAATCTACACATCCTATGTAAATACCTCGTAAAATCGTGTCCAATAGTATAGTGACACGTGTTGTATTTTTATTTTAGTCTATTAAAGACCAATAGGGACTAAAGGAGTCAACATGCTCAAACTAAGCCTCTGAGTGACTGTCTGATGTCAACATGCATAAACGTAAGCCTCTGAGTGACTGATATGTTAACATGCTTAAACAACAGTCTTTGAGTGACTGATATGTCAATATGCTTAATCATTAGCCTCTGAGTGACTGATAGGTCAACATGCTTAAAATTGGCCTCTAAGTGACTGATATGTCAACATGCCTAGCCTCTGAGTGACATCGGAGTCAACATACTTATAGTGGGCCTCTGAGTGATCCTTTACGAAGTCCTAACCCTCATATGTTCCATTTGTTGGACGAGAGGGATTAAATCTGTAAATATGTGAAAGTTGGATGATGGAGGGGTTAAAAGTGTCAACATGTTAATTTATACATCTGAGTGACCTTTTAACGAACCGAGAGCTCGACAATGTTCGGGCATAGTCCCGGTTATGCCAAATATTGGTTACGGATGGCTACATATGCTAAAAAGGTGTTTTATAAGGTTTTATAAGTTAAGGGGCTAAAAGTGTCAAACTTTAAAGTGGCCTGGGGGCACTCACGGGGCGCGAGAGGCAAGGCATGTGCCTCTCGCGGCCCGCCAGAGGCCTGTGTCTGCAGAATTTTGCCTTGGTCTCCACACAAATTGCCAAAAACCAATGTATTCGAAACTATGGATTCCCAAACAGTTATGCCACGTTTTAGGACCCTTGTAAGCTCTCTCTTACACCCCTTAGCACCTGGCATCACCTCCTTCAAGCTCTCCAACTATAAATAGGTGCCAAGGTTCACCATTTGAACTTGCACCTTTCTCATTCACAACTCTATCTCCCTCCTCTGGAAGTTCCTAACTGAAAGGAGCATCCAACTTAGTTCTATTGAATCCTAGGAACCACTTGTAAGTGTTCCTTTCTCTTGCATTTTCGTTTATAGGCTTTTATAGCCAAAAGTCAAGCATTTTACAGAAAACGCCTTGACTTTCGGTTAAGACCATTATGGTCCAGCCATTGTTCTAAGTGATCGTAATAAGGTAGGTGATAGTCCTTATAAAGGGCACCTCCTGAAGATCGCGTTTGCTAAACCAATTGACGGGTCAAAGTTATTATATTAAAAAGTCAAACAGGTCATTTTTCAAAATGTTATAATTTGATCTTATATATGTTATGAAACCTATTTTGACACTTAAACAAGTTGGTAATAATTATTAGAACATGTAAGAACATGTTCGGCTCGTCAATTTCAGTTCTAAGGTCGGTTCGCAACCGAAAGTCGCGAAGTTTGACTTCTGCCTTGACTCTCGATTCTGACCCGATTTAGATTAGTTACCTATTAATATAAAGTTGTATTATGATCGTAATATAATGTAGCATAACCATCTGAGGTTATATTACATGATCATAATCAGAATCTAAGTTTATGCACAAGTTCCGTAATTATGCCATTTTGACTAAAATGCCCTTTTTGTATAAAATAAGGTTCACATGATAACGAACTTGAAAATGAGTTTCTTACTAATGTAATATTATAAGTAGGATTGTTTGGGATGTCAAACCAAATTATAACTGAGTTTATGAACAAGTCATTGTATTATGTCGATAAATGCCGATATGGTCCTTAAGGCTTATAAAATAGTTTTAATCACATCTTTTCAAAGTAAATATTTTACCTACTGATATGTTATATTAAATAACATATCTAAGACACGTTAACCTGACCTTAACATCAGTTTTCTTTAAACATCACACAAATCGTCATTTTACGACATAAGCGACTTTTCGACTCATAGTATGGTTTTAAACAATATTTACTAACCAAGACTTGTTACCTACTGATTTTAAAACTTATTTTAAATTCATTTATATTAGGAACATGATATAAACTCAGAATCCCAAATAATTTATAAACTATATGTAAAATGATCAAAATGCCCATTCGGTGCATAGTTTGCTCATAAAAGATAAATTTCACATATAGTTGATATCCTACTGATATTACATCATAAATAAGTTATTTTTTCAGAATATTTATAGTTATAACATTAAATTATATTCAAGTTCCTTTTATACGGTATGAAATTACCAAAATGCCCTTATAAGGCATAGTTTCACTTTAAAATCGTAACGGGCATAAAAGTTGATATCCTACTGATATTACAACTTATTTAAAATATAATGGCATATAGAACTTGTCCATGACTTATCCGGTTACCCAATATCGCTGACATGCGTACGCTTAAGCATATGTAACTAGTTTACGAAAATTAACCGAAACGGGTCTAACCTTATCATTTAAGTCTCAAAATCTAGAATGTTTATAGTTTACCCATATTATACAAGTCAAGGTACTTGTTGGGATTAAACTAAATTCTATCCAATCTTCGTTTAATCTAGCGTTATACGTTTTGATCAAGTACGTTAGTCGGTCTAAGTCTATGACTTAAATAAGACGTTAGTATTTAATTGGTTAGCTTATGCCATAATCCAGACTAGAGACTTGCCAGTAAATGCTATTTGCACTTAGTACTTTTTTGTACGGCTGAGTTAATAAATCTTGCGTTAAACGAGGAATAGCTCATGTAAATACTCTCGACTTATTTCTCCTATACGGGCTTGGGTTACGGTAAATTATTACCGCTTGGTCGGAAATGGGATCAATCGAATGCTGGATTGTGGCTAGTAAATCCGCATATTCCATTTTAATCAGTTTTGTTTGATAACTTAAACATCAGGGGTTAACTACCGTGTCCTGAATATCCTCGACTCATTACAATAGAAAATGGCCACGACCCTAGCGTGGGTGTAGGCATACACCCGATAGACGCTCAAAATGCATTACCCACAAGGTTGGAAAGAAATGACTCCTTCGTGAGTCCAAAGTGGTGTGTACGTTAATCATGTCTCGGTCTCCGTACTGGGCCCTGTATGTATGGACAAACATGTGAATCTGTTAACAAAGTTGGACGGTCAACTTTCCAAGTTATAAAAGATTTTGTGCTGATACGCACTTAAAACATATTTTAAATGTTTTCAAAATGAGTCAGTTGGGTATATTTACCAGCGAAAGCTGACGTATTTTCAAAAGACTAAGCTTGCTGATACAATACGAAAATAGGCTGGAAGTGGTCTGTAGTGATAAGAGGATCTTGCAAATCCTATATCTGCCCAAAGTCTGTTTTATATTATTTCTTTTGTACAATTTATGATCCGCATGTGCATCTTCTATTACGAGCCTGTATATTATTTTGTATTTTGAACATTTGGTTTGTAATAGTAATTTAATTCCAAGACTTCCGTTGTGTTGTGTTTAATTGACTATGATGATATCAACTTACTTCACGATATTCCCCACTCGGGCCCACCGGTATCTGGATTGGCTGTGAAAAGCCGGGGTGTGACATCCTAGGCCCTAAGAATAGTAGTTAACTTGCTTTGATTTAGTTAAGCCCATCGGTTGCCCCCTATAAAATATATCCTAAGTCCGCCACTAATATGATGGTTGTAGGATGTTGGAACCACAAGGCGAAATCGAAGCAAGTGACAAATGTGAGGGCTTTGAGTCTTTAGTGTTCCCGAGGAGCTAGGTAGAAGATGACAATAAGAACCCATTTTGTTTTTAGGTTTAGCTGATTCATAACCGGTACTGTTTTTTCAACTTCTAAATCTAGACTTCCTAGCCCCTAAGAACAGTAGTTAACATAACAACTCATGACTTTTGAGTTTAATTAAATCAATATTGCCAAGATTATTATTCATAATGAATTTTTTTTAATTATGTCAAGCGGACAAATTACTCACATTATACATTAAATCAATGACCATATTCATAATCCTCCATGCGAAACTAATAGTTGCAATCTACAAAATCCTATAATGTTAGTTTTGTGATTAAAAAAAGGAAGATAATCTTGATATTGGACTTACATTGGAAACTAATTCTCCTTAACTTATTATCAAAACCATCACATCAATTTGTATTTCTAGATTTCCACTTGATACGAATATATTACTTTTCTCTAAATTTAATCATGAAACTTTATTCTTTTCAAAAAAGATTATGCTGAGTTGAAAGCATAGCATATGCTCTTTTAGAATTGAATTTTATGTTTTTTTGAGGTGCTTTAACTTTTGAAGTTTTGATACACTGAACTTGGTTTTTTATATACTATGCAAAAGCCTTGAGGTGCCAAAATATTCCATCATATAACTTGGGTTACAAGTAAATACCTTCACCTTAAAAGATGTTGCATTATAATTCGATCAAGTAACGTGTAACCACCCTTATCACTAAATGATTTTACTCATTTTAACTATTAAATATGCTTATCTTACTCATTATTAGCTATTAAATATGCTTTCAACACCGTCCCTAATATTATCAAATTTTATCTATTCCTTATAGTTAAATATACCAAGTTTATCACGACTCATTTGAAATATACGAGTTAGGTTATACATACGAGTTAGGTTATACCTTTGTAAATTATAACATTATATAGTTATGATAAATTATAACATTATATAGTAATGAAAAAGTTCATGTCGATTAAACCTTATAATCAGTGGCGGAACCACAACTTTTTAATCGGGAGGTCGCAATATAAATGTTTTACAAAATTTATAGTTGGTATATTTATAGGAAAATCATGACTTTTTGGTTGACAAGGGGTTTCGTTATATAAATCATCTATTATTAATTGGTTTTTGCAAGGCTAGGTAACCAATGAGTTCATCTTCAAATAATTCAACTTCTTGTAGTGATTTTATTATTATTTTCATCAAATTTTAGTGCATTTATCAAAATATATATTTCTAAACGTGCATTTCTACACATATAAATAACAACAATTAGCAATGATAAATAAAAACTTATATCAAATAATAATCTAGTTAATTAATTTAAGTTAAGTTGGTACAAATGACATAATTTAAGTTAAGTCACTTTTAGTAATTAAATAATAGAAATAAAACAAAAAGAAAAGAACTTGCATGATGGCTTTTGCAGATGATTTGACAATTCAGTAGAGAAATATTGAGTTAGATCGGAGAGACATTTTTCAACAATGGCGGGGATATTGGATTGTAAAGAGAGGGAGACATATTTAGTTTTGAATATAACTAGAGAAAATTAAAATTAGGTTATCAATTTCGAAATTGGGCCAGGCTCATTTTTCAAAGCCCAAAATAATATTACTATTTAATCCAATATATTATACAGATGTTTATCTTCTTTCTTATTTGAAAGCTACTAAAACCAGAAGTCAAACATTCGCTTGTTATTGCCGCACCCGCACTCGCACCGTCGCTTGCTGCCTGCAGACCACACCTCCGTCCGGCCGGAAAAACCTTCAACAACTCTTTTTCTTTTAGTTTTAATGTTTTACAGAAGAAAATTGAGGGGTCAACAATAAGAATTCCTTTTGGGCTCTGTACTCCGGTAAGGCATTGATTTCGTCGGCCGGAGGGTCAGCTGACCCCCCTGACCCTCCTGTAGTTCCGCCACTGCTTATAACCTATTAAAAGATTTACTACTCGAATAACTATGACAAATTAAGTTTTTTAACAGTACATTTGGACCATTAATGGACCAATGGAGTATCATTGTGTCATCATTGTAACCACCCGATCAGATTCATCTCCAGTAGGCAATAATGCATGC
The DNA here is from genome assembly GCA_947069175.1 of Scalesia atractyloides. Classification (NCBI taxonomy): domain Eukaryota; kingdom Viridiplantae; phylum Streptophyta; class Magnoliopsida; order Asterales; family Asteraceae; genus Scalesia; species Scalesia atractyloides. Next base: position 78,334,879 of record CAMTDV010000003.1, on the reverse strand, counting down.
CTATACACCAATTTAGGAGGAAACCCAATAAATCTGAGAAACCCCCCTCCCCTTGTGGTAAACGAACCCATGACCTAATGGTCATAAGCCTTATCATAGCCCCCAAGATGTCACTAGGCTATAACCATGACCTTAATGGTCATAAGCCTTATCATAGCCCCCAAGATGTCACTAGGCTATAATGCCATGGGCGACAAATTAAGTTTTGAAGACTCAAATGAACATCATCGCTTCATTCAAAATGCACATTACTGAAACATAATTTTCACCGACGAAAGTTTCATTGACAACTAGATACGCTAGTGATCACAGACAGATAACTAACATATAAATAAAGAACTAGCATTCTAATTCGTCGCTGATTCATGTGTAATCACCATAAGAGCCAACAAATTACCTTTAGTTTCTATAACATCTAACACACTCTAAATCCTACTAAATCTACATCTTTGTCCATCATCTGACTTAAATTCTCACCTCACAGGTTGAGACTAAAGATGAACTCAGTACCGATCCTAAAAATCGTCAAAATTGGGTACTGGTACCAAAAATGCTCGATACGGTACAATATTTGAAGGTAAAAATCAGTAAAATACCGGTACCGTACCAAACCAAAAGTACTGATCCCAAAAACTCCAAAAGTGAGTACCGAATTGACACCAAAAATGATTTAGTAAGGTAAATTCTGGTACTGGTTCGGTTTTAAGATTTGATACCATTTGCTCATTGTTAATCGATACATCTTACCAACACACCTTGATCAACAGATTAACCTAACAACATGAAAAATCCATATTACAAATATTCTCAATAGCTGAGGGGGTGTAAATGTGGAAACATTATCTTTGAAGCTAAGTAAAACACTAAAACCGGATAGTTGTAAAGCAAACCGAAACAACCCATAATAGGGTCCGTCCGATTCTCAGTGGGTGTTGGCAATCAAAGAGAATAATACTCCACACACAAGCTCGCACTTTGATCAAATCAACCAATAATTATCATGTTCTTCGGTAAATTTCACATCTTTTCACTCATATTCCACTTTTAATCTTCAAATTGAGCCAACAAATTTCAATATTTTCATCTAATTGTCCGAATAAAGTTTCAATTATTCGTTTTGGTTCTTGATTTGCAGGTCACTGTGCTCGCTTGTTCTTCAGGAGATTGATTTTGGTTGTTCTTTGACGCTCGGTTTCGTATATTTAGATGCAAATTTTCGGATCAGTTTCTTGTTGCATCCGCAAAATTATTGAATTCATGGGGTTAGTGTTTTTCTCTTTCGTGTTTTTATGTTTTTCGATTGATGAAACTGTGATATTGGTTTATTAAATTCTGTGTCTATTGATTACTGCAAATTGTTGTATTTTTGCCAAAAAAAAATTGGTTTTTTTTTGTTGTTAGAATGTTAGAAAAGGATGGAGTGTTCATTTGTGTAGTTAAAAGTAGTTAATGGATGGGTTGAAGAACTTTTTAGAAATGGATACTGAACACTAGCTAGGATCAAAAAGGATAAAATTGGTATGTTGTATCGATAAAATGATCTAAAAGTGATTATGAACCAAAAAAACCTCAGCGGTAACTTTTTAGATATATAAGATAGATCATCCGAAACGGCATGGTTTAGTGTTAGTTTCAGTGGCCTGGCTTCCAAAAGTACAATTGTCATACTGGTTTTCTTAAGAATGTTTTTTATAGTGGTTAATTGAAAGGGTTTTGGTAGCTATCTATGTTGATCTTAAAGGGTCATCTATGGTGAGATGTCTTTGTGGCCTGGTGTAGGTTTTATGATCATCTAGCATATTTAAAATTAAAAAAAACGACCGCCCTGCGCGCCTCGAGGCGAGGCGCCCGTAAAACAAGTATTAGACGGCGCCTCAGGGGGGCTATTTGGTATGTGCGCCTCTTAGGGCTGAGGCGATAAGAAAAGTTGTGCCTCAGGAGGTTTTGATATTTGTTTTTGATGTTTAAGACTTTTTGTGTCAATTCCAAACATTCCATGTCTTTTTAATGTGTGTTTTGATGAATCTGATGATTAATTAGTTAGTATTTTATTTTTTATAAGATATATAAGTTTTAGTTTTATTTTTTAATTCCGCCTCGGGCATACGCCTGGTGAGGCGAAGGGAATACACCTCGAGGCATGATTCCGTACTTTTAAACCTTGACTGTATGTGTCAGTACAAGCTTGCTATCATATATTTACGGTTCAAGTTATTTAGTATTATAACTTTGAGTTTACTTCTAATATAATTTCGTGTTTCATAAAAAGAAAAAAAAAAGATAAAGTCATTTGTAAGAAACTTTTTCCTTCATCTTTGGCTTGTTACATACAAGAAACTGAGGGGACCTCCCTTTTGGTTTAGCTTTAATAATGAGATCCAAAAATAATCGCACTCTCTTTATATGTATGCCCCAATTTAAAAGTAACCTTAGACACTAAGTTCTTTTTCCAACGTAAAATGACACCATCTTTTCCATTTATCAACGAATTACAGTTTCGTCTTCCCGTGAATATGCAAAATTTTTCTATGAATTTGATTTGCGACATTTATCCTAAATCCTAATCATTTCGATGGTTGTAAACCTTATTTGCAACAGAGCAGAGGGTGTCTTGGATGTTGTACTAAGCCTCCATTTGTAACGACCGATAACAAGCCGGCAGAAAATTTAGGAAAAGGCCAAGTCACTAATAAACATAGTATTTTAGAAGATTTTTGGAGTAGCAGCACGTATGAGATGGATAATAGTATACCTCAGTCTCAGATCAGCGCTTCATCAACAAGCAATGCACCAGTGGACGCTCAATCTAGTTCCGGCAACAATCCTTCAGAATTTGTAAACCGTGGTGCGTTTTTTGTTATTTATTATTATAAATTGTGAAATAAGTAGTAACGTTTGGTTGCTTTTAGGGCTTCTTCTTTGGAACCAAACAAGGCAACAGTGGATCGGAGATAAGGATCCTGATCACAGTAAAAAAGCTCGACCCCCTGTTATAAGGTGGATATTCAATTTAATTATATATAGTTCAACAGCGAAAACACTAAAATTATATAATTTCATGTGACGCTATTGTTTTTGATAGTTGGAAGGCAACTTATGATAATTTGCTTGGGACAAACAAACCTTTTTCAAGGTCCATCCCTCTACCTGTAAGTCGCCTTTATAAAACTACATCTTGAATTTTAAATTTTAAATTTTGAATATGAATGTGATGAACAAAAATGATATTATTTTGTTAGGAAATGATAAATTTTCTTGTGGATATCTGGGAACAAGAGGGGTTGTATGACTGAGTTTCTGCCAAACCCAACAGCCGACGTTTATCTATGGTAATGTTCATATCATACGGTGCTTGAATTATGTACGTTGGGATTTATTTTTTACCTTTTTTTTGGGATGGGGGTCTTCTAATATTGTTGTAAGGTGAGCATAAATGGAACTTGAGAGTGTAGTGATACACATTTGTTGGCTTTTTGGTTAAAAACTTGAAATTTTTGTGTATAATTTTACCTGGAAGATCACTTGGAGGTTTCTTGGTATTAGATTTCTTTTGAGTTATGTTTTCAGAGAATAAATTCAATTCTCTTTGGTAAATCGATTGCAAATTCAAATTGGTTGATGCTTTGGTCAAGTGGATCGCCTTGCCTAAGACACAGCGCATGCCTGTGTCTAACGTGATATCCTTTTTTTTGCCAAAGTTGCGTCAAGCCCCCTTTTGAATAGCAAATCCAATCCTACCGTAAACAAAACTTTGGTTCCTCGACGTTGAGAAATTGTTATGCACGACCCTTGAGCAATGGAACTAGATGTCCGGATATACTAAAGGCAAAGGAAGAAAGACATGTTGGTCTTTTAATGCTTAGCACCTTTTGATTGGACTAAATTACGCAAACACATGTTGATCAAATCGAGCCGGTTGAACCTAATAATTAAAAACCAAAACATGTCGACTGAATTTATTAGAATAAGAAATTCAAAGTTGGGATCAACACAAATTGGGTGCATGTTTTCAGGCTTTAGCAAGGCCAGATAATCCAGTTTTCTATCGAACCCTCCATCGCCATCGATCAACAACTCCTCCATCAGCCATCACAATCACTTTGCATCGCCATCGATCAACAACTCTCCATCAGCCATCACAATCAATTTGCAATCAGAAGACGAAGTCCTAAATGAACCAACTACGAAGACTTTGATGAGTTACTATTATAAGACAAGTCCATAATCTATCGGGAAGGTTACCATCCTACGATTTGAAATCAAATGGGTGTAAGAGTTACATGGGAGGAGAAAATCCTCTTTGTCGAGTGGAGAACCAGAACCGGTCAGCGAGATACTAATCAACTTCACCTTTTTAACGCTAAATGTGAATCACTGTCGGACCACTGGAGTGTATTGTTCCACGAGTGGGACCACCCGATCATATCTATCTCCACTAGGCTATAATGCTTATACATCAATTAAGGAGAAAACCCAATAAATCTGGGAAAACCCCCTTGTGAGGATCAAACCCAGGACCTATCCCTAAGTCTTATCCCACCAACACGATGTCACTAGGCTATAATGTTATAGGCAACCAACTTCACCTGTAATTGGAATAATTGTTTTGTGGAGTATTAAAGGGTAATTTTGTGCTTTTAACTGCTTACTACCAAATATTTTAAATTTGTCAACTAAACACCATACATTTTTTCATTTTTTCGATATAATTAATTTCAGTTTATCTAAATTCCACTTCCTTTCAAGCCCCATCGAAAAATTTGAGACCCTTTTGAAAAGATTATGCGAATCAAACGCACTCAGTTATAACAAAGCTAACCATCAAATTGCTAAAGTCGGTAAATAAAGATATAGAACTTAGGTTTATTTGACAAAATTTTAATACGTATGCAATAAGCATTGGCAGATCCAGTGGGTTTTTGATGGTTCCTAGGAAAACATTAGTAGAAGGATCCACGGGCTTTTTGATGGTTCCTAGGAAAACATTAGTAGAAACCTTGTATGACTTAGAAAAAAATTAGTGAGAATTACTTAAAATCTACCAAAAGTAACCCTTTGGAAAAAAATCCTGAACCTGCCACTAACGATAAGGTGTAAAATAGTTTTTGCTTTATTTACGTATAATAACTCGCGTCTAAAATATATATGAGACGGATACACTAGTAAAGGTGCATACGTGACCATGAATGCATTTATCATATGAACTTACACATTACTATTTAAATTTTAAAGTTATTAAGGCAAAGCAAAACATAAAACTATTATTTATTTATAACAAAGGTAGCATGATATTGTACATGTAACTATAAATTTATGTCTGTCACAAAATCTAAATAATATTATTTAAAAATGAAAGGTTATATGTGGATACAGCGATGCTGATTTTAAAATCGCAAATTGCAACCATACAACTCATCAGAAATAACGACAATTTAATTAATTCACCACCTGATAGATTCATAAGAATCAAATACAATTCACATAATCTAGAAATTATTTTTAAATACTTGCAAATTGCAAGGGGCATGAGTTGGAATGTGTTAGATACTCAATAAACCAAAGGGGGCATGTTACAAACAAAAAAGGTCCATAATGTGTTGGATACTTGCAAATATGATTTGGTGACACATCTATGATATAACACAAGATAAAATCATAAAAAATAATTTTCTACTGATAGATATGATAAATTATTAAAAAATGAACACTTACAGGATTCAAATTTAGTGAATATAATGTGTGTAATTTGTTATGCGGATGATCCATGTGATATGTTCATATTACCGCTTTGATCTCATGCATCTAACTCGCCTCATTGTATGCTTCAAACAAAAGTGGTTCATAAACTAAAATGAAATCGGTTTGGTACTGAATTGGTTCCAAAATATCAAACTGATTGAATTTGATGGTGAACGATTTGTTTAAAACCTTATTTTTCTAACTTGTGTTTTTGGTTTAAAATCAATTTACAATTAGCGATTTTTTTGGAGGTATTGACTATCTAGGTTTGAAGATTCGGGAATAGATGATTAAGTAATGATGTTATTTGAATATTTTTAGATTTGAAGGTCACAGTTTCCATGAGGGCTAAATTAGGCTGTGAATGTTGAGTGAACAGTGAGAACTAAACCCGTAATTCCAATAAAAAAAGACCAAACCATAATCTAGCTTTACCACAAGGACAAATCATCCATCTTTATTATGCACTTGAACATACATAAAAAATCATGAAGTGCTCGTATTCTGAACATACTTCAGTGGTGTATACATTAGCTGTGGATATTAGTGGTACTTTATTAAAGACACTTTATTTGGATTATGAGCATACTTAGTGAATTCAACAATGAGAACACTGCTTCTGAACATTGATGATACTTTAGTAGTGTATATTCGCTCGTGACTCATGAATACTAAAGACACTTTAGTGTATTCACTAATGAAGACGTGAATACGCTATTGAATACGATATTTGTAGACTATGAGTGTGCTTTAGCGTTTCACTGACAAATAAACTATTTGTGAAACCGTTATAAATGTGGACAAATGAGTGGTCATTCGCTAAACTTGATCCACTAGTGGGTGCAATATATATAAACACGTACGGTGTACTTGTGTTCGTTGGTGCATACACTATTTGAGAACTATTAAAAGCTAGAATGTATGCACACTTCACTCATTAACAATCCAATTCTACATAGTCAAAAAAATAGGTGGTCATTCATTGATGTGGATTCACAAGTGTATAGCAAAACATTAAAAGACATCGAGTCTCGCCAATGTAGGGCTAACTAATTACTTGGTAGAGGCCCATGCCTCTTACTAGAAGGTCTTGAGTTCAATCCCAAGCAAAGGAGTATATTAGAATTTATTTGGTGTAATTTAGTAGTACGTAAGCGTTGCCATTCAAAAACAAAAGTAAGTGAGTCACAATCTCGTTTTTTGTACTTTTGCTACATTATAAAATTTTAAGATTAAAGCTATCAAATATTGCAAACCTAATAGAGTGTGTTGCGCAATTAAATTCACTTTCATTGCAATTCCATATATCGATTACATAGGTCGTTCCGCATCCTGTTTAGTCGCAAAGATCTAGTTTGCACTTAGTTGCAACTTGAAGCTCACATATATAGGTGTATCAAGAACGGGTCGTATAATCGCATATCACATATGTATGTATAATTGCCTTTCAAAAAAAACATATGTATATATGATTGAAGGACACGGCCAAGGCGAGAATCAAAAAGATTGTAAAGTACAAAAAGTCAGTTTTAGCATGTTGAACCATGTGAATTCCTAACCGTAGATTCAAATCTCATCCAACAATGACAAAGTGGCTTACCACTTTTAAAAATGTATCTTAAATAATTAATAGTTTTATTTATAATCTTCACTAATATGTGTGTAAAAGGGATGTTCATACATAACCACTTAATGTAGAGAACAAATTTTACATAAGCCGGGTTTTATTATTGTCACTATTGAAACAATTAGTATATATGTTTATGTGATTCTTTACATGCAATTGGTTTACAACCCTTTGATAATTATTTACTTACGAGATCTATGATTGTATATTATGTTTTTTCATAATCTATGAAGTCGCACACATTTGAATATTGAAGAGTTGCACCATGGGAGAAGCATGAGTTGGATGCATATAAAAGAGGGAAGGTTCCAAGATAGTGCGAGTAATTTTTGTCAAATATATGGTAATATGTAAACTACCTATTGCATTTCTTAAAGTAAAGAAATTATGTTTTAACATAACTATAGACTCGTTTGCCTTGATACATAGTTTCCAATTACTATTATTATTATTATTATTATTATTATTATTATTATTATTATTATTATTATTATTATTATTATTATTATTATTATTATTATTAAATAGAGTATATTCCTTTTAAGTCTATGTGTTTTTGTGTTTTTAAATAGTTGAGCCCAATTAAATTATTAACTATCTAAACATCTGATTTTTCAAAGAATATTATAACAGAGTTAATAATTTGGACTTAAATGGTTAAAAATTAAAAAAGTTAAAATTTTAAAAATTGGACTCAACTAGTTAGAGCATTCACATCAGCTTATCTATCTCAATTCATATAATTACACTAAAAATCACTACATTTTCTTTCGCCTTTTTAATTAAATAATATTTTTATACTTTTATCATTATTTTTCTCTCTTCTTCACTAACATCCACTTTCAAAAAACATTAAAAAATAATAGGAAAGAACACTGTCTTCCTAAATATACATATAATAATAACATCTTTTTCTCTCACTTTCACTTACAACCACTTCCTAAAATATGTTGAACTCACTCACAAATATATGAAGAACCTACTATGAACGCTCTTCGAGCATTCACAATCAACACTCTTACTCAATTTCTGTAATTACATTAAAAAACTATATTTTCTTTCTCATTTTAATTAAATAATATTTTTTATACTTTTATCATTACATTGTCTCTCTCATTCACTCACAAACACTCTCAAAAAATATTAAAAAACTATAGATGTGAACAGGATCGTCTCTAAATTTACTGATTAATAGTAATTTTTTCTCATTTTTCTCTCTCCTCCACTCACAACAATTTACAATCAACCTCACAAATATAGAGGTTATACTCACATATTTTTTAAGAATCCATTGTGAATACTCTTAAAACCACCAAAACACATGGACTCCAAAAGAATTTCACTCTATTAAATAACATCACAAAAACATTGTAGCTGTTATAATGTTTTTTTTTTACTTTTTAAAGTTTTGAATTAACCCTATTAAATAATATATGTCTTTAACTCAATATTTGTATTTTCCTCTTATAATTTTTGTTCATTTGTTTTTTTTTTTTTTTTTGAAAAACTAAGTAAGCGATATATTTTTTTTTGAAAACGGCACAACACTACATCACGACCACCATTATTATGTTCGCTCGTTCGTGTAACTTGCCGATTTCTCATGAGATTAAAATATATTTTAAATGTAAATATTTAATCTCTAAAACAAGTATTTTTATTAAAAAAATTAACACTACGATGAAATTTAATAAAAAAGAGATTTATATTGCAAGGGGTAATGTAACTATATTATTTCTAATAATGATATATACATATGTATCTATGAGACCAAACCTGACCAAATAAATACTTAGAGGTAAAATAGAGAAAAGTTTAACAAGTTTTAAAAACAAAACAAAAATTGAAAGAAGAAAGGGTGTGACCATGGGGGTCACCCCTGTGTGCGAAGAGAAGGAAGCCAATTTTTTAATGCAATCACAAAATTGGATGGTCAAATCCTCAATTTTGCTTTAATCAATTTTTATTGTTCTTGGTATGTAATCTTTCATCTTGGATTAATAAAATTCATGAATTTGGGGTTTTTGGTTATGGGTGGTTTTAAACCCACGAAATTAGGGTTACTGATGTTGGATTTTCTATAAAGAGACATTGATTGAGATGTTAGAATGATTATTTGAAGTTATTGGATTTTAGATTCAAATGCATGTTATGTTTTGATTACTAAATTGTTTAACCAGTAGGATGTATGAAAACCATGTGTGAAGTTGCTGACCAAATCTGATTAGAATTTAGCAATTTAAAACCAATTGTGATTTTATTTAAAACATGAAAATCGGTAATATTGGGGGATTACAAAGAAAGTAGACATTTTTATGAAGAATTAAGGATATGGGAGTTCATACATTTGTAAAATGGTGAATCATAGTTTATGCCTACAAGATGTTTGATTAAATGGCTAAACCAAATTAATTTAATGAAAACTTGAAGGAACTATAGTGAACATATGTTAAAAGAGGCTTACCTAGTGGGAATACATTTACGATAAACCTTGTAAGTGAATTGGTTTATTATATATTATTAAAATGACACGTATGAGTTCGTTATGTCAAAAAATGAGTTAATCACCCAAACAGGTCACTTGAGTGAATGAGTTAATTGGGTTGGATAACAACCAAAATTTATACCTATTGGTTAATTAATGAATTTATGGTGAAAACGACTTGTATGTTATGATTAAACACAAATGCATGATAACAAGTCAAATGGGTGGTGATGAACCAATTAACAAGTTTTGGGTAAAAGAATGATTAGAACACATGTTTGATTATGGGTGGATAAATACTTAGGTATTATGAGATGAATGCATATATAATGATTTACAAGTTTGATTGGTTGTCAGGATAGGTGAGATAACGTTTCGATGGCAACGTGTCAAACGAGTGATAAGCAACAAAAATCATACGGTTGATGACGTATTTGGTTTAAGGCGATGTTTTGGGGGTTAAAACCCATCAAAAAGTAGTGTAAATTGTTAATGAGTGCAAAAAAAAATCAGCTTATTTCTAGATTTGGGCTAGTCTTTGAAAATTCATAACAAATCAACCGAATGTTCGTTCGGGCGTATTTTATATCCATAGAAAGGTATCCGAGTATACATTACTAAGAATTTTAGTTTGAAGTGAAATACCCATTGTAGGAGAGATATTGAATTACTACATCAACACAAAGCTAAGTGAAAACGTAAATTTTATAGCACTTGCATAATCTTGGGAAATTTACAAAGAACCCACCGGATGTGATTTTGTTTGTTGTAAACCTAAATGTAATTTTATATATTTACATGAGTTGAAGTGAGTGATTCCTTGAATATGGGATGTGTATGCTAAACTTAGAAGTCATATGTATTGTGACCCGTATGTGAAAATATATGTGTTCATTGAGTAGTGCTTATAAATAAATGACACTTGTGGCGTTAAAACTTTATAACCTAATTGAGTATGTTATGAATACATGTATGATTTATAAGAATATGCTAGGTAATAACGATCGTTGATAATCGTATATGTTGTTTAGTGAATTACAACATAGTTATGTGACATTTACTATTTTATGTAGATTGGCCGAATTGGTTTAATCATGGTTTACTTTGAAGTGTCATTGACTCTATATTAGCAAGGATATACATGAGATATTGACAATAAAGAGGCTCCCGGATTAGAATGGAGAAAGTCATGAAATGCGTAATACGAGATGATGAAGTGGTGGCTCGAAGTTGTTTAATTGGGCATCATTAGCATTGATAACTCCTTTATGTTTGATACAAAAATAATATTATGAGTCCTCACTTAGCAAAAACTAATTTTTGTGGTGTTTTCAATGTAGATGTTATGTTTGAGAACGATAAACGGGTATATAAGTCATGAGAAACAACGGGGTGGCTTGAACCAGTAACATGAAAGAAGAAAAGAACTCACAAGTCGTTCACCAGTAATCTGATTCAGTCAGTATATTAGTCATTGTTATGTTTATTGTGGAAATATAGAATTTCTCGGTCAAGGCTAATGATATGGTTATGTTAAATGACTGATTCTGGTGGTCGAAAAGCGGGAGTAATCAAGTCTTGGAAGCGGGTCAACGATAGGAAGATTTAGTGATGTATTGTTCACTATGTATATGGGTTTTGTTATCGGGACTAATTGACTTAGTTATTGGCATTTTGAAGTTTGACTTCAACGTTTGTTTTAGCCAAGTACTAGAATGACAATGTAGTAGTGGGTTAATGTTTGTTTTATATAAACCGTGTTTATTAAGCAGGTTATGTTTTCATAAGGATTTGTTGTTTTACAAAAAGGAGATGCGAAATTTTTTAAATATGCATTTATAAATGTTGTAATAATCGAATTATGTGGAGTAATATGTTTTTGAAATAATAACCTTTATTATGTAAGGTTCGAAAAGAAAAAAGATTGGGCCTAATTTCCGCAAAGTATTTCAATATTGGTTTTAATGTTCGGGCGTTACAGTTCGGGTCACAACACCTAGTCATAGTTACCATGTCACCATTTTTTTCTTCAATTTGTTACATTTTATTTGATTTTTTATTGTTTTACACATTTATATTTTGCAGCTTCATACTGGTCTTTACTGTTCGGTTCATACAAAGATTCCCCGCCACAACGCACACTTTTTAATTAAAAGGTTTGGATTGATGAATAGTAAATGTTTTGTTATTTAGTGAAAATTTTCATTTACATTCCATGCACTTTAATCAGTCTATCATTTTTACTTTTTTTTCTTACATTAGTTTATATTTTCACCCTTAAACTTTAATAAAGTTATCAAAAAGCCCAAACTTCAATTAAGTTTTCTTCTCCTTTCCTTTTTTTCAATTTACACTAAACCCTTAAAATTTTAATAAAGTTAGCATTTGAGTTTTTAACGAATTTTCAGTTGCGATTTTACAAACTTTTTACAGTTTCGTTTTTTTATATAATGTTTCAAATAATATCAACGAACCCTCCACATCGCGTTGATTTACGTCAAGATTTCGTTTTTTATAAAAGTTTGAAACCGGCCCAAGGTGAGGGTTTGTGTTAGCGAACGAGTTTCTATTTACTGGTTATCATTATTAATCAAATTTTTTAATATATAATGTTTCGAATAATATCTATGGACCCGTCACATCACGTTGATTTACGTCAAAATTTTGTTTTTTTTTTATAAAGGTTCAAAACCCACCCAACGTGTGGGTTTGTGTTAGCGAACGAGTTTAATTCTATTTACTGGTTATTATTATTAATTGAATGTTCACGTGAGAATTCAAGTTGCATGAATATTCATTGACAAATTGTGATTAGAATATTTAAAAGAAAACCATGATGATCGTGTACCAAGAATAATATTGCTTCCAATGGATTAATTAAATAATACTCCGCTGATAACTTTACATATTAGATTCAAAGACTTCACAAAGACTTTGTTCTTATGATTACAATAATTGAATTTTTCTCTCTAATGTGTGATTTGATAATAATACTTATTTTGTTAATTTTGCTAAAATTCTTATACGATAAATAAAACAAAATTATTAAAACCAACACCTAGAATTATGATTAACATTCAACAACTATACCATGGTGGATTGTGGATTTAGAAGGGGGAAAAACAAGAGTTTTAGGCTTGTTTAATTTCAAAGGCTTTAAAAAGGATCAACAATACGTTAGTTAGAAAGCTTGGATTGAAGGCAGTTAAGAACGTATGTATGATCTATTATACGGTGGACGCTCTTTGAATACGTATGATGAATTTTGGGTTCCTCTTCGTATATTACACATAAAAAGTGATAAGGATCACACATTATATAACACATAAAAAATCCTACAGGATGACCTTCGTATTAGGTGCCTGAGTCCGTTGCCCGTTAAAGGGCTTCTTTTAGAAACATTTTCTCTAATTCCTAGAACTATAAGAGACCTTACTTACTTTTGCAAAACCCTACTGGATTAATTAAAAGTGCTAATCGTATTGATAATTATTAGAATTAATTACATGTTAGTACTTGTGATTTACTTAAAGAGATCGGATCGGTATCAAAGGCCTTCCGAATCACAAGATCAGTTGTCGTACGTCATTAGGTATGGCTGACTCAACTACCGATGTAAGAAGTGTACTTGATTTACATTATGATGGAAATCTTAAGCTTCGCCACTGAGGGTAATATACACTCAACTCATATAAAGAGATAGGTAATATATGGGAGGTCGGATTGGTGGAATCAAAGCCTTCCGAATCACAAGATCAGTTGTCGTATGTCGTTAGGTATGGTTGACTCAACTACCGATGTAAGAAGTGTTCTTGATTTACATTATGGTGGAAATAAACTATCAGTTGCATGATGGTCTAGCCAGACCTTAGGTTCGATACACATAACCATCCAATCCAACCAGCATACCTTGATAGGGATTTGGACCTTGTCACCTCTATGCCGAACATGTTGTCGTCAACGCCATACAGTAATATAAGAATGTAAGTTTCTAAGCAAAATAAGGTAACGTTTTACAGACTTTACACGGATATTAATGGAAGTTGGATTACATGCGCATATCAAGTGGATACGCGAGTTGAGATCATATGTCTAATGGCTCTAAAAGTGGATTTTATTTTTACATGACTATACATACATAATCCCTCTAGAGAAATTGTTATTTTCTTGATCTCGTATACACTTGACGAAAATATACTTTGAATTTAGCAAAACAAAACTTGGTTCATTTTTACTTAAGTAAATAACGTATCATGTTAATAGCTTAAATCTATTGTGACGCCTTTATCTCACATATATTAAACAGTTGTATAGTATAATATAATATAATATATATTGTTTTGCACCGTACATTTCTACCATCTATTCACAAATACATTTTGAAGCTAAAATTGAAGGTAATAATCTCCTATTTTACTTACCATCCTCAAATGCTTCAATTTATGATTTCAAGGAAAACTAGTATTTTATTAATTATGTAAAAAGTTTACGCTATAAAACTAATGAAGCTCTAGCTAGTTCTAAACAACTATGTGCTCTATTTAAATACAAGTTAAGCTATGATTGAGGGATGGTTCATTGGATCTATGAATCTATCATCTACCATATTATAAGAATCTACAATTTGCAATTCTTAATGTGGATAATATTCTAATCAAGTCTTACAAATTCTTAAAAAATACTATATTGAGAAGCAATATTGTAACCCTTTTACTAACCATTTTTTGGATGAATTTCAAGAGGGGTTTTTGGTTAATGTAAATTTTAACTCATGATATGTACTTTTTTACGAGCTATTTGAAATTTATACTACAAGTTACATCAATTAAGGATGTGTAGAAGTTATTAGGAAGTTAAGCAAATTTAGGCTACAATAAAAGATGATACTTGTTTAATAATTAAGCACGAATTCATGTTTTAATTATACACCGAGCTTAAGTAGTCCCAGTAGCTTAAAGATGATACTTTTTTAATAAATAAGCTCGAATCAAAGTTTAATTGTACATCGAGCTTAAGTAACCTTACTAGTTTATTTTCAAAATACAATATTATGTAAAATAAATATAATATATAACTATACATTAAATATTATTAATATTTTTATTATTACTTTATATATATATATATATGATAAACACCAAAACAATATATATAATGTCGTGTATAATTATACATAAAAACAAGTAAATATTAATAAACGATAAACAAGTGGGCCCTGGATCTAGGTAAAGTATCTGAGTCTGACGAGAATACTTAAAACGCGAAACATCTAGGACAGGTATTTCAATTTTCGACCAGGTTCGTCGGTACAAGACAAATATGAGATTAGACAATACCCCACCCAATTACCAAAAGTCATACACCCGTCTAGTCGAACCATATACCAAGAAAAAAACTAATTTTTTATTTTCCTTCGACCCTTGTTTAATAATGCTTTATTTTGGTAGTTTCATTAGGTTAGGTGGAAAATAATTTATTTTCTTTAAAGATTTGTATTTGATAATGTTATCTATCTTTATATGCTACAAAGTATGAATGTATCTTGTAAGATTTATATCATCATTAACTTTATATATTGTAGATACTTTTAACATTCTATGGTGATGATATATATATGTATAACTTATCGTAGTTGTAATAAAATATAAAGTTATATTTTTTTAAACACAATTGTTATTTTTCAATTTTATATCAACAATATTAAATTCTTCTCTAATTCAGTTTGAATTTGAGACATCCCTTTTAAGAGGCATGCGTCTCTATCAAGTGTATTAGTTATATAACAGTTAGAACTAGCAGTAATACTCGTGCGCGTTGCGGCGCGAGTACCTCATAACATCGAATCAATTAGTCCAAACATTATGCGATACGTTAACCATATGAAAATACTTGTTTCGACTTATCCAATTGAAATCAATGTAACCTATATAAGCATTGCAATTTGATCAAAACGTAAAGTAAATAAAGTATATAACGTACAATCATAATGTATTATACGTGACCCGATTCATACATAGAAAACGTAACGGGTATAAAATAAAAAAAATTGACATGTGTATGTGACCCGGTTCGTACATAGAAAACGTAACGGTTATAAAAGAAAAAAACTGACACGTGTAATCAAAAGAGATTAATTTAAGCTTTTGAAAAAGAAAAAAAAGGAAACCACAATTTGACCCCACTCGGTGGTTCGAAACAAATTTTCGAAACATCCATAAAATAAGGACGAAAACATATTATATTTTACCTGACTCGTTTCTCAAAAAATTTACATCGAATTGTAGACTAACTCTAATTTATACCAAACATACATAAAAATATGCACGTAAAAATGTTTTTTTAAAGAAAATGTATTATATTTGAGTTTACTCGTTTTCGGAAAAAGTTTACGTAAAACGTAGAGCAAATTGAATTTATACTGACACATACACAAAAATACGCACGTGAATAATTTGTTTTTTAATAAAGAAAATGTATTATATTTGATGGTCACTTTTTTTAGTGAAAACCAATAACATAACCAAATCAACACAATATATAGCAACATAGAGCACATAACATACACCAAGCTATAAGTACAACATCAAGAAGCCTAAAGATGATACAAATTAATAGTAATAGAAAACTTAAAGGTTATAAAAGAAAAAAACTGACACATGTAATCAAAAGAGATTAGTTTGAGCTTTTGAAAAAGAAAAAAAGGAACCCACAATTTGACCCCACTCGGTTCGAAACAAATTTTTGAAACATCCATAAAATAAGCACGAAAACATATTATATTTTACCTGACTCGTTTCCCAAAAAAGTTTACATCGAATTGTAGACTAACTCTAATTTATACCAAACATACATAAAAATATGCATGTAAAAATGTTTTTTTAAAGAAAATGTATTATATTTAAGTTGACTCGTTTCCGGAAAAAGTTTACGTAAAACGTAGAGCAAATCGAATTTATACTGACACGTACACAAAAATACGCACGTAAATAATTTGTTTTTTAATAAAGAAAATGTATTATATTTGATGGTCCCTTTTTTTAGTGAAAACCAATAACATAACCAAATCAACACAATATATAGCAACATAGAGCACATAACATACACCAAGCTATAAGTCCAACATCAAGAAGCCTAAAGATGTTACAAATTAATAGTATATAAATAAATAAATGGAAAGAAAAAAAATGTAACTCAAAATTCCAAGGGGTATTTTATAACATATTAATTGGTATAACTGATACCCTTGGATATGTCCGATACCCAATGGGCCTAACAAATACTTGACGGGTATTAGGTCAGGCATGAGATATGACTTTACAATCCTGCATGAGACTAGAATTATCATTACACGTCCGATTATCATTCTCACCAAACTGATCAAGCTTGTAAAGTTAAGTGTTTAAAGTTATTTATGACTCAAAATGAGCTTTAAACATGAAAGCTCGAAAGGGGCCAAGCTCATGGTCAGGCTTTGTTATGTTAAATAAGCATATTTTAGTTTCATTCGTTTTTACATTAGAGCTAGCTTCAATCCATGGAGTACTCAAAATAAGAGTGGTATCTGATACTTATCATGAAATGTTAAATATGACTATTGATGGAGCTCAATCCATTATCCAAGTCAGGGGCCGACCTAGAATGATAGAAGGGGTAACCTACGTTGCCCCTTGATGCTCCTGCGGTAGTGTAAATTTTGGAAAAAATAATGTTTTTCCGATTTCGTTACCCATTTTCATTGAAACGTTACCCCTATGCGCATTTTCTAGATCCGCCACTGATCCAAGTGCAACCGATGCATACAGGTTACTCATCAAGAGATTATGAAGAAAGAAAACACTGACAATAAAATCTATACATGGATTTATTATTATTACTATTATCTAATTAACATGTATTAACTAGATCCAGAATTGTATTAACTCATTCTAACAACTACAAGGGATGAAATACATGCAAAGAATCATGAAAATACATTATTAGAGATAAAAGGGGGATGTCTTATGCAATTACCTTCAGGTCATATTGATGGATTAAGATGATTTAACATTCTATAACCTTATAATGAAACACCCTTTAATGTATGGTTCACATTGTTTTGGGTTACACGAGATTTCAGTTTCAGTTGTAAATAAAGTTTCAATACTCGATTTCGAAAATGATTTTAATGGGTCATGAAATTCAATAGTGATAAATTATATACTAGATCATAAATAACTTACAACAATTTACAAATAAGAAGTAGCTTTTAACTTTTTAAACTTCCCATGGCTTTATAGCCTAGTGATATCTTGGGGGTGAGATAAGAATTTGAAACAAATAGGTTTCGGGTTCGATTCACACAAGTGGTTTTTCTCATGTTTATTGGATTTTCCTTCTAAATTGGTGTATAGGCATTATGCATAGTGGAGATGAATATGATCGGGTGATTCGTGACACGATAATACTTTAATGGTCCGTTAATGATCCAAATTTACCATTCAAAAAAAACTTTTTAGTCTGACATTAGCATCCAAATTTAAGAAGAGCATAACTTAATTTTAATCTTGAAGTGCCGGTTGAAATGCTACAACTATGGAGGCATCCGGAGTTTAACACCTAGGTAAAAATGGTTTGAGTGGGACTGTGGTATGGGGTAATAAAATAGACAAGAAAAAGAAAATTGAGTAGACACATAAATGAAATAAATTACTATCATTTCATTGTCTTATATGGTTATCATGCGGGAATAAAATGAATCATTATTTTGTGTTGTTTTGTATGCAAGAAAAGACAAAGAATATAATCGGTGCTGAGTGACAGTGAAGGCGATGGGGGTCACAATGGGGTGTGGTGGTGGCGATGACGGATGCAGAAGAAAAATTCAGGGCACCCAAAAAAAATTAGTGTATATAGTGACGGATCCAAAAGAAAAATTCAGTGTATACAACAATGGCATATCTACACAAAACAGATAATTTTTCACACTTTGCTAGAAAGTTGAGTGGTATTTCGGATAGCCCCTGACCCTTTAATAGATCCACCCCTAGTCACCATGGCAACGCACGGGTCAATCCTTATTATTATTATTATTATTATTATTATTATTATTATTATGTTTGTAATGTCTTCAAAAATTTATTATTTAAAATGTGTTAGTAATAAAACATTAGTTGAATGATTGATTAATCATGGAGTTTAAACAGACGTGAGGTTGTCTGGTTGATTGCATAGGTAGTTTCCTTTGTTGCCGTTTCAAAAAAATAAATAAAAAATAATAATAATTTCCTTTTGTTATATAAACCCACCCACCGGCCCACACTCGACAATAACATATGCGTTCTTCAACCCTCCCCAAATTTCTCCCCTTTTTGCCCTAAAATTATTAGGGTTTCCTCCAATTCTTATCATCTCTCACCAATTCTCATGCATTCATCCCTCACAAATCTATTAATCAACTTACCATTCTTGCTAGTGCTGTTTTTATCGGTGATTGTGCTCTTTTTTGCTCTCGATCGAGGGTTTTTTCGCTTAATTTTGCTCAGTTTTTCTGGCGTTTTTGTTCGATCGTACTCATGCAGAAGCTCGCCAGTTACAGCGGTAAAGATCTACATATTCTGTTGGTTTTGATGTCAAGTTTGTATTTTTATGTTCAGTTTATCGATTTTTGTCATAATTGTTTCTTCTTTTGTTTGTAGTTATACTGATTGTGATTGTTTAGGTTAGTTTCTTATTGTGGTCTAGATTGTTTAAGATATTATTTCATAATTGGTTAAATTTAAGTAGTTGCTCCTCAAAACATTATTGTTTAAGAAAATTAGAGAAAGTAATTTATGATATGTATTAATGGAAGTAGGAAGTTTCAGTTTTTTTAAAATACTATGTGAAGATTTTGAGTAGTTACTTCACTAATATGTTTTGATTAGCCACTAAAATGTTATAATCATTTAAAAAAATCAGTATGAATTTATCAATTAAGCTTGTTTAACCTGCCTTTTGTTGCCTGTGATTTGGGTAGGATCTTTTAATTTTGTTTGTATTAATTAAATATATTCATCTGTAGGAACATTTCTGGATAATTCTGTAAATGAATTATTAAAACCACTTATGAAAGTGATTGCATCAAAATTATAGGATTATAAGTTTTAATCTCATGTTTTAAAATCCTAAAAGATGGTTAGGGGTTAGGACTTGTTTCATATTTGATGAATTTATTTTATTTTTTTTTTGCTATAATTACAAAAATTAATATACTGCTAACTTTTTTATGTGATTAATTGACAGGGGAGGGTGATTTTTCTCTTGGGAAATCAATGTTCCAAAACCCGATTGAATCGGGTATTTTCTCATCTTTTGGACATCACGCAGAGGTGTATTCCTTACCTTGCAAGAGATCGAGAGTCAATGCACCATTTGTATTCAATGAGGAAGTTTATAAGAAACAAAAAACCACCATTGAAGTACTTCCCGATGAATGCTTGTTCGAGATTTTCAGGCGCCTTGACGGAAACCAAGAAAGAAGCTCTTGCGCTTCTGTTTCAAAGCGTTGGCTCATGCTTTTAAGCACAATCCGCAAGGATGAAATCAGTCAAACTTCAGAGAATAAGTCAACCCATGAAGATCTCGAAAACATCAACGGGCACCTCTCGAGATCTCTCGAAGGAAAAAAAGCTACAGATATCCGACTTGCAGCAATTGCGGTCGGTACCGCTAGTCGCGGTGGGCTCGGGAAACTTTCGATTCGAGGAAACAACGTAGCGCGTGGCGTCACGAACTTTGGGCTAAAAGCGATCGCTCGTGGGTGTTCATCTCTTACGAGTCTTTCTCTATGGAATCTATCATCTGTTTCCGATGAAGGACTTATCGAAATCGCTAATGAGTGTCATCACTTGGAAAAACTCGATCTTTGTAAAATCTCAGGAATCTCCAACAAAGCTTTAGTAGCAATAGCAAACAACTGCCCGAACCTCACCGAGCTTTCAATAGAATCCTGCTCAAACATCGGTGACGAAGGCCTTCAAGCGATCGGTCAAAACTGCCGTAACGTGAAGTCGGTATCGTTAAAGAACTGCCCGTTAGTTGGAGATCAAGGGATCGCAACGTTAATGTCATCAACAAGTTGTTCGTTAAAAAAACTAAAGCTACAAGCTCTAAACGTTAGTGACATGTCACTTGCTGTTATCGGGCACTATGGGATTGCGGTTACCGACTTAGCTTTGACCGGTCTTTCGAAGGTAACTGAAAAGGGGTTCTGGGTTATGGGCCACGGTCAAGGGTTGCAGAAGATGAGGTCCTTAACCGTTACCTCGTGTTTGGGTCTGACCGATATCGGGGTCGAAGCAGTCGGCAAAGGCTGCCCGAATCTGAAACAGTTTTTCCTTCGTAAATGTGCTTTCTTATCCGATCACGGATTATTTTCGTTAGCTAAATCTTCAATTTCACTCGATAGCCTGCTTCTAGAAGAATGCCATCGGGTCACACAATGTGGTATCTTATCCATGCTCGTAAACCGTGACACCATGTTGAAAAGTCTAACTTTAAAAAACTGTCTTGGTTTTAAGGATTTGAGTTTTAAAATCCCGTCATCTCGCTGCAATACCCTCAAGACTTTATCGGTTCATAACTGCCCAGGATTCGGGAACGGTAGTTTGATGTCGTTCGGGCAGCTTTGCCCCGAACTTCAACACGTTGAGTTAACCGGGCTGCACGGAATTACAGACAGCGGGTTTACTCCACTCATCAACTGCTGCGAAGCTGGTCTAGTCAAAGTCAACGTCAGCGGATGCATCAATGTAACTGATAACGTGGTTTGTGAAATGTCTAAAGTGCATGGCGGGACACTCGAGGCTCTAAATCTTAACGGTTGCAGGTCCGTTACTGACGCAAGCATGGTTGCAGTTGCACCCAACTGCTTATTGCTAAACGAACTCGATGTTTCCGAATGCGGAATCACCGATTTCGGTATTTCAGCATTGGCCCGCGCGGTACAGTTGAATCTTAACGTTCTTTCGGTATCGGGCTGTCGTCTCGTATCAGACAAGAGCTTACCGTTTCTGTTGAAAATAGGCGGGTCACTTGTCGGTTTGAATATCCAACATTGTCACGGGATCAGCAATTCGTCTGTCGGTCTTCTAGTCGACCGCCTCGGGAATTGCGATATTCTTTCCTAAAACAGATCTCGGGTCAAGTAGTTCAAGTGTCTGTATCCGGTGTTATTGTTATGTTTGATTAGTAAGTCGGGTTTTTTTACAGGTCTTGTGACGGGTGTGTCTTCAATCCGAATGTTGGTTCTAGTTTTTCCGGGGGATTTGGCTTATACCTCTATTTTTTGCAGTTAATCGGTAACTGATTTTAACTGCTACAATATTTTTTCGCCGTATTTCCTCGAGAATCATGAACTTACTTTGGGTTTTCGGATGCACCTTTTGCAGTGGTCCTAGTTGTGTTTTAGCTTCTTATGAAGCTTTATTAGCGGGTATGTTTTGTCGTGTCACCATTAGTATCTCATATCATGTTATTATTGTCTTGGTTTCGGGTTGGTTGGGTAGATTGTGATTCCTTGAAGCAAGTTTCTTATGATCTTGAGTTGAAAGCGGTTTCGATGGAGGACGGTGTGGCGTTGTTTTTGTTGGGATTTTGGCATTGCAGCTAGTTTGTGATGCAGCCCAATTAAGTGTTGGATTTTTTCCTCATTTTTCCAAGGCTTCGCTTGTTTATAATCTGTTGGTGATGTAATTGGAATCAGTATCTGCTATAATTTGTGATGTGCTTTGCTTGTGTTGTATACTGTATGGAAGGGTATTGTTATGCTTGGTTTGTGTTTCATTTCATATCTGTCAGGTACACTGGTTGCTAGATACCTATCGTGTTTGTGGGTGTGCTTGTATGTATTGTGTATATCCGTTTATATGGTTAAAAGTTACCAGTTAGGATTACTTGAAGTCCAATCTTTATTCTTGTTTAAGAGAAATCTAGTATATTTACGCTTCCATTACCTATAGAAACTAATAATTCCAAATGCTATTTGTTATATTTTTAAGAATATATAATATATTAATATATTCGGTTTTGATGTGTTTTGATACTTGGACAGATATCACTTGATACAATACATATCTCACATTTGTGAAATTTACTGGAACTGATCTCATATCTGGTCTCGTAAATGAATATGCGTTTGAATAATTCGAGTTCTATCAAGGCAAATTAAGGGTTTTCAGAATTCAATTTGTATTTGAAAATTTTGAAATATAACTTAATTCGATTTAATTATCAAGAACTCAAACTACATAAATAGATATTAGTCATAAGTTAGTTGAATTACCTTTTTATCTTTTATCCTTTTGTTTTTCATATTTATTTATCATGTAGAGAATTCCTTAGCTTGTTGGTGTTTGGAAATTATTGGTTTGTTTTTGAAATTTATTATCGTAAAAATTAAATCCTCTAATTTAAATATGTATTAGTAATATTTAGTTACATATAACTTGAATTTGAGATATATAGGATATAGTATAAATTAATCTATATATTAAGTTGAAGTCTTAAAATAGTCTATTATAAAGTCCATTATAAATTAATCTAGCCCATAACTTAAACCTATATTTAATATATTAAGGGTGTTAATATTTCTACATCCTTCTTTTTATCTCTCTCTCTATATATACATAGATATAGGGAGAGAGATAAAGTGAAAAGGATGTTGAAATAAGATTTAGAGGGTGTGGGAAAGAATCATTCTATATCTAACCTACGTTATTTGCATTAGCCACGTCTTAACTTAACTATTGAGACAATGATGCCACTATCACCCATCGGCCATAGTATCGTGCCAGCACCATTTTCATCCCCTATCACTGCACCAACCACCATTCCCCAATGGCGCACCAGTCACCATTCCCCATCCCCCAATCCCCACTGACACACTATCTACCATTAAGAACAATAAACTAATAATTGATTTATACAAGTTCTATTATATAAATAAGGTTTTAGTTAACCAACAATTTGTAATTTGTATATCATCATGTTTATTAAAGTTTTAAAGTATATTTATAATGTTTTTCACCATTTAACTATTTTTTTCTTTATTTTTTATTAAAAATAAATTTCATTTTGTTGATTTGAAATAAAATTATAATAGAAAGTGATAGGAATGAGCTATGAGAGGGAAGTGAGCTATAGGTATTCTTAAGGGGCTAAAGTGTAATATGGGGATAGTATAAGTAATAGAGAATAAGGCATGTTAGAGGTAGGATGAGTTTGCTTAGTTGTTAGGCTCCTACATACGCATCAAGAGAGGGCATAGCCCTGGTTCGTCCCTGTAACTACTTTACATTTTCATTAATACTATCAGTCTGTTCTTCTTTTCCTATTATCTTCTCTTAATTCCATCTATCACAGTTCATCACAAATCCAAACCATATCATTGGTCCGACCTGCCTATGACCTGCCGTTTTATTCTGTTCATATCATGGAAACCCTAATTCAAACGTATCGATTGGATGCTCAGGAACAATAGATCAAACAACTTCAAGGTGATGTTGCTGAAATCAAAACCTCTTTGAAAGTGTTAGACGAGGATCTTGTTGAATCCGGTGAGTCTCGGAAGGTGGTTGTTAATTATATGCACTAACAGGATTCTAGGTCTAATTCAAGATCGATTTGACATTTACCAGCTTCGTCTTCAGGTTCTATATCTTCATCTCCACTCTATTTGCGCTATTGGAAGCAATCGTCGCCAGATCTAAAGAACGCTTGAGTGGCTATGGACGTTTGTTGCTGACTAGTCAAACAGATTCACATTCTTCAGGTAGTTCTGCAGATCCTTTGTTCAGAACTTCGTCATCTCTTCCTTCTTCTCCGTCATTATTAGCTCAATTGAAGGTTATAATGTCCAGATTTGAAGAAAACTCATTTAGCCATGACTGTTTGATGTCGTATAACGTTAAAGGACTCCTATCGGACGACCTACAAGGGATGTTGGGCTCTCACATAGTGGTGGGCTACGATGAGGAGTAGGAACTTATTGTGGGCTAGGACTCTCTGGCTTTGGGGCCGTTACTTGTGACAATTCTTCTCGGCTGCCTTGGCTCCAATATGGCTGGTAAGTCACTTCTGGAGGGGAAAATCGGATTTAGGGATGCTGTTTTGATCCTAGTGCCTGCATCTGCGTTTCCTCTGTTGATTTAGGGTTGCAATGGGATTCAAATTCCCTTGAGGGCGTGCTCACCCAAGTTGTTGCTCGGTTTCGAGATTCCGAGGATTTCCTACTCACTATAATTTTGTTTCCGCAACCTCCACCGCTGGAAAAACAGTTCGCATTGGCACCAGTGGTGTAATACGTTCAAAATTGGCGATAGACACCTTGGTTGGAAAGGCGGTACGGTACCCTTGATCTTGTGTGCAACAGTCTCACTTTCCAATTTGTCTATAGTCATAGTTCTTGGTGTCTTCTGGAGGATTTTTCAGCTTGTGATCGATCTAAGTCCTTTCTGGGTGATACATGGGCAGGGTCGGGCACCAAACGACACAACTGATTCTAGTCTTGAGGACAAGACTGTTTTGAAGGGGGGAGTAATGATAGGAATGAGCTATCAGAGGGAAGTGAGCTATAGGTACTCTTAAGGGGCTAAAGTGCAATATGGAGGGTAGTATAAGTAATAAAGAATAAGGCATGTTAGAGGTATGATTGAGTTTGCTTAGTTGTTAGGCTCCTACATACGCAGTTAGAGAGGGCATAGCCCTAGTTCGTCCCTGTAACTACTTTACATTTTCATTAATACTATCAGTTTGTTCTTCTGTTCCTATTATCTTCTCTAAATTCCATCTATCACAATTCATCACAAATCCAAACCCTATCAAAAAGTTTTTATTATGAAATACAATCTACATTACAACAATGTCTAACATCACTATAAATACACTCATGTTTACCTTCATTACTTTTACTCATCGAGTCATCAGTCAGAAATTGTAACAAAGTATTTAAAATTCTACCAATGGGGTTGATGACCCATTGGTAAAAACAAATTCTTTAAAAACATGTAACTAGGTAAGTTTAGAAATCTTGGGTGATGTCCTACAAATGACATGGTGAAAGAAATTCGTGTTAAAGACGGTATTCAAATTTCTCCCCATGAAGACGGAAATTCCAAATACATATACAAAGGTAAATTGGATAACCAATAAGACCCGTATATTGGGTTTTAAAACAAGATTTATGGCTATATCTTTATTAGCACCCTTAAACAAACAAATGAATTATTTAAATAGGTTCCGAAAAGAACACTCGCTTGTTTGGGTGAGGGTATGGGAGACATGTTCAAATGAAAACGGTCAGAGTATTTGAGAGCTATTTTATAAATACATCACATAGGAGGATTTACTGGAAACATTAAAAAAGTGAAGAATCGGGTAACTATACATTTAACATATTAAAATTTTAACTTAATATGTTTATAATTTTTTTTAAAATTTTAACGCTTTTATAAATACAAGTAGAAGCCTTTTTAATTAAAAAAATTCAGAAACTAGAAATACAAAACAATGTTTAAACAACAGTTAAAAATTTACAAATGATTTTTTATTGGAACGGTTAAAAAGCATTTTTACAATATTTTTTAAAAATATAATATTTAAAGTTTAAACAAATTAATAGGGTCTTTGAATATGTTATTTAAAGTTTAAATCCAAACGGGTTCTAGTGGTTCTTTAAATGGACCTTTTGGTTATAACTTGAACCGGGAACCATTTTCTCCAAAATTTAAGAACCAGCCCTGAAATATATCAATACGGCTCGGAGCTTACGGTTACGCTTCAGTTCCTCGTTTCTGACAGTTCAAAACTGTAAATTTTTTAACCCTAGTTTCTATACATTCTTATATGCAAAAGCTTAAAAAAATCCACCATTGAATGCACTGACATGCATTCACTAGTGAATGCACTATAATTAGCATATAAGGTATTCGTTGGTGAATACATGTTTTCACAGTGCAATTTCTTCTCATCAAGCAAGTCGGACAAGTAGAAGGTGATTCTAATTTATTTATTTTGAACGACAACTATTTTATTATCTCATAAAATAGAACAAAGGGGTTAGCAACAGTGGTGGACCCAGGAATTATTTGCTGGGGTGCAGATAAATGGTCCAAGTATATTTTCAACGGGTGCAGTCGGGTTTTTTGGCTAAAAAATACACTAACTTTTTTTAAGGGGTGCGCCCCGCCCACTTAGGCAGACACTTAGGTCCGCCCCAGGCCAGCAAACGACTAGGAGTCCCGAAACAAATAAAAACGTTACATAATAACATTGCGAGTATTAAAATCAACCCACATCTCCTACTCAATCCAACTAGGGTTCTGTTTTTCACCCAAAGATACGATTCCTCCTTTATTGTGTTTATGACTTTGCTGACACAGAATAGCTCGCCTTCCTCTGCTCCAACTCCCATGTTTGAACCGGCAAACACATATCTATATGTGTATCATATCTCACCTCTATCAAAGCAGAATTGATGACAATCTTAATTTAATAATAAGATATAAAAAAATTGTATGTAAAAGTGGATTGAATAAATTCAACTTAAATATCCACTTTCACATTGTCATCAACTTTTATTCAATCAACTTTTACATACAATTTTTTTTATTTCTTATTACTAAATATCCAGTTTCAGATTGTCATCAAATTAAAGGCTCAATAATGAAAGTTGATAATATGTTTAACCAACTTTCGGACCCGTACACTAAACAAGGGTTAATTAAAAGAAACGGATGTATCACGTTTAACATATAAAATGTGAAGTTGGTACGTAAATATTAAATTAAAAGGAGAATCGTTGTATCCATCATATTCACATTTGCTTGTAAAATTTGATATAGATTATATGATATATATATATATATATATATATATATATATATATATATATATATATATATATATGTATGTATAGAGGTTCATGTGAGAAAATTTAAAAGTGTGAAGGATAAGAAAGATTATGGAGGTGACATGTGTCCCTTTTTATTTTGGTAGTTTAAGGGTATAAGTGTAATTTAACTAATAAAATCTAATTATGGAATGAATATATGCAACCGATTTTTGGCAATTATTGTAGGGATTTTCGAATTTGAAATAACACCCTAACTCATAAAAACACTACAACATGCATACTGAAGGCATACATCTTATAAAGAATAGAAATTTAAATCATAAAAACACTCTAACTAATAAAAACACCACAGCATGTATATTGAAGGCATACATCTTATAAAGAACATAAATATAACAAAAATAACATCATAACTCATAAAAACACCACAGCAGTTATATTGAAGGCACACATCTTATAAAGAACACCCTAACATTGAATATAACAGAAATAACACCAGTCAACACTTTAATCAGAATCAAAACAGAAATAACACCCTAAATATATAAAAACAAAAATAACTCTACATAAGTATATCAATATGGTATCATATTAAAGATAAAAAAACACTCGTTATTATGGTGTAATTTAAAAAAAAAGAGTTACGTATAAAAAGTTATTGATGTTTAAAAAAGAAGAGGGGAACTTTGCATGTGTATTAATGTTAGTTTCTTAATTTAAAAATATTAAATTTACCTTTATACCCTTAATCTAGAAAATTAGTTAGTTTAATAGTCAACATTATTTACAGAATTGCACTATGATCTCAACCATTAGATTAAATATCTAATGGTTTAGATTCTTTCTTATCGTTCTCACACTTTTAAATTTTCTCACAATAACCTCACCCTCTATATATATATATGGAATTCATAATGAGAAAACTAAAAATATTAAAAAACTATCAAATTTTTAAAACATTAAGGCTATAAATCTATATTTTTAAAATACGAAAAAAAAAAGAATCAAAAAAAGCTATTTCTTTTAGGGTTATTGGATTTTATCATATTCAACTATTCGTTATTGGTCATTGATACTCTCGAATTTCATTTTGACTCCTACCACTCTTAACTTAACACTTTGTGTGTTGTGTCACCTCGCATTAACTAGTCACTAACTTGGTTAGTTTTATTATCCTACGTGTCAATTATAATCCTATGTGGCATGATGATGTGGAAATGGATCTCTTATAAGAATAGTTATGATTTCTATAAAAATAAATAAATATATGTGGCATGGTGATGTGGAAATGGATCTCTTATAAGAATAGTTATGATTTCTAAAAAAAATAGAGTTAAATGTCATTTTAGTCCATGTGGTTTTAACCATTTTGGCAATCTAATCCACAGGTTTCATCGCCTGTTGCTCTAAAAATGTTTCATCATTGTTATTTTCGTCCACCGGTTTAATTTCATATGTTGTTTCTATTAACGAGAAAGACAATTCGATCATTTTATATGTAATTCTGTTAACTAGAAGGGTAATTCGGCCACCCTTCTCGTTAACAGAAAAACGAATGAAGTAAACTCAATTGATTAAAATGACAATGATGAAACATTTTTGTACCCACTGGTAAAAAATAAAACATTTTAATAAACTAGAAAATGACATTTAACTCAATATATATATATATATATATATAATAAATAATTCCATACAGTAATTTACAAAACTATTCTCGCTCTTCAGCAATCCTATCAAGCCTTGTAAACATCCGCCCTTTACCACCATCGTTACGGTGGCCTCCACCTCCATGACCGTGGTTTCCGACATCATCATCACAAAACACCAACAGATCGACTCGTTTAACCCGACACCCACATCTCACCTTACCACCATTAACCATAAGTGCCTTACCGGCTTTACCCGGCAGTGAAGCCATATCCTCCGCCAACAACCACCGTTTCAACCAACTTTCTGGTATCTGAAAGTAGAGTTGACCAGGACGAAGCTCGTCCTGCCCTCTCATGGCAGTTACATATTTATCAAAGTCTATCTCATCGGCGATGCAAATAAATGAACGGTATCGGTTTGAACTGAAAACGGAGAGTAAGAAGATCCGCATCGTCTCATGGCTACATGAGGGTGGCGGCGGCGGAAGTGGAGGGGAAGATAGAAAAAGGGGATTTCATGTAGAGAAAGAGATGGCGACAGAGAATGGTTTAGGGTTGATTCAAGTTTTGATGATTTTGTAAAACAGGCCCCTATCGTTTAGTGGTTGATTCAATATAAATCTTAAACTTTTTATCTTACACATCAACTTGCCACGGCATCTTGCCACGTTGAAGAAAATAGCAATGTAGGATAAAATACTAACGCAGTTAGTGCCTGGTTAATTCCAGGGTGACACAATAAACAAAGTGTTAAGTATGGAGTGACGGGGGGTCAAAGTTCTAGTTGGGTGTGGCAGCCGCAACAACGAATAGTTGTAATAACGAATGGTTGAGGATGATAAAATCCAATGACCCTTTCTTTTACGAAACCTACCTGTGTAATACAACAAAAATAAAAGAAAAGAAAAAGATAGAAATAGGGATGGCAATGGCATTTACAACGGGGTATCTCTAATCTCACATATCTGGTTGTAAAATCTTGTACCATTCCCGATCAGTTACCAATCAGGTATTTGTTAGGTATCGGATATACTCGTTGGATTTTCATGTATATTTGTTTTTTATTTTCTTTTATAATTTTGTGTTTTTTTGAAATATATACGATATGTTACATTATTATATATATAATTTGATGACTAACTAGCTACACTATATTTGACTTTTTGTTTTTGAATTTTGAAATTCATCATCTCAATTTTCAGCATTAACATTTATAACTCCTAAACTTTCTAAAAACTTTGTAAAATGTCATTTTGACCCCCTCCCTCGGAGAGTTTTACATACTATTTTATATATATAAGTAGGTATAAATTCAAGTTGCTTTATGTTTCAACGTTTTTATTTAAAAAATAAAATGAGTCACATCAAATATAATAAGTTTTCGTGCTTATTATTATGGACGCAATCAATTAGTTTAAGTTTTTATGTAAATTTTGTATAAAAACGAGTTAGGTCAAATATAATACGTTTTCATTAGACGGTATAAATTCGAGCTACTACGTTTCACGAGTCAAGCCAAATATAATGTGTGTTCAGTGCTTAATTTTATTGACGTTTTTAGTTGCTCTATGATTTTACGTTTATGTAACTGTCGATACAAATTCATGTTGGTTTATATTTCCATAATGACATTTTTACCCTCTCGAGTTTTACGTGCTTATTTTTATGTACGTATAGGTATAAATTCAATTGGTTTACGTCTCAGCATAATTTTTTTGAAAATGAATCATGTCAAATATAATACGTTTTTGTGCTTATATTTATGTACGTTTTAAGTTAATCTATGTTTTGATCGATGAATAATTAAAAAACAAAACCGGTACTCTCAAATAACATTAAAAAAACGACCCCGCAAAGCGATGAATCAATTCTAGTTTATGATAAATAATATACATATCATCACCACCACAAAAATATTTAAAGTGTAAAAAATGTAAATATAAATAATATATAAATATAAATAATGTCACAAAGTTATATATTTCAAAAGACATGTTTATTTTCTAAGTAATAGTTTTGTATTCGTAGAATATATAAATATAAATAACTTCGTAAAAATATATATTTCAAAAGAAATGTTTATTTTCTAGGTAAGTAGCTACTAAAATGAAAACATTTGTCAACATAGTTAAAGGATATCAAAGTTGCAAGTTTTCGGGTATATGTTTAAGGTAAACGGGTATATAGTTTCAGGTAATTAGGTCGAGTATCACCTAATCCCACTACAAGTTTTCGGGTATATAGTTTTAGGTAATCAGGCCGTGTATCACCTAATCCATTACAAGTTTTCGGGTATATAGTTTCAAGTAATCAGGCCGAGTATCACCTAATCCCATACCCATAAAATACTTTTCTCTAGTCTCATACTTATCAGGTATCAAGTATAACCGTCCAGAATACTTCGGGTTTCGGGTATACCCGTGATGCTCGTTTTTTTTCCATCTCTAGCTAGAAAAAACATTTAGAAAATGAAAGTATAAACAAATAATAAAAATGTAAAAAAATTGGTGGGATGGGTTTTTTAATGAAATAAAAACAGTTGAAGGTTGATTAGTAAAATAATAAAAATGTATTGATTTTAACTAGCAACTGGAATTGTAATTTTTAGCTTTTATACACCATACATCATACAAAATTACAAATTATTAATTATTTTATCCACTACATAGCATGTAACAAAAAAATCAAATTGTTGTTTATCAAAAAATAACTAAATAAAATTATGTATACAACAATAAAAACCAAAAAGGGGCATAATTAAAAACTTTATAAACAGAAATTTAGCAATCTCATTTAAGGTACATGAGTCTTGACAACCAACACAACTCCCAAGTGTTTTGTCAAATTGACATCTGAACACAGACATAAATTTCCCACCAGTTTCTTGATAATTAGTAAAACTAAACCACATTGCATAACAGTTCAGGAATCAAATGAGAAAAGAAACTAAACATCCAATCCTCAAATAAAGGGCAAAACGGTCACACCACCATTCTTGAAAAACCATGACAAAAACACTTACCTCAGTGCAGTAGTAGTTGACTATGAACAACAATGACACAAGATGATTTAACAGAACCTTTTAACCTCCAGTTCTCAATCGATGCCATCGTTTATATACGTCTGAAGGATAAAAACAGAACGACACGTCAACATTCTCATCGTTTTAGTTGGCTTTTTCCTCAACTGCATGTGTATCCGCCTCCTGGACATGTGACGACTCCTTAACCGCTTCTTGTTCGTTTGTTTCGTTGGACGATATCATACTTTCAATGGGAGGCGTTTCTTTACTATCTTTTATGTCTGCCGGCAATTTGCCCTTTTCGGAAGGTAGTTTAGGAAGTGATTTCCTTGCTGGTTTTTTCGTAGGAACGGGGGAAAGAGCTTTAGCGGTTGTTTTGTTGTTTAGTGACTTCTTTGCGTCCAAACTTAACCGAGGTCGGAAAGTAGTACCACCGTTTGCTTCCAGTTCTGTGGTTGTTGAATCCTTTTTCCTTCCAAGTTTTGGAGATTTGGGTCGTGTGGTCGGTATCTACGTCAACAAGAATCAGTGGATATCGATTGGATACCGATTTTGAAAGTGGAAGTAATTTGTTTGAATTTTTAAATATCAAACTTACCTTCTTTAACTCTGGTTTCGGAGGAGTTTCATGGTAAAAACTCGGCATAGGTGTTGCTTTGAACATAAGGCTCTTTCGTAGCATCTTAATCTCGGCTTCTTGATGTTCCTAATACACTCAAAAATACAATTTCTTGTTATAATCTATCACAATGAGCCTATGACCTTTAGACATGTAGTAGAAACTGAAAAGAGTAAAATGTCAATTTCTTCCTTGAGGTTTGGCCAGTTTTGCGACTTCGTCCAAAGGTTTGTTTTTCCGCATCCGGATCCAAAATGTTTGAAATCTTGCCATTTTCATCCAGCTCGTTAACTCCATCCATTTTTCTCCGTTAAGTCAGGGGTAATTTTGTCTTTTTCTCCATTAAAGGTATTTTGAATACTTGTAGTACATTATGCTAAATGCTTGTACATAAAGGGAAAAGGACTGAATTGCCCTTTAAGTTAACAAAAAAGACAGAAATACCCCTGACTTAATGGAGAAGAATGGATGGAGTTCAAGCCGGATGAAAAAGGCAAGATTTCAAACCTTTTAGTTCCAAATGCAGAAAAACAAACCTTTGATCGCAAAAACTGGCCAAACCTCAGGAACGAAAATGGCATTTTACTCGAACTAAAATGTACCTTGGTTTTTGCTTGCAGGGTGTTCTTTTCCTCTTCTTTTGCATGGATTTTCTCCTCGAGCTTCGAATAAAACTGCCAAAAGCAAAAGTTTAGAAACAGAATTATTGAGCTAATCGTATTTATATGACCCATAAAGTCAAAAGAAAAGTCAATTTCCAACCTCTTTACGTTTTTCGGCTCTTTCGTTACACCTAAAACTAAAATTATAGGCCGGCAGGGTGCCCTGTCTTTGGGGCTTCTCATCTCCTGTTATGGAGCTTCTAATAAAGAAAATTAAGGACAAACTATCTTCATGTCCGATTTCGATTTTGAATATGAAACAAAGTATGTTTTATTTTGTTTCTTCGTTGAATACATTAAGCTTTTGCAGAACAAATCAGTAGTAAAATCAAAGCACAAACAAGTATATTATAATATAATTCTGAAAAGAAGCAAAAGTTAACAAATAGGTAATGATTATAGTCTTGGTAAATACAAGTTTGATATTCAAAACAACTAGTATATAGATTGGTAAAATTAGTTAAAAGTATATGATAGCCACAAGGTAGAACAAAAAATATATTAGGCTTGACCACAAAAGTCAAATGTATTATAGTTGAACGCAATTAGACTTTAGACAAAAAAGGATACTCAGGAGAATGTGCTCTTCCTTCTGTGGCGGTTCCATGAACTGCTTTCACGGACTTCACTTTAATCTTCGGCCTGAATCAAGAGAAATGTAACTTCAAACGTCTTGGAAAAAAACACTATCCACTAAGTGAGAATAACCGAAGTAGAGTTCATACAGAGGTAATTATATGTTCAATGGTTGTTAGAAATTGTCAAACATTCAAAAAAAGTAATTATGTGATGATTACAGGTATAAACAACAAAAGCACCGCCAAAGTTTTATAGCTGATTATTTGATAATGATTATTTAGAATCACATAATCACTTTCATGACACAAATCCAAACAGCCCCTAAACTAGGGTGCTAGTGTTTTCAATGCAACATAAAGGTTAAATGGACAAAGAGGCAACGTACTTGACACCTTCATTTGCAGCAGACATTTGAGAATCTGACGTTCCAGGCTTCTGTAGTAAACAAATAACCAAACGCCCATGATTTATTATGTAAGATCTATTCTACATATACATACATAATGAAAGATTCAAATGAGGACTACAAATAACTTGAGAAAAGCGACAACTCTGAAATTACGTGTTAATTCACATCTAATTATTGGTGTAGGTTCAAATGAACACAAAAAAAAGTTAAAGAACACATAATTACCTTTTAATTCACACTTTATTTGATGTGTTCAGAATGTTGATGGCTATGTAGCATGGGGACGCCATTTATGTGGCAGTACCCGTCTCAGGTACTTTTCGGGACGGAAACGCCATGGGTACTCGTCAGAGACGTTTCCTAAACGTTTCCAATGTCGGGGACGTATCTGGTAGAAGTATCCAGCCCGTTTCCATTTACTTTTAGGGTTTTAACCCTTTCAAATTCCATAACCGGCCATTAAATAAATAGACCTCTCATATTCGGCTTCTCTAATCTCTTAACTCTCAAGTCTCATCATCTCTAATTCTCTATCGATTGCCGATTTCTCAATAGATGAACCAGAATTTGAAAATAATTTGATTATTGATAATTAATTACCTTTGGAACATGTTGTATATTTGGAATTTGTTTAATATATTTTTATTTTTTTATATTTTTTATTGCCGTACCCGCATCTTGGAATTTTGAGTTTTGCCGTTCCCCGTTCCTGTATACCGTACCCTGATCCCGTACCCGTTCCAGTGCTACTTAGGTTGATGGTCTTATCATATGAACGACTTAACAGATCGAAGCACATGCAAATTTAAACATAACATTTTTACTTATCATTTGAACCTCCGACACTATCACATGTGAATTAACACATACATTTGAAGTTCTCAACCATTCTGCGGTTCTCATTAAAATCATTTACTACATACACATACAAACCTACATATACATACACATATATAGAGAGGGAGGGAGAGAGAGAGAGATTACGGACACTTGCCGTTATTCATGATCCAAATGTCATAAAAATTGTTTTAGTATAAGTCTATAAAGATGGTCTCCACCCTCCAAGAAGCAACATAAAGAAGCAAATGTACCTTAGTGAGATGGGCCTTAGGTTGACCTATGGTCGGTTTCGAATTGACACTCTTCTTCTCAACAGGAACCGTTCCACTTTTAGGCAAAGTAGTTTTCTTCGTTTTATTACCATCTATTTTGTTTTTCGCATCATTCTTATGGCACACACTGTTGTCCGACTCAGTTTCACATTTCGGTTGAGCTGGTGTTTCATCAGTATCTTTCACTTGAAGTTCCTGAAAGTAATAAAATAACATGTACACTTTTTAAATTAAAAACGTGAACTTCTAGCACCAAAACAGTTATAGCTAACAAGACTTAAATATTTGTTTCAAAGTTGACTAAAAATTAGAAGTAACAAGAGAATGTAGATGTGTGAATGTTGTATAACCATGAGCATTTTCAAATAAAAATATTATAAGTACCTTAAAACCATCAAGATCGTTGCGTTCTTCAACACTTTCCTCAACTTGTTCAGCAAACGACTCGTTACTCCCGTTTCCCTCTTTAGTTTCACAATTATAATTAGGAATTCTGGCTATTATTTCCACCGAGTCATCTTCCTCGTCGTAGTTAGAAAACTGTTCTTGAACAGCATCATGAGCAGTCCCGTTTCCGGAAACAACCACCGTATCGTCAACAGCCACCATGCCTACAAAATTCAATATTTTTCTTATAACAGTCAACAGATTTAAGGAAAATGTGAGTTGGCAATGTCCCTTCAAATCAACTATTTTTTTTTGTGTGAGGCATTTATACAAACAGTTTATAGGCATATATGATATACCCATTTCTGGATGATCCAGTAGATATAACAACAAAAACATCAGATTCAAATATTCAATCACAAAAACATACAACACAAATGAATCCCAAACCCTAATTCACATTCCATCATTTCCCCCAAATTTCAACCAATCTTACTTCACAAAACAAATCTACACAAAAAACACAACTTTCTATACAAAAATCAACCAAAACACATCTACCCACAACCAGATCTTCAACCATATGAACAGATCCACAAGATTCAAACCAAATCAAAAGATCCCAAAAATCAAATTACAAACAAACCATAACCGATTGAACACAAGTACACTAAACCAATCATTACAAGTGACACATTCTACAATATTTTTAACGAAAAAAGACCCTAAAATGCTCACCTAGAGTAGCAGAGAAAGATCAGAAGCCCATGAGAAGAAAGGGTATTTGTAAAGAGCCCTAGAGATGGATCTTTGGAAGAAAAACTGAATCTTTAATGTTTGAAGTGAAAAGGGTTTGTGTGTTGCCTCCCAAATCCTTTTTTCCAGATACTTAAAAGAGAGAATGTAGAATATATGAAGAAGATGTATCTATAATAACAATAATAAATAAATTTATATTAATAATATAAATAAAAAAATAATAATAATAATAATAATAAAATGGATCCTCCCGTATATAACTTATATACGAGTTCTATACATTCACGTCATACGATAAAGTTAATATTCACTGACATGTAAACGACCTATATAGACAACGCAGACGAGTCATATAAGTATATATTGGTATCCCAGCTGAAATTCTCTTAAAAACATGTCTCGTATAAATGTTACGGTATCAAAATAAATTGGAATATTGGATTTTAATAATTCTAATTCTAATTATTAGTGGTTTGCCGGAATGCCTCCAACTTATAAAAATAACCAGTGACGATCCCACATTTTCACATATTATAAACCAATGGAACTTTACTAACAGAAAAGGAAAAATGGGACAAAAAGATATTAAGGTTTTATTTGTAAACGTTCATTGGTATACAATATGTGAAAATGTGAGGCCATCACTGATTATTTTTTAAGTTGAGATCGTTGTCGGCTAACGGGTAATAATTAAGATTATTAAAATCCATTGTGTCAAATAAATTTTAAAGTGTGTGAAGAATAATAATAATAATAATAATAATAGTAGTAGTGAAAAATAGATTGAAGTCGGGGTGGAGCCGAATCCGGTGGAGCGTCGGTGGTTAATGGTGGTTGCAATAAGTAAAAAAGGAAGTGCCATGTATACCCCTCTCACTTCTCATCAAAGTCATCTTTTTTAAATCCAACGGTGGACAAAATCTCTTCACAATGGATGAGCATGTTCCTCTTCACGGGTAATTGCTTCATTTTAAGAATGCTTTTGTTTATGGCATTTAGGGAAATTTCAAATGTATTTTGATATTTATGTTAAGGAATCTATTCCTTTAATACACATATTTTATAATTGGATTGGTAGGTGTCACCTAATCCAAATATGTTATTCATGTATAGTTATAAAAATACTTTTTCAAGTATATCAAATTAAAGTATATGGTTAAACTTTAAACTCTTGAAGCGTTAAGGATTTCAGGTGACTAATTACTGAACTCAACCCGAAGCAACCTGACCCAACTAAGAAGAGATCTAACGTAGTCAAACTCGATTACTAGTATACCCGAACTGAATACTCTTAATTGGTTCGTTATCTGAATAGTTTTTACGTAATATCAGATAATTTCCTAATTTAAAAAATACTGATTTTATCTAGGGCTTGTCATTGTTTGAATTTTAAACAGTGGTGATCATGATCCATATATTATATACGACAAAGAGAAGAGAAAAATCAACAATTAAAAAATTAAATATATGCAGTGGCTAGTAGGTTTACTAGCGGCTGAACTTCGTGCTTCCTATTACCGGCTTTCGGTTAACATCTATTGGACCTTCTTGCTTCTAGTTTTCAATATATATCGTGTATCCATCTCCAAACAATGTAATAATGAATATTCCACCTTTAAGATAGTTGGAAGATAGCGAGCATATCTCAAAAGTATAGCGTAGGCATTAGACACCGAAGTGATATTAATCATACGCCGGTGATATTTACCCGATGACCATCAATAAGTGTAAATGCAGGAATAGTTTATTTGAACATTAAGAACCAACCACGCGCTAATCATTCTTGTGATTCAAAACAATTACATACTGTTTAAATGACATTCGGTTTCTGGCGTATCACCCCCACATGCTAATCTCTCATACATTACATTTATTTTTACACAAGTAATGAGTTGTTTAGTTAACACTTAACTTGTCACACCCCGGATTTCCATCCCAAGTTCATACACCGTTGGGCCCGGGTGGGAGTATTGTGACGTCAGTTGATAACATCATTGTCAATTAAACATGGCACAACGGAAGTCTTGGAGTAAAATTACTATTACAAACCAAATGTTCGAAATAAAATAACATACAGGCTCATAATAGAAGATCCACAGGCGGATCATAAAAATGTATAAGAAAGAATATAAAACAGACTTTAGGGCAGATCTAGGATTTGCAAGATCCTCTTATTCACTACCAAGCAGCTTCCGATCTATTTCGTATTGTACCTGCAGTTTAGCCTTTGGACAATACGTCAGCTTACGCTGGTAAATACACCCAACTGACTCATTTTGAAAACTTTAAAATGATTTTTAAGTGCAAAACGGCACAATATCTTTTATTAACTTGGGAAAGTTGACCTTGCAACCTTGTATCAGATTCACATGTTTGTCAATACATACAAGGCCCAGTACAAAAACCGAGACATGATTAAATACACACCACTCAGGACTCACGAAGGAGTCATCCCCAACGTCTTGGGAATATTGCATATGAGCGTCTGTCAGGTGTATGCCTACACCCCGCGCTAAGGTCGTGGCCAATAACTAATTTATTGAGCCGATGATATCCAGGACACGGTAATTTTTTAAGTTATCAAACAAAACTGATTAAAACGGAATATGCGGGTTTACTAGCCACAAGCGGGCATTCGATTAACCCCATTTCAGACCAAGCGGTAATAATTTACCATAGCCTAAGCCCATATAGGGAAAATAAGTCGAGAGTATTTACTTGAGCTAGTCTTCTTCTTTTATTTTTAAATAACTCAGTCGTATACAAAAGTACCAAGTGCAGATAGCATTTATCGGGAAGGCTCTAGTCTGGATTATGGCATAAGCTAGCCAATTAAATATTAACAGTCTTATAAACCGAATAGTGTACATGATCGTTACGTATAACGCTTGATTAAACGATGATCAGATTGAATGTAGTTTAATCCCGAAAAGTACTAGACTTGTATAATATGGGTAAACTATAAACATTCTGGATTTTGAAACTTAAATGACAAGGTTAAACCCGTTTCGGTTAATTTTCGTAAACGAGTTATGTATAATCAACCGTACGCTTATAAGCGATAATGGGTAACCGAATAAGTCATGGACAAGTTCTATATGCCATTATATTTTAAATAAGTTAAAATATCAGTAGGATATCAACTTGTAAGCCCGTTAAGGTTTTAAAACGAAACCATGTCTCATAAGGGCGTTTCGGTAATTATACGTCATATAAAAGGAACTTGAATATATTTTAAGTTTATGATCATGAGTATTCTGGAAAATAATTTATTTATGATATAATATCCGTAGAATATCAATTATATGTGTAAATTATCTTTTATGACCAAACTATGCACCGAAGGGGCATTTTGGTCATTTTACACATAGTTTATAAATTATTTGGGATTCTGAGTTCATAACATGTACCTACTGTAAATATGTTTAAAATAAGTTTTAAAATCAGTAGGTATCAAGTCTTGGTCAATAATATGGTTTAAAACCATACTATTCGCCGAAATGGCGCTTATGTCGTAAAATGACGTCTTTAAGCGATTTTTATGAAAACTGATGTTAAGGTCAGATTAAAATATTTTAAATATGTTATTTAATATAACATACCCGTAGATAAATGATTTACCTTGAAAAGATTTGCTTAAAACCATTTTATGAGCCATAGGGGCTAAAATCGTCATTTATTGACATAGTTTAAGGACTTGCTTGAAAACTCAGTTTATAACTTGTTTTAACATCTCAAATAATCCTACTTATAATTTTATATCAGTAGGAAACTTATTTTCAAGTTCATTATCATTAAAGCCTTGATTTATGCAAAAAGGCATTTTGGTCAAAGATGGCCTTATTATGGAACTTATGCATAAACTTGGATTCTGATTATGATCATGTAATATAACCTCAGAGGGTTATGCTACATAATATTGTGATCATAATGCAACTTTAGATCAGTAGGTAACTAATCTAAATGGGTCAGAATCTAAAGTCAAAGCAGAAGTCAAACTTCGCGACTTTCGGTTGCGAACCGACCATAGAACTGAAATTGACGAGCTGAACATGTTCTTACATGTTCTAATAATTATTACCAACTTGTTTAAGTGTCAAAACAGGTTTCATAACATATATAAGATCAATTTATGATTTGTTTTTCGAAAAATGGCATGTTTGACTTTTTAATATCGTAACTTTGACCCGTCAATTGTTCTAGTAAACATGATCTTCAGGAGGTGCCCTTTATAGGGACTAACACCTACCTTATTACGATCACTTAGCCATGTTCATTTCGAACAATGGCTGGACCATAATGGTCTTAACCGAAAGTCAAAGCGTTTTCCGTAAAACGCTTGACTTTTGGCTATAAAAACCTATAAACGAAAATGCACAAAGAAGGAACACTTACCAGTGATTCCTAAGGTGCAAAAGTACTATGTTGGATGCTCCTTTTAGCTAGGAACTTCCAGAGGAGGGAGAAGAGTTGAAATAAGAAAGGTGCAAGTTCAAATGGTGAACTTGATCACCTATTTATAGTTGGAGAACTTAAAGGAGGTGAAGCCAGGTGTTTAGGGGTGTAAGAGGAAGCTTACAAGTGTCCCAAAATGTGGCATAGCTGATTCCAAGTCCATGGTTTCGAATTAATGGTTTTGTGGAATTTGTCTTGACTACCAAACAAACTTTCTGCAGCAGAGCCTTTCTCGCGCCCCGCAAGAGACCTAGGCCTGTGTCTCTCTCCGCCCGCGACCGCCCCTTGGCCAGTTTCAAAGTTTGATACTTTAGCCCCTTAACTTTAAAAAGCTTCTATAAACCTTTTTAAACACCTTTTTGGCACTTTTAGCCCTCCGTAGCCAATACTTGGCATATCCGGGATTATGCCCGGACATTGTCGAGCTCTCGGTTCGTTAAAAGGTCACTCAGAGGTATAAATTAACATGTTGACCCTTTTAATCCCTCCATCATCCAACTTTCACATATTTACAAAATTGAACCCTCTCGTCCAACAAATGGCACGTATGCGAGTTAAGACTTCACAAAGGCTCACTCAGAGGCTTATCATAAGCATGTTGATTCCGATGTCACTCAGAGGCTGGGCATGTTGACATATCAGTCACTCAGAGGCCAAATTTCAAGCATGTTGACATATCAGTCACTCAGAGACTAATGATTTAAGCATGTTGACATATCAGTCACTCAGAGACTGTTATGTATGCATGTGGACATCGGACCATCACTCAGAGGCTTCGTTTGAGCATGTTGACGCCTTTAGTCCCTTTTGGTCTTTAACATACTATATTTAAAATACAACACGTGTCACTATGCTATTGGACATGATTTTACAGGGTGTTACATTGATTATGGGATAACCAATCCATGCCTAAAACTACATCGAATCCTGCAATTTCATTGGCAAAAGAGAGATAGGAATAGAATGATTCTTAATGGATATAGAACATCCATCAAGAATGGAAGATGCTGCTTCTAAACTTCCTTCAGCAAGTTCTATCTCATAAATTTTATCTAGAGTTCTTATGGGCAAGTTTAATAGTTTACTAAACTTATGATCAACAAATGATTTATCCGCACCCGAATCGAAAAGAACTCTAGCGTAAATATTGTTAATGAGGAATGTACCTATTATGACATTTTTGTCATTAACGGCCTCCCTGGCATTCATCTGGAAGGCATGAGCATTCCCTTTCTTAGCCTCTCCAGGCTTTGAATCATTACTTTTGGGGTTCTTGGGGAAATTGTACGTAATGTGCCCTTTTTCATTACAGTTGTAGCAAACTACATCCTTAAGATCCTTGCAATCTAGGGTCTTATGCCCTTTTCTTTTGCAGATACCACAGGGTTTAGTCTGTTGTTTTATACTACACTGTCCCCAATGCCTATATTTACAGTTCTTGCACAGAGGTTTGTCATTAGACGCATGCTGGTTCTTTTTGAATCCGAAATTCCCTTTCTTTTTGAACCTTTGGGAGTTATTATCCTCCCGTTTCCTCTTTCCGTCAGTTTCAGTTCTTGCTGACTTTTGCCTCTCTAAATCTAAAGTGAGGGAGAGAGATAGGTCGACAGCGGACCTATAGGTACTAGGCTGAGTAGCCTTTACCATGCCCTTTATCTCGGGCGCCAACCCATTTATAAAACACACACTGCGTTTGGATTCAGGGGTGATTAGATAGGAAACCAACCTAGACAAGGAATTGAAATCGGAAACATACTTTCGACAATCTAGGTTTTTCATGAAAGAGACAAAAAGTCTGTCTCTAGTTTCTCCACCTCATGGGGTGGGCAGTATGTTTCCTTAACAAGGTCTACAAATTTGGACCATCCCAAATTGTACAGGTGGACTTTACCCGTAGATTGGATCATTACATTCCACCATATTAGGGCATCGCCCTTAAAGGACTGTGACACATATTTGACCACATCTTTATCAGCACAACCGCTGATATCTACGATCGTCTCCATCTCATCAAGCCATTTCAAAGCTTCCACAGCTCCTTTCTCCCCATTAAAGTCTCGGGGCTTGCCGGAGACGAAATACTTATAGGTACACCCGTCTTTAAAAGAACGGGACCTATCATCGAATTCTATTTTCTTTGGTTCACTCTTCGCATTCGAAGAGTGAACGGAGCTCTCCTTATGAGTTGAGGATGGGTAACCGATAATGGTCTAGAGCGAGTAGCACTCGACTCTCTAAGCTTTTATATGGCCTTTCTCATGGCCTTTTCAACAGTCGCATCAGTGCGAGCTTGAAAATTATCATTATCATAAGGTCACAACTGTCATTTTCATAATTGACAATTATATAGCTCATAGGCTTGTCACTAATGGACTTAATAATTGGGCACATTGGCCGGTCATATTGGACATAATATATGGCATATCAGCTTGTCACTTAGGACATAATACATATGGCATATCAGCCTGTCACATTGGACATAAATTGGGCACCTTGGCCTACATCATAACAGATGTAATTTGTGGCATATCAGTCTGTCACATTGGACATAAATTGGGCATATTGGCCTACATCATAACAGATGTAATGCATGGCATATCAGCCTGTCACATTGGACATAAATAGGGCACATTGGCCTACATCATAACAGATGTAATTCGTGGCATATCAGCCTGTCACATTGGACATAAATTGGGCACATTGGCCTACATCATAACAGATGTAATTCATGGCATATCAGCCTGTCACATTGGACATAAATTGGGCACCTTGGCCTGTCACATTGGACATAAATTGGGCACCTTGGCCTGTCATTTGTCATCACATTGATGATGTTAGCCGGGATCATATTGATCACATAGGCTATTTTATAGGTCTTAGGACATAGTCCTTTTACCTAG
This sequence comes from Scalesia atractyloides, assembly GCA_947069175.1. Taxonomy (NCBI): domain Eukaryota; kingdom Viridiplantae; phylum Streptophyta; class Magnoliopsida; order Asterales; family Asteraceae; genus Scalesia; species Scalesia atractyloides. The sequence goes on along the minus strand of CAMTDV010000003.1, from coordinate 78,290,603 downwards.
ACGGCTAGTGTGGTTCCTCAAGTCACACTTACCATGAGTATGAACATTTCTTAATGTTATCCTAAGAGTACCTTAATGATTGATTAATGGTCCCGGTCACCTTCGACCTTAACAACCTTGGGGGCTTGAACCTAGTTCCTCACATCTGGATAGAAGAATAACTTCCCTTAACTATCTTGATAGAGAGACCCCTTCGTACTTAACTATCATTTCTTGGCCAATGTGTGGTCTACGCCACTTGGCATAATCAAATCTGTTAAGGTCCTTTAGAATTATATAGCAGAGAAAAATTTCGAATAAAATCGAGATGCTCGTTTTGAAGAGGATGAATACACATATATATAATTCCAAAAAAAAATACTTCATTAAATTCCATTTAGAAACACTGAAATAAATTGTCCATACAAGGACTACTGAAAACAAAATGTCCACGCAGGGACTAAAGAAATAACAATGTCCTCGCAGGGACTAACATATATTAGAAGAGAATTCACTCGTCCTTCTTTCCTTTAACCAGCTTGGAGAGTTTCTTGAAGAACTTGTTCGTCTTCTTTTCCGTTTTCTCCGCTTGTTGTTGCATTTCCTTCATTCTTTCTAAGGCTTCGTTGATAGCCTCAAGTGGTGGCGGAGGTTGTGGTTGCGGTTGTGGCATAACCAGGTAGCGGTTGTGGCATAACCAGATACTAGTACCTATAAGTTGGATATCCATTCGGTGGATAAGCAGGTGGGAAAGGAGATGAGTAAAGTGCGTTGTGCATGACCATTTGTATATAGGGGTCGTGCGACCATGCTTGATAGTCTACTGGTGTAGACGGGTTAAAAGGATTATATCCAGATGTATCTGGATATGTGGGGATTGGGTTACTATAACCCGATGGTGGTGGTTGAACTGTAGGTGTTGGTGTTGGTGTTGGTTCTACCACAGGTGAGGTGTTAGAGGGTCCACCCATTTGTGGGTCCTCTCGAATGGTGGGGTAGGGTTTAGCCAAAGGTGGTAGCGAACCCGACCGTTGGCCCGCAAGTACCGACATACGTGCTCCTCTTTTCCTCCTTGGCGGTTCTGGTGGTGGTTGAGATTGGTCCACTGGTTCCATGTGGACCCATAAGTTGGATATCCATTCGGTGGATAAGCAGGTGGGAAAGGAGACGGGTAAAGTGCGTTGTGCATAACCGCTTGCATATAGAGGTCGTGCGACTATGCTTGAAAGTCTACTGGTGTAGGCAGGTTAAAAGGATCATATCCAGACATGTCTGGATATGTGGGGATTGGGTTAGTATAACCCGATGGAGGTGGTTGAACAGTAGGTGTTGGTGTTGGTTCCACTATAGGTGAAACATTAGAGGGTCCACCCATTTGTGGGTCCTCTTGTATTGTGGGGTAGGAGTGGGGCAAAGGTGGCAGCGATCCCGATCTTTTTCCGGCACGTTTGGACATACGTGCTCCACGCTTCCTTCTTGGTGGCTCAGGTGGTGGTTGAGGTTGGTCCACCGGTTCCATGTGGACATCTTCTTGTATAGGAGGTGGTTGAGAGTGATGGGAAGGAGTGTTTGCAAAGGAAATTGGTTCCAATATTGGTCCAACTCATTAGGACCTTGGTAAGGCGATCCGGCATAAGAGTTCGAATCGCTTGAAATTTCTATGGGATGTGTATTTGATCCTGACGGCGGCATCTTCGGGTCAGAGTCCTCGTCCATAGGGTTTGGTTGGTCCAACTGATTTTGATCGGCTGGAAGCGTGTTAAAGTAGTGGTTAGGGTTAAATTCTTCACGATAAGAGTGTGAATGGGAATGATGAGAATGGTGTAAATGATAAGAGTGGTGAGAGTGGTAAGAATTTTGGGAATGTGGGGGCGAGTGTCTATGAGAGACAGAGTGTCTCGCTGGTTTCCAAGGAGACGAATCTCCTGACTCTTGGTAGGAATCTGAGTTGTCAGGTTGAGAAGGGATGCGCCCCGATGGTCCTCCCCTCATTGGACCTTTTCCTCTCCCACTTTGTCCTCTTACTTTTGGCGGCATTTTTCTGTTAAAATCATTTCAAAAATAATACTAATAACTTAATAATGAAATGAGTAATCCTAGGTCAATGCCTAGACTCGGAAGTCTAAGGAATGTGCTCGTGTAAGTTTGAGATTAAACACAAGAAGGATAGTGTTTAATTCTCTCAAACGTTGGCTCTGATACCAACATGTCACACACCGGATTTCCATCCCAAGTCCATACATCGGTGGGCCCGGGTGGGGAGTATTATGACGTCAGTTGATAATCATCATAGTCAATTAAACACGACACAACGGAAGTCTTGGAGTAAAATTACTATTACAACGAATGTTCGAAATACAAAATAATATACAGGCTCGTAATAGAAGATCCACAGTCGGATCATAAATTGTACATGTAAAGAATATAAACAGACTTTGGACAGATCTAGGATCTGCAAGATCCTTGTCACACGCCGGATTTCCAATCCCAAATCCATACACCGGTGGGCCCGGGTGGGGAGTATCGTGACGTCAGTTGATAATCATCATAGTCAATTAAACACGGCACAGCGGAAGTCTTGGAGTTAAATTACTATTACAAACCGAATGTTCGAAAATACAAAATAATATACTGGCTCGTAATAGAAGATCCACAGGCAGATCATAAATTGTACATGGAAAGAATATAAAACAGACTTTGGGCAGATTTAGGATTTGTAAGATCCTCTATCACTACCGAGCACCTCCGACTGATTTTCGTATTATACCTGCAGTTTTGTCTTTTGAAAATACGTCAGCTTTCGCTCGTAAATACACCCAACTCACTCATTTTGAAAACATTTCAAAAATGTTTTAAGTGCGTATCAGCACAAAATCTTTTTATAACTTGGGTTAATTGACCGTCCAACCTTGTTAACAGATTTACATGTTTGTTCATACATATGAGGCCCGGTACAGAGACCGAAACACAATTAACGTACACACACTTTGGACTCACGAAGGAGTCAATTCCTCCAACCTTGTGGGAATGCATAATTGAACGTCTATCGGGTGTATGCCTACACCCGCGCTAAGGTTGTGGCCATTTCTATTGTAATGTGCCGAGGATATCCAGGACACGGTAGTTAAGCCCCGATGTTTAAGTTATCAAACAAAACTGATTAAAACAAAATATGCGTATATACTAGCCGCGCCCGACATTCGATTGATCCCATTTCCGACCAAGCGGTAATAATTTACCGTAACCCAAGCCCGTATAGGGGAAATAAGTCGAGAGTATTTACCTGAGCTAGTCTTCTTTTAATTTTAATAACTCAGCCATACACAAAAGTACTAAGTGCAGATAGCATTTACCGGCAAGTCCCTAGTCTGGATTATGGCATAAACTAACCAATTAAATACTAACGGTCTTATTTAAGTCATTGACTTAGACCGACTAGCGTACTTGTTCAAAACGTATGATGCTAGATTAAACGATGACTGGATAGAATGTATTTTAATCCCAACAAGTACCTTGACTTGTATAATATGAGTAAACTATAAACACTCTGGATTTTGAGACTTAAAATGACAAGGTTAGACCCGTTTCGGTTAATTTCCGTAAACTAGTTACATATACTTAACCGTACGCTTATTAGCGATATCGGGTAACCAGATAAGTCATGGACAAGTTCTAAATGCCATTATACTTTAAAATATCAGTATGATATTAACTAAAATGCCGTTAAAGTTTTAAAACGAAACTATGCCTCATAAGGGCATTTTGGTAATTTCATACCATATAAAAGGAACTTGAATATAATTAAAGTTTATAATCATGAGTATTATGAAAAATAGTTTATTCATAATATAATATCAGTAGGATACCAATTATATGTGTAATTTATCTTTTATGACCAAACTATGCACCGAAGGGGCATTTTGGTCATTTTACACAAATTTGTAAATTATTTGGGATTATGAGTTTATAATATGTACATACTGTAAATATGTTTAAATAAGTTTTGAAATCAGTAGGTAACAAGTCTTGGTCAATTAATATGGTCTAAAACCATACTATACGCCTAAACGACGCTTATGTCGTAAAATGGCGTCTTTATGCGATTTTTATGAAAACTGATGTTAAGGTCAGATTAAAATGTCTTAGATATGTTATTTAATATAATATATCAGTAGGTAAATGATTTACTTTGAAAAGATTTGAATAGAACCATTTTATAAGCCACAAGGGTTAAAATCGTCATTTATCGACATAGTTTAAGGATTTGCTTGAAAATTCAGTTTATAACTTGGTTTAACATCCAAAATAATCCTACTTATAATATTACATCAGTAAAAAACTCATTTCAAGTTCATTACTATTTAAAATTTTGTTTTATGCAAAAAGGACATTTTGGTTGAACATGGCATAATTATGGAAGTTGCACATAAACTTGGATTCTGATTATTATAATGTAATATAACCTCAGAGGGTTATGCTATATTATATTATGATCATAATGCAACTTTAGATCAGTAGGTAACTAATCTAAATCGAGTCAGAATGGAAAGTCAAAGCAGAAGTCAAACTTCGCGACTTTCGGTTGCGAACCGACCCTAGAAATGAAATTGACGAGCCGAACATGTTCTTACATGTTCTAATAATTATTACCAACTTGTTTAAGTGTCAAAACATGTTTCATAACATATATAAGATCAATTTATGATTTTTTCGAAAAATGGCCTGTTTGACTTTTTAATATCATAACTTTGACCCGTCAATTGGTCTAGTAAACGTGATCTTCAGAAGGTGCCCTTTATAGGGACTAACACCTACCTTAATACGATCACTTAGCCATGTTCATTTCGAACAATGGCTGGACCATAATGGTCTTAACCGAAAGTCAAAGCATTTTCCAAAAAACGCTTGACTTTTGGCTATAAAAGCCTATAAACGAATATTCACAATGAAGGAACACTTACCAGTGATTCCTAGGGTGCAAAAGAACTATGTTGGAGGCTCCTTTTAGCTAGGAACTTCCAGAGGAGGGAGAAGAGTAGGAATAAGAAAGGTGCAAGTTCAAATGGTGAACTTGATCACCTATTTATAGTTGGAGAACTCAAATGAGGTGATGCAAGGTGTTTAGGGGTGTAAGAGGGAGCTTACAAGTGTCCCAAAACATGGCATAGCTGATTACAAGTCCATAGTTTCGATCAAATGGTTTTTTGGAGTTTTGTTTGGAGACCAAGCAAAACTTTCTGCAGCAGAGGGCTTCTTGCGCCCCGCGAGAGACCCAGGCCAAGTCTATCGCGGCCCGCGACCGCCATATGGCCAGTTTCATGTTTTGACACTTTTAACCCCTTAACTTTATAAAGCTTCTAAAAACCTTTTTAAACACCTTTTGTGCACTTTTAGCCCTTCGTAGCCAATACTTTGCACATCTGGGATTATGCCCGGACATTGTCGAGCTCTCGGTTCATTAAAAGGTCACTAAGATGTATAAATTAACATGTTGACACTTTTAATCTCTCCATCATCCAACTTTCACATATTTACAAAATTGAACCCTCTCGTCCAACAAATGGCACGTATGAGGGTTAGGACTTCACAAAGGATCACTCAGAGGCTTCTTATAAGCATGTTGACTCCGATGTCACTCAGAGGCTGGGCATGTTGACATATCAGTCATTCGGAGACCAAATTTTAAGCATGTTGACATATCAGTCACTCACAGGCTTGTTATTTATGCATGTTGACATCGGACGTCACTCAGAGGCTCAGTTTGAGCATGTTGACGCCTTTAGTCCTTATTGGTCTTTAATATACTATATTTTAAAAATACAACACGTGTCACTATACTATTAGACAAGATTTTACAGGGTGTTACATCCTCACCCCTTTAAATGAAATCTCGACCTCGAGATTTTATTCAAAAAGATGGGGGTACTTTTGTCACATAGCGGACTCAACCTCCCATGTATACTCGGGACCTCTAAAAGCGTCCCACTTAACCTTTACTATAGGTATCATTTTTCTTCGGAGCTTCTTAACCTGTCGATCCTCGATCGAAATCGGTTTCTCTACAAACCTTAGGTTTTCATCTATCTGCACATCTTTTTGCAACATTGCTAGCGACTCATCGGCTAGACATTTCTTAAGATTACTGATGTGGAACACATCATGAATTCCACTTAGCTCCTCTGGCAATCTGAGCTTATAAGCTACAGTGCCGACACATTCGACTATCTCGAATGGTCCGATGTATCTTGGGCTTAACTTGCCCTTCTTTCCAAAACGCATCACACCCTTCCAAGGTGATACTTTTAACATGACTTTGTACCCTACTTGGAACTTAAGAGGTTTACGCCTCTAGTCAGCATAGCTCTTCTGCCTATCTCTGGCAGCTTTGAGACATGGATTTGCACAATCTTTTCCATGGTCTCCAGGACAATCTCTAGTCCTGATAGTTGGGCTTCCCCAACTTCTGCCCAACACATGGGCGTTCTACATTTTCTCCCATATAAGGCCTCAAAGAGAAGCCTTGATGCTAGTATGATAACTATTATTGTAGGAGAATTCTATTAGGGGTAAGTGGTCATCCCAACTTCCACCTAAATCAATCACACATGCCCTAAGCATGTCTTCCAGTATCTAGATAGTACGTTCACTTTGACCATCAGTCTGCGGATGGTAAGTCGTCCTAAAGTTTAATCGTGTGCCTAAGGATTGTTGGAAACTTTTCCAAAAGTGAGATGTGTATCTAGTATCTCTGTCAGATACAATAGATACTGGCACACCGTGTAGGGACACAATCTTGTCCACATACAACTTAGCCAATTTATCTGAATTATACGTTTTCTTAATTGGCAAGAAATGTGCTGACTTCGTCAGCCTATCCACAATGACCCAAATAGTGTCATTTCCACTTTTGGTCCTGGGTAACTTGGTAATCAAGTCCATAGTTACGATTTTCCATTTCCATGTGGGAATTTCTAATTGTTGTAGAAGTCCTGACGGCTTCTGGTGTTCAGCCTTAACTTGCGAACACGTCAGACACTTAGCTACATAAGTGGCTATGGATTTCTTCAAACCCATCCACCAATAATTCTTCTTCAGATCTTGATACATCTTGTCACCTCCCGGGTGAACTGAGTATCTCGAACTATGCGCTTCTTGGAGGATTAGATCCCTAAGTCCTCCAAAGACTGGAACCCAGATCCTATCATTAAATCGAAGGATTCCATCTTTTCCAGGCGCTAACTGCTCAACAGTTTCGCCTAATCCCTCATTAGGGATATTAGCCTCTAATAGAGCTTGCTTCTGCGCATCTAGGTTTAATTCGTTCCTTGCGACTTAAGGCATCAGCAACTACATTTTCTTTGCCTGGATGTTAGCTAATCTCGCAATCATAGTCGTTAAGCGTTTTCATCCATCGACGTTGTCGCATGTTCAATTCCTTCTGATTGAACAGATGCTGGAGACTTTTATGGTCTGTGTATATAATACACTTAGTGCCATACAAGTAATGTCTCCACAGTTTTAGTGCAAATACAACAACACCCAGTTCCAAATCATGGGTGGTGTAATTCCTTTCGTGCACCTTTAACTGTCGTGATGCATAGACAATTACTTTGCCTTTTGCATTAGCACACAGCCCATGCCGTGTGCGATGCATCATAGTAGACTACAAATTCCTCAATACCCTCAGGTAGAGATAACACAGGAGCATTGCTCAACTTGTGTTTAAGAACCTCAAAGATTCTTGTTGCTTTGAACCCCAATTATACTTAACATTCTTACGGGTCAAGGTAGTTAAAGGAGTGGCTATTCTAGAAAAATTCTCAATGAATCTCCTGTAGTATCCAACCAATCCTAGGAAACTACGAATTTATGTTAGGGTCTTGGGTACTTCCCAATTTATTATGGCCTCATTTTTGGCGGGATTCACTTGGATACAACGCTCACTTACCATGTGTCCAAGAAATTAGACCTCTCTCAGTCAAAACTCACACTTAGAGAATTTACCATAAAGCTTTTCTTGCCTTAGCAGTTCTAAGATGCACCGAAGATGTTTCTCGTGATCAGTTTGATTACGAGAGTAGATAAGTATGTCATCAATAAAGACAATGACAAACTTATCCAAATATGGCTTGCAGACTCTATTCATGAGATCCATGAATGCTGCAGGTGCATTTGTGAGTCCAAAATGCATCACTAGGAATTCAAAGTGACCGTATCGAGTCCTTATGGCTGTCTTAGGAACATCTTCACTCCTAACCTTCAATTGATGATATCCTGATCTCAAATCGATCTTGGAAAAGTAACTAGCCCCTTGAAGTTGGTCGAATAAATCATCAATCCTGGGCAGAGGATATCTATTCTTGATTGTTAACTTGTTTAGCTCTCGGTAGTCGATGCACATTCGCATTGAACTGTATTCTTTTTAATGAAAAGCATAGGAGCTCCCCAAGGTGAGGAACTAGGCTGTATAAAGCCTTTCTCCAAGAGTTCTTCTAGTTACATCCTTAATTCCTTCATCTCCGTTGGTGCTAGCCTAGATGGTGCTCTAGCTACGGGTGCTGACCCTGACATGATATCAATCTTGAACTCCACTTGTCTGTCTGGAGGTAGGCCTGGTAATTCTTCTGGAAACACATCAGGATATTCTGAGATGACTGGTAGGTCCTCCATGTTCGGTTTAGGCTCATTTATGGTAACTTGTGCCATGTAAATGACACATCCTCTTCTCAAACACTTTGATGCCTTAAATAACGACACCTTGTCTGGCAATCCATAGTGTGAGTCTCCAGGGATGGTGATTGATTCACCCGATGGGGTTTTAATCTCGACAAGTTTCTTATCGCAGGTAATGCGCGCTTGGTTATGAGATAACCAATCTATGCCTAAGACAACATCGAACCCCGCCAATTTCATTGGCAGAAGAGAGATAGGGATGGAATGATTCTTAGTGGATATAAAGCATCCATCAAGAATGGAAGATGTTGTTTCTATCGTTCCATTAGCAAGTTCTATCTCATAAGTTTTGTCTAGAGTTCTTATGGGCAGGTTTAATAGTTTACTAAACTTATGGTCAACAAATGATTTATCCGCACCCGAATCGAAAAGAACTCTAGCGTAAATATTGTTAATGAGGAATGTACCTGTTATGACATAGTTGTCATTAACGGCCTCCCTGGCATTCATTTGAACCATCCCAAACCGTCATTTATCGACATAGTTTAAGGATTTGCTTGAAAACTCACTTTATAACTTGGTTTAACATCCCAAATAATCATACTTATAATATTACATCAGTAAAAAAACTCATTTTCAAGTTCATTACTATTTAAAACTTTGTTTTATGCAAAAAGGCATTTTGGTCAAAGATGGCATAATTATGAAAGTTGCGCATAAACTTGGATTCTGGTTATGATCATGTAATATAACCACAGAGGGTTATGCTATATTATATTATGATCATAATGCAACTTTAGATCAGTAGGTAACTAATCTAAATCGATTCAGAATGGAAAGTCAAAGCAGAAGTCAAACTTCGCGACTTTCGGTTGCGAACCGACCCTAGAACTGAAATTGACGAGCTGAACATGTTCTTACATGTTCTAATAATTATTACCAACTTGTTTAAATGTCAAAACAGGTTTCATAACATATATAAGATCAATTTATGATTTTTCAGAAAAATGGCCTGTTTGACTTTTTAATATCATAACTTTGACCCGTCAATTGGTCTAGTAAACGTGATCTTCAGGAGGTGCCCTTTATAGGGACTAACACCTACCTTAATACGATCACTTAGCCATGTTCATTTCGAACAATGGCTGGACCATAATGGTCTTAATCGAAAGTCAAAGCGTTTTCCGCAAAACGCTTGACTTTTGGCTATAAAAGCCTATAAACGAAAATTCACAATGAAGGAACACTTATCAGTGATTCCTAGGGTGCAAAAGAACTATGTTGGATGCTCCTTTTAGCTAGGAACTTCTAGATGAGGGAGAAGAGTAGGAATAAGAAAGATGCAAGTTCAAATGGTGAACTTGATCACCTATTTATAGTTGGAGAACTCAAAGGAAGTGATGCCAGGTGTTTAGGGGTGTAAGAGGGAGCTTACAAGTGTCCCAAAACGTGGGATAGCTGATTACAATTCCATAGTTTTGATCAAATGGTTTTTTGGAGTTTTGTTTGGAGACCAAGCAAAACTTTCTGCAGTAGAGGGCTTCTTGCGCCCCGCGAGAGACCCAGGCCAGGTCTCTCGCGGCCCGCGACCGCCATATGGCCAGTTTCATGTTTTGACACTTTTAACCCCTTAACTTTATAAAGCTTCTATAAACCTTTTTAAACACCTTTTTGGCACTTTTAGCCCTTCGTAGCCAATACTTGGCATACCCGGGATTATGCCCGGTCATTGTCGAGCTCTCGGTTCGTTAAAAGGTCACTAAGATGTATAAATTAACATGTTAACACTTTTAATCCCTCCATCATCCAACTTTCACATATTTACAAAATTGAACCCTCTCGTCCAACAAATGGCACGTATGAGGGTTAGGACTTCACAAAGGATCACTCAGAGGCTTCTTATAAGCATGTTGACTCCGATGTCACTCAGAGGCTAGGCATGTTGACATATGAGTCACTCAGAGGCCAAATTTTAAGCATGTTGACATATCAGTCACTCAGGAGCTTGTTATTTATGCATGTTGACATCGGACCGTTACTCAGAGGCTCAGTTTGAGTATGTTGACGCCTTTAGTCCTTATTAGTCTTTAATAGACTATATTTTAAAAATACAACACGTGTCACTATACTATTGGACACGATTTTACAGGGTGCTACATTCCTCTATCACAACCGAGCACTTCCAGCCTATTTTCGTACTGTACCTGCAAGCTTAGTCTTTTGAAAATACGTCAGCTTTTGCTGGTAAAGACACCCAACTGACTCATTTTGAAAACATTTAAAAATGTTTTAAGTGCGTATCAGCAGAAAATCTTTTTATAACTTGGGAAAGTTGACCGTCCAAACTTGTTAACAGATTTACATGTTTGTCCATACATACACGGCCTGGTACGGAGACCGCGACATGATTAACGTACACACCACTTTGGACTCACGAAGGAGTCAATTCCTCCCAACCTTGAGGGAATGCATAATTGAGCGTCTATCGGTGTATGCCTACACCCGCGCTAAGGTCGTGGCCATTTCTATTGTAATGAGCCGAGGATATCCAGGACACGGTAGTTAACCCCCGATGTTTAAGTTATCAAACAAAACTGATTAAAACAGAATATGCGGATTTACTAGCCGTGCTCGGCATTCGATTGATCCCATTTCCGACCAAGCTGTAATAATTTACCGTAACCCAAGCCCGTATAGGGGAAAAAGGAGAGAGTATTTACCTGAGCTAGTCTTCTTTTATTTTTATAACTCAGCCGTACACAAAAGTACTAAGTGCAGATAGGATTTACTGGCAAGTCTCTAGTCTGGATTATGGCATAAACTAACCAATTAAATACTAACGGTCTTAATTAAGTCATAGACTTAGACTGTGTAGTGTACAGGATCAAGACGTATAACGCTTGATTAAACGGTGATTGGATAGAATGTAGTTTAAATCCAACAAGTACTGGCAAGTCTCTAGTCTGGATTATGGCATAAACTAACCAATTAAATACTAACGGTCTTAATTAAGTCATAGACTTAGACCGTGTAGTGTACAGGATCAAGACGTATAACGCTTGATTAAACGGTGATTGGATAGAATGTAGTTTAAATCCAACAAGTACCTTCACTTGTGTAATATGGATAAACTATAAACATTCTGGATTTTGAGACTTACATGACAAGGTTAAACCAGTTTCAGTTAATTTCCGTAAACTAGTTACATATACTTAACAGTACGCATATCAGCGATATCGGGTAACCGGACAGGTCATGGACAAGTTCTATATGCCATTATATTTTAAATAAGTTGTAATATCAGTAGGATATCAACTTTTATGCTCGTTATGGTTTTAAAATGAAGCTATGCCTTATAAGGGCGTTTCGGTAATTTCATACCGTATAAAAGGAACTTGAATATAATTTAATGTTATAACTATAACTATTCTGGAAAAATAACTTATTTATGATATATTATCAGTATGATATCAATTATATGTGTAATTTATCTTTTATGACCAAACTATGCACCGTAGGGGCATTTTGGTCATTTTACACATAGTTTATAAATTATTTGGGATTCTAAGTTTATAACATGTACCTACTGTAAATATGTTTAAAATAAGTTTTAAAATCAGTAGGTAATAATTCTTGGTCAATTGATATGGTTTAAAACCATACTATGCGTCGAAACTGCGCTTATGTCGTTTTATACGATGTTTAATGAAAACTGATGTTAAGGTCAGATTAAAATGTCTTAGATATGTTATTTAATATAACATATCAGTAGGTAAAAGATTTACCTCGAAAAGATTTTATTAAAACCATTTTATGAGCCGCAAGGGCTAAATCGTCATTTATCGTCATAATTCAGGGACCAGCTTGTAAACTCAGTTTACAATTTGATTAGGCATTCCAAATAATCCTACTTATAATATTACATCGGTAGGAAACTTATTTTCAAGCTCATTATCATTTAAACCTTGTTTTATACAAAAATGACATTTTAGTCAAAAATGGCATAATTATGGAACTTGCGCATAAACTCAGATTCTGATTATGATCTTGTAATATAACCTCAGAGGGTTATGCTACATAATATTACGATCATAATGCAAATTTAGATCAGTAGGTAACTAATCTATGTCGGGTCAGAATCGAAAGTCAAAGCAGAAGTCAAACTTCAAGACTTTCGGTTGCGAAAGTCAAAGCAGAAGTCAAACTTCAAGACTTTCGGTTGCGACCCGACCCTTGAACTGAAATCGACGAGCCGAACATGTTCTCACATATTCTAATAATTATTACCAATTTGTTTAAGTGTCAAAACAGGTTTCATAACATATATAAGATCAATATATGATTTTTCCAAAAAATGGCTTGTTTGACTTTTTAATATCATAACTTTGATCCGTTAATTGGTCTAGCAAACGTGATCTTCAGGAGGTGCCATTTATAGGGATTAACACCTACCTTATTACGATTACTTAGCCATGTTCGTTACGAATAATGGCTGGATCATAATAGTCTTAATCGAAAGTCAAAGCGTTTTCCATAAAACGCTTGACTTTTGGCTATAAAAGACTATAAACAAAAATGCACAAGGAAGGAACACTTACAAGAGGTTCCTAGAATGCAATAGAACTAAGTTGGATGCTCCTTTCAGTTAGGAACTTCCAGAGGAGGGAGAAGAGTTATGAATAAGAAAGGTGCAAGTTCAAATGGTGAACTTGGACACCTATTTATAGTTGGAGAACTCAAAGGAGGTGATGTAAGGTGTTTAGGAGTGTAAGAACGAGCTTACAAGTGTCCTAAAACATGGCATAGCTAATTGAAAGTCCATAGTTTCGAAAAAATAGTTTTTGGCAACATGTGTGGAGGCCAAGCAAAACTTTCTTCAGATACAGGCCTCTCGCGCCCCGCGAGAGGAACAAGCCTTGCCTCTCGCGCCCCACGAGCGCCCATGTCAGATTTCAAAATTTGTCACGTTTAGCCCCTCAACTTATTATACCTTCCAAAGGCCTTCTAAAACACCCTTTTGGCATATTTAGCCATCTTTAGCCAATTTTTGGCATACCCGGGATTATGCCGGGACATTGTCGAGCTCTCGGTTCGTTAAAAAGGTCACTCAGAGGTATAAATTAACATGTTCACACTTTTAATCCCTCCATTATCCAACTTTCACACATTTACAGAATTGAACCATCTCGTCCAACAAATGGCACGTATGAGAGTTAGGACTTCGTAAAGGATCACTCAGAGGCCCATTATAAGCATGTGGATTCCGATGTCACTCAGAGGCTGGACATGTTGACATATCAGTCACTCAGATGCCAAGTATTTAAGCATGTTATATCAGTCACTCAGAGGCTATTATTTATGCATGTTGACATCAGACCATCACTCAAAGGCTCAGTTTGAGCATGTTGACACATTTTGTCCTTTTTAGTCTTTTAATAGACTAAATTAAAATACAACACGTGTCTCTATACCATTGGACAATATTTTACGAGGTGTTACATAACTGATGAAATTCATGTCATGAAATAAGAGAATAAATGAAACTGAATACTCGAAAACTTATACCGTTATATCAATATGATATTAAAAAGGTTGAATTGTTACATTGGTGATTACCAGAGTGTACAAACTTGTTTCACCTATCAACTAATATGGAAAAGTAGTATCCCTCACAATCGAAAAGTACCACATCCCTCTTAGAAGTATTTACCGATTTTGTCAGCTAAATAGTGGATTCCAAAAATTGAGAATCTCAGTCTTGCAATAAGACATTGTTAGTTCAAGGTTTCTCGGACGGTTTAAGCAAGATGGGAAACTTGTTCATAACAAAACAAGGTAATATAGGGGGTTAGGGTGTTTTAGACGTGTGAAATAAAAGATATAACATTTTACAATATTTAATTCTATAATGGTAAAGAGCTAAAGTGTTGGTTTGGCAATCAACCCAACAAAGGAGTAACATATTGATCTAGACAACTTAGGATCAAGATAAACAAAATCTAGAATAAGACGGGACATGTTACCAACTCTTTTCCACACTTGTTGGATGTTTTCAATGATCGCACATCACATTCTTGTTTAACATAGCACATTACATTTGTAGAAGGTTTTTCCAGATCTTCGATGAACTCATAGCCGTACAATGTAGAGAGTCGGTTAAAAAGTTTTAAAACTAGTTGACATGATAGTAGATTGGATATAGTTCTTCTGTGATCCGCAATCCACATGTAGTTAGGCTACATAATCTCCTAATCAATTTTGTGATATTTGCTAATGTAACAATGTATCATACATTGGTATTGATACACGAAGATGAATCATATAAGCATAGCTTTATTTTAATTTTAGATAATGTTATGTTGATACACGAAGAAAAGTACATACCTAAAATAATTTGAGACATATATCATAGTTGTAAATTTATAATTTAAGCTATGTATTTGTTAACGTATGGAGTGCTGGACCCATGAATTATTTTATAGAGAGTGTGAATGAGGGATTCAACCATATTTTCCAAAGGTGTGATCGGGTTTTTGCCTAAAAAATACACTATTTTTTTACAAGGGGTGTGTCCGTCCACTCACCCATACACATGAGTCCGCCCCTGAATGTATGGCTAGGTTTCATCTTATATTTTTTTTATTAAAAATTGTGCATAAGTTAGGATTATTTATTTCACATTAGATTTAAAAAAAAAATTATTTTACCATCATCTCTCTTTATAAATATCGATCAATTTGTATGTTTTAAACTAAGTTAGAACCCTGTGTTTTACACGGATTGCATAAATTTAATTTTATATAATAAGCAATATAGTTATCTCTTTAAAGATCCTCGTATATTGCACGAGTTAAATAAATATAATATAATCGAGTAACACTTATCCTTAGTGAATGGTGTAGGGAGTCTGAGGTCAAGAATCCTTATTTTTACTAATGATTTCTAACAATTTTTCTCTATGTTTCTAACGAATATGTGCAAGTTGTGGACGACGTGGACCAAGTCATAAGCTAGAATCTCGTTCAATATTCACTGGAGATGCTGCACGTGATGAATTCCACTTACGTTCATGAGCTTGGACGTGGTCATCCTAGATTTTCAGCCTTAGTTGTTAGCTTAATTCAAAAGGGGTTGATCAAGTGTTAGATAGCAGTTTTACGGTTACACACACATTCGTATACATTGCAAAACAGAGCTTTCACAACACACTTAGAAAACAATCATTGTACCACACTTGATCAACATCCAAAGTTGTAATATTTGTTGTGCAATATAGTTGATAGTGATAGTTTTCACTATCCGAGTTTTTTATGCCGTGGATCTTCTAAAAATCAAGGGATTTTCCTCGTATAAATCCTTGTGTTCATCATTGTTTACATTTGACATTCGTTCATACAATTGTTCAAAACATTAGCACTCTACCTCACAATCAAAGTTTGGTTACATTATTCTCAAACTGATTTTTGACCAAAACACGGTCGTCCAGATATGTATTTAAATGATAAATTCGATGTACTATTTACTTATTAAAATTTTAGTATGTTTTTTATTTATTATTAGATTAGAAACATGTGTATTACATTTGGTAGAACCAATGAAATATTAGATAATTATTAATAAGTGAAAAATAAAAATAAAAGAAACAATAACTAAATAAGAGAGATCCATGAAATTTATGATTTAATATAATTTTCTTATTTTTGTATCCTATTAAATATTAAATAATAATAGTATTTAAAAAATAGTTTAATTAAATCTAATTTAAATGTGAATAAAATTTATATATTTGTGTGGTTATACAAAAAAAAAAAGAAAACTTCTTATATCTTATACGAAGAAAGAGAAAATATAAACCCTTCTTCTATCTCCTACGAAGATGGAGAAAATACAAATTATATATTATTATTAATTCAAAGTTTGGTAAAAAGTTAGTATCCCTATCTAAACTATATTTAGTTCAACTATTGTTTAAGATAAGGAGATTATTAATTCAAAGTTTGATAAAAAAATATTATCCTATTTAAATTATATTTACTTAAACTATTATTTAATAGGAAAAAGAAATTGAAAAATAAGATAAGAAGAAAACTAAGATAAGAAGGTACCAGAAACTGATACGTGTCAAAAAAAGATTTTTATTTATTATTATAGAAAGAAGAAAGATTGTTGACGATCGGTTCATATTCGTGTAATTAAACTATGAAATTGAATAATGATAATAATAGTAATAATAATAAGGAATATTGGATTTTAGTAATCTCAACTATTCGGCGTCGGCCGCCAACAGTCCCTAACTTAAAAAATAACTACTGCCAGTCCTAACTATTGACATATTGGCCACCAATGAACCTCACTAACAGAACCCTAACACTGTTAGTCTTCGGTCGCCAAAAAACCGCTTTTGGTCAGAAAAAGGTTTTTAAAAGTCCGATCTAAGGTTACAAAGAGGTATGGGATGAACATGTTAAGTTTTCCGGCCAAAAAGTTGAGTTTTCCGGTCAAAAAGAAAACTTCCGGTGAAAAAATGAGTTTTCCGGCGACTTTAATAATTGGGGATTTTACTAGAAAAGGTTCCTAAAGGTCCGTAATAAGGTTACAAAGAGGTTTTGGATGAAAATATTGAGTTTACTCGCCAAAAATGAGTTTTTCGGCCAAAAACGTTTCCAGCGACCGGAGACTAACGTCGTTAGGGTTCTGTTAGTCAAGGTCCATTGAGGCCAATATATTAATAGTTGGAACTGATAGTGATTATTTTTGAAGTTGAGACTATTGGCGGCCAAGGACGAATACTTAGGATTGTTAAGAACAACTTAGGTAATAAAAGTGCATGGCGAGACGGATATTGTTGATTTGTTTTATTACACGACAAAATTTCATAGACCCTGTTTTTTGGAGTTTACTTTAATTAAACCATTTACTATTTGAACATAAAATGTTTTTTTTCTAACTGCTTAAATTATATCAAATTCATCTTTGTCAAAACTTCTAACCCTTTACCTTAACGTTCCACACCCACCATCCTATTAAAATCATTTAGTATTACATAATCCATTTATATAGTTCTCCCTTCTCTTTTAAGTCCTTTCTATTTAAAAGGTGATAATTCAGATCGTGTAATATATATATATATATATGATTAATAATATTTGATTAGGTTTAAAAGTCATTCTAAAAAAAAATATTTTGCAATTTGTATAAACCTTCTATTATTATACCTTTTAAAACTCAAGTATGTATAGGATATATATGTATCATTATGCATTTGTCCAGAATATTTACTAACAAACATTTATATAAAAGTAATTAAACATCTTTATACAATTTTTAAATAGATGTTAATTGTTTTCTATTATTTTTAGGAGTGGAGATAAAACTTGGTGTACTTGATGTAAATTTTACTATTTGAGAAGTTATACAAGTATGAAACACCAATTGATAGGACAAATTTTCTACGAAATCATTCAAGCTTTATCAATATAGTAAATGAACATTGAATGGTCTACAACAATTCAACAACAATAAAATACAAAATTGTCACCTTCTATCTTGCATAGAGTAAAAGGACAACATATATAACACGATGCAATGAAAGGATAGACACTTACAAAGCATGTGTGGTAAGACGACTTAAAACGTCTAATGTCGGTGTTGGCAAATGCAACACGTGTGGTGGGGCGACTCTAAACATATTCTAATGTCAATGTAAACATGATACGTCTTAATCTATCGTCTTTTATAGAGGAAGCAAATACCAAGTTGAATTTGTGTCCGAGCAAGAGATCTTGAATGGGAAACATTACCTAAAAAGTAAAACACCAATGGCCTTTATAGTTCTAAATAAAAAGTGCAAACCAAAAGGTTATTGAAGTCCATCCCTTAGTTGTATGTGTACCCAACTCTACCACAATCAAGCATGAAAGGCTCTCGCCTCCTACAACATATGGTAAATGAAGGAATGTATGACAAATTCAGGCTCACACTAAATTAGTCACACATTTGAGATATAGTGACAAATCCGGGCCTTAGCAAAAAAAAGATTATAGTCAAATTCTACACGAACTCGGTAGCAAAACTTATGTAGCAAAATGATTTTGTAGCAAATATGATTAGCAACCAAATTATTAGTTACAGAACAAATCTATAGCAAAATGGGTATTTGCTATGAATTTTGTCGTAACAAATGTCTGTTTTGTAATAATGAACACATAGTGATTAAAATAATTAAATGTTGATATCAATGAAAGTCGCTACGATTGTTTAAAGACTTTATATCAAACAAACTAGTCGGCAATTGATAAGAATTCCATAGTTGATTTTTAATCATTATAGCATCTATTGATGATATACCACACTCATACGTAACTTGTTAGATGCCAGACTGTTTTTTTAGTCATCAAAACCTCATGCAACTTTAGAACACTTATAAGTATTAAAAGATGAATTTGTTGAAGTTAATGAAAAGAAAAGTGTATATGCCCTACATTCTATTATGTAATTTGTCAAACTATCACATCCTACCACATACGTGTAACGGAGAACATAACCACTTCATAAAAACCTACTTTAGATATTATTTTAAGTCACATTGCTGAGTATAAGGAATTTTATTAAGTTTTTAAGAGTTTAAGAGGTTTATTTTTTTAAATGTAAACTCTTATCAAAGAGATCACATGTAAGAGTTTAAGCTTTCTTTTATTTATTTATTTATTTTTATTTTTCAAAATAAATCCCTTGAACCATATAAATAAAATGTTACCTAAAGAAGCATTTTTAAATGTGATGGGAGATTTATATAAATCAAATTACTTAAATATAATTTTGTTAATATGTTTTCACAATTTACTGTTAGCCAATAATATTCTTACGATATTATTGGCATATATCACAAAATATTGTATATTGATTTGTATTAATTTGTCAGTTAAGATTGATTGATATTTCCTTGTATAGCTCCTAATTAGCCTACGATTCTTGTATTATTTATATGGTTTTCTTTGTTAATGAGAGGTAGGGAAAATTCACAAGTTCACATGGTATCACATTCATTGGCTTGATCTCGATCTCGCCATCACTGCCATCATTTCCTTCAAGTTTTTTTATTTTTTTTCTTCTGTTTGCGTTCTCTTGTCTCACACCAAATCATGGGTGAAAAGAATGATAAAACTGATCCCCACCCGCAATCTCTTCACCCCGTCTACACAGTAACGAACATTCAACACAAGGTTCGTGTTCTTGACGGTGTCGAGGTTTCCTATCCCACATGGGTTAAGCTTTTTATGCTTCACGCCACCGGGTATGATGTGGTTCATCACATCGACGGCTCACCGGCACCCGAAAAAGCGTTCACCGGAATACGTGTCTTGGAAGAAAATTGACATAGTGGTTTTGCAATGGATATATGGTACTCTTACCAATGAGCTCCTTGTTCGAGTTCTTGAAGACCAGTCCACTGCTCGTGAGGCATGGACACGGGTTGAAAATCTGTTCCTTAATAACAAAGGTCCCCGAGCCGCCGCACTTCAACATGAACTTACAAATTTAACCCTTGCCTCCATGCCAAATATCGTTGCATATTGTCAACGAATACGCGAACTTGCTAATCAACTTGATGCTGTCGGTTGTCCCGTCAATAACACCCAACGAATACTCCATCTTGTTCGTGGCTTACCCCGCGAATACGAAACCACTGCCTCAATCTTAAATCACACACTTCCACCTTGGGAAGAAGCTTGCAATCAACTCCAATCAGAAGCTAGCAGCATCGCAGCAAGAAACAATCACGCCCACTCCTCTCGTTGATGCCGCTGTAACCTCTCAACCCGACAGAAGCCGCTCAAACAACCCAAATTCCTCTAATAATCGGCGTGATAATAACCGCGACAACAACCGCCGTCAATACAGTAATCGTCGTGACCAGAATAGAGGTAATAGGAATTATAATCATGCTTCTGGCCCCTCACAACAACGGACTTATCAAGGCCAGCCTCCATTTGTTCCAACTTGGGCTCCTCAACAGGCCTCTGGCCCATTTTGGACACCACCTCCTTATCCATTTCCAACTCAATCATGGGCTCAGCAGCAATGGAATCCCAGGCCCAACAACAACTACTCACAAGGCGTGTCCAATAATAATCAGGCACAAGCTCACTTTGCTGGGATTGATCCACTTGAACCCACTAGTTTAGCAAATGCGGTTCAGGCCCTCTCATTGGACTCCGGGACTCGCGGCAATGAACAATGGCATTTTGACAAAGGTGCATCGTCTCACATTACATTTGATCCTCATAAACTTGATACTTTCTCTACTTATTCCCCAATAGAGTCAATATTTGTAGGCAATGGTCATAAACTTCCAGTTATGGGTTCGGTAAATTCCACAATCCCCACATCATCTAAATCCTTGCAACTAAAATCCGTTTTGTTTAATCCAAATATTATTAAAAATCTCATTTCCGTGCGAAAATTTAATGTTGATAACCACACTTCCATTGAATTTGACCCGTTTGGTTTCTCTGTGAAGGATTTCAAGGATGGCACGATCCTGAGTCGTCACAACAGTACCAGTGATCTCTACCCACTCACTTCCAATGCTTCCGCCACAACTTGTTTTGCTTCCACTAAAGAATCTCCGCTTTTTTCATAACCAACTTGGACACCCGGGTCAACCCGTTATGGAGTTTCTAAATTCGAAACATTTTATTTCTTACAATAAACCAAATTTATCTTTTGTTTGTCAATCTTGTCAGTTATCCAAACATAAACGGTTACCGTTTTTTTGATTCTACTACTCATACCCTTTTACCTTTTGCAATTTTACATTGTGACTTGTGGACTTCACCCATATTGAGTCATGCAGGTTATAAATATTATATGGTGTTAACAGACGATTTTACCCAATATACATGGGTATATCCATTAAAATTTAAGTCCGAGACGTTTAATAAATTCACACACTTTCACACATTCGTTGTAACACAATTTCGCATGCCTATACAATCTTTACAATGCGACATGGGTGGTGAATTTGATAACACCGACTTTAAAAATTTGCAACCAAACATGGCATTCAATTTCGTTTTTCATGCCCCCATACCTCCCAACACAACGGGAAATCCGAACGCATGATTCGACGCATAAATGAAATCATCTTTACTCTCCTCACCCATGCGTCACTACCATCTTCGTTTTGGGTTGAGCTCTCCACACCGCCTCGTACCTTCACAATATCCTACCAACCAAACTCCACAAATTTCAAACCCCCCCTTCACTACTCTACCTTCGACAACCATCATACGACCACCTTCGAGTATTCGGATGTCTATGCTATCCGAACACCTCCTCCACTCGCCCACACAACTGAGTCACCGCTCTGCCTCGTGTGTATTCCTCGGATACCCGGCAAATTATCACGGTTATCGGTGCTTAGATCTCTCCACGGCCAAAACCATTTTTTCTCGGCACGTCACGTTTGATGAGACAAAATTCCCGTTCTCAAACCTGTCCAAGCCAAAACCTATCCACTCCTTCCTTGACCCATCCCCACTTATATTTACCCAACTCTACCAAAACTCCCAACCTACTGCCACACATCAATCTACGGTGCCCCACCAACCCAACACTCATGAACCACCAAGCCCAATATCACCCATTGACCCACAAAACACTCCTCCCTCACCCCCACCAATCCATTACCACAAGTTCCACCTTCTGACCCTATACTGACAAACAATAACCCCACCTCACAACAACAACACCCACACCCTCCAAACCATTCAACCCACTCCATGCATACCAGTTCCAAATCGGGCATCCTTAAACCTCGCCAACTACTATCTTTGAACACCGAAACCTCCCCCTCCATTTCACCTCTTCCCACTTCACATCTCACTGCTCTTACTGACCCTAACTGGAAGGATGCCCTGGTTAACGAATAAAAAGCTCTATTAGAAATAACACATGGGAACTAGTACCAAGACCGAGTAATGCACCTGTTATCCGTTGCATGTCGTTATTTAAACACAAATTCCATGCTGATGGTACCTTGGAAAGACACAAGGCTTGCCTTGTGGTCAATGGCAAAAGTCAAACTGTTGGAATCGACTGTGATGAGACGTTTAGCCCCTTAGTAAAACCTACTACGATTTGCACAGTTCTCAGTTTGGCCGTCTCAAAGGCATGGCATGTTCATCAATTAGATGTTAAAAATACATTTTTACATGGGCATCTTAAAGAAACAGTTTACATGTTTGAACCACCAGGATTCACGTCTTCAGAACATCCCAAATATGTGTGTAAGCTTAAGAAATCCCTCTATTGCTTGAAACAAGCACCACGGCTTGGTACCAACGTTTTGCAGGGTATATCTCCAGATGTGGTTTCAAAAGTAGCGTGTGTGACACATCCTTATTTGTCTATAAGGGAGACTAAATGGCTTATCTTCTCTTGTATGTGGACGATATCATCCTCACTGCTTCAAGTGACTCACTTCTCCAAAGCATAATCAAGTCTCTATCCACCAAGTTCAACATGACTGACCGTCAGCTACATCATTTTCTCGGCATTGCGGTGCACAGACAACAAAATGTAATATTCCTGTCGCAGTGCATATGCTGCTGACATTCTATCACGTGCTAACATGTCGACATGTAATCCTGTTAGCACCCCAGTCGAGGTCGGGTCCAAACTCAGCGCTAGTCAAGGTCCTCTCTTCTTAGATGGGTCTTTATATAGGAGTTTGGCTGGCGCCCTGCAATATCTTACTATCACACGACCAGACATCTCTTATGCGGTTCAACAAGTGTGTCTTTTCATTCATGCCCCTCGAGAGCCCCATTTTCAATTACTAAAATGTATCCTTAGGTACATCAAGGGCACTCTCTCTCAGGGTCTACATATAACACCTTCATCATCCACTAAGTTGACAGCATACTCAGATGCAGACTGGGGCGGTTGCCCGGACTCACGACGGTCCACATTCGGCTACTGTGTCTATTTAGGGGACAACCTGATTTCTTGGTCATCTAAACGCCAACCTACAATATCAAGGTCTAGTGCCGAAGCCGAATATCGAGGGGTAGCCAACACTGTGGCAGAGACTTGTTGGATCCGCAACCTCTTACTTGAGCTTCATGTGCCAGTTCGCCATGCCACCATTATTTATTGTGATAACATATCTACAGTCTATTTAGCCGAAAATCCGGTTCAACATCAGTGCACCAAACATGTCGAATTGGATATCCACTTTGTGCGTGAGAAAGTTCGCTTAGGTGACATCAAAGTCCTCCATGTTCCGGCCGATTATCAATATGCAGAAATCTTCACCAAGGGCTTACCTAAACACCTGTTTCAACGCTTTCGGACCAGTTTATGCCTTCGATCTCCTCCGGCTCAAACTGCAGGGGACTGTTAGCCAATAATATTCTTATGATATTATTGGCATATATCACAAAATATTGGATATTGATTTGCATTAATTTGTTAGTTAGGATTGATTGATATTTCCTTGTATAGCTCCTAATTAGCCTATGATTCTTGTATTATTTATATGGTTTTCTTTGTTAATGAGAGGTAGGGAAAATTCACAAGTTCACATTTACAACTTTTAACTCCAATACTTTTATCGTACTCCTCAATATAATTAGAAACTTTCGTTTATAACTTAACAAATTAACTTCAACTTTTACACATCCAGATTTCACGTACTTGTCTCAACATGCTAAATGTGTGATGGTTATTCTCTACTGCGTCTTTTAAACTTTGATCTTTGTAACGGTTCCATGATCACGGTGTAGCCATGAAACAACGATTAAAAGGTGAAGAAGCAGCGTCACATGGGATCAAACGATTAAGGATCAATTAATGATTGTGACCAAAGTAAACCTTCAACCCTGAGAAGCTTGATTTTGTGTTTTCGTAACAGAAAGATAAGGATGTTAGAGCATTCACAAGGATTTCTTATATTTGTTGTGAGTGTGTTAGTTATGTTATAAGGATTGATTGTGAGTGGTTGTGAGTGAAGAAGAGAGCAAATGTTACTGTTCATCTGTAAATATATAGGAACCCTGTTCATCCCTTATAATTTTTTTAATATTTTTGAAAATAGTTGTTGATGAATGAGAGAGAAAATGTAATGATAAAGGTACAAAAATATTATTTAATTAAATATGAGAGAAAAATAATATTTAATGTAATTATATGAATTTAAAAATAAATTGATTGTGAATGGTGTTAGGCTTTTTGACCATAAAAAAGTTAAATGAAGTGTTTTAATTTTTAATTTTTGAATTTAAAATGAATTGATTGTGAATGGTGTTAGGCTTTTTGACCATTGAAAAGTTAAATGAAGTGTTTTATTTTTTAATTTTTATAATTTAGGATAAACAAAAGGAATTTTTTTCTTTTTTTTGGTTTGTTTCTTGCTGCCGTCAAAAGGGAATAAAATAAAAACAAAACAAAAAGGTGGTGTGAATTTTTTTTGGGTAATTTTGGCTGTTGACATAAAAAGTCACGCAAAGAAAAAGAATAATATTTTAGGGTAATTTAATAGCTTAGTATGTTTGTAAAATTTAGTTATTAAAAGACTTTATGAATTATTAAAATACGTTTTAAAGTGAATTAGACATATGTTATGTCTCATCGATTTAGATTAAGACGCTACCAAACTGCCCCTAAAAGAAGTAACAATTTAATAGCTCCACTTATTGGTGAAGTTAATTGTGAAGACCAAAAGAGTTGGCTCGTGTTTGTGGTTCCTGTTCGTTGCAACAATTTATATCGTACCTTTAACCCGTATTTGTTTTGATTTTGTATTCTTAAAGTAATTTTGTTCCAAGTATATGACGACTATTGTATGACTCTAGCATATCTATGGAAGACCTTGTATCGCTCTAATATTGGTGATGGTGGGTTTGAAATGACCGACTCTAATAGTCTCCTAGTTTTTACTCTCGTTTGAGAGATTTTTTCACGCCAAAATCTGGTGTGTTTTCATATATATTTTTATATTGTTTGTGAGTTGTTTTGATTGCATACAAAATACCCTATGTCTCCCACATGTACATTTGACTTGGGAAAGTTTGGTCAGACATAATGAATTTCATAATTTTTATTTATCGTTTGTGACCAGTTGAGTGTTTTCCCCATTAGAGTGGTATCAGAGTCATTGGGTTTTATTATTGGGTTAAGAATTGATTGAACATTGGAACCATATTAGTAGTGAGACTCATTCTCGTACTTTGTGGAACAAGCTTGAATAGTTGTATGCTCAAAAGACCGGGAGCAATAAATTATTCTTATTAAACAGTCCATAAACTTAAAATACCATGACAAAACTCCCATTACTGATCATTCAATGCTTTTCATGGTATTATTAAGCAGCTTGCAGAAATGGGTATTAAGTTTGAAGACAGGATATAAGATATATAGCTCCTTAGTATTTTAATGGATTCTTGGAAGACTTTTAGGACATCATTGTCTAACTCTGCAACAAATGGTGTTATCACTATAGAATTGGCTAAAGGCAATATTCTAAATAAAGAGATGAGAAGAAAATCACAATATTGGTGCATTTATGTGTGTCCATTACTTGTCGAATAAGCTAGATAGAGCGTGTGTTGAATATTGTTTAGATATATGAGTTTAAAAAGGTTTCTGAGCACATGACATGAAACCTGAACTGGAGTCCTACGCTAGTAGGAGCGTAGGAGTCATGTCCTGTATATAGCAGTGTCATGCGCTTGGAACATAAGCTTTGGGTTTGAGAGGAGAGAACTTGTCTGTTATCTCTAGATTGTCAATGATGTATACGTTTTCGGTATGTTTTGGAAGCTAATAAAAACGTGTTAAATGTTATGCTGCCAAAATTTCTACCGAAATAGTATTCTATATCCAAACTTCTGTCGAAACACACTGGATCCTGAACTTTCACACAATATTCCTCTTACCATTCAGATGTCTTAGTCACAAATAGCAGGAGGAGAAGTCACAGTAGAGATTCGAGTAACATACTATAACATCGTAACAAGTCTAAAGGAAAGCTTACTTATCTTGAGTCCTATCATTGTGGTAGAATAGAACACGCGATTAATTTCTGCAGACAACTTAATAAAGAGAACAAGAAGGCCAGTTACAATAATAAAAATACAATCATAAGAAAGATAATGGTGGTAACAACATTGCTGAAGTTAACATTGATATTGAAAAATTCTATACTTTTTTACGACTATGATATGGTGAACATCGCACGTGATGACTCGAGTTGAGTTATTAATAGTGGTGTCACTTGTTACGTGACACCACAATGGGATTTTTATTCATTTTATACCCCTGGTGATTTTAGGGGTTCTTACATTGGGAACAATGGTACATCAAAGATTGTTGGTATTGGATATGTTAGCTTGAAGTTTATATAATAATTCTAAGCTAAATCCATCAAGAATATTATAGATTGTCATATAAGTCAAGCATGGAGGTAGGAGGATAACCATCTTTAACTCATTTGTAAGATTCACCAATGCACAAATCATCACAAGGATGATTCAGATGGTCATGAATGAAAGAAAATGCTTCACTAAAACTATGAATCAACCAAGTAAGCAAGCTAGGTGCATGTATCCCGAACAATGGCAACATTTGGGGACGTGTCGTAGCCTTGTTACTCAAATGAAGGTTGGACTACTTTTAGTAGTTTAAACATAGAAAACATCAAGTGAGGTGGTGGAATGAGATTAGGATAACCAAGGCTTCCAATAATTCACACCTATACCAAAAGACAAGTCTTGTTACAAGAATCATAACAAGCTCGGATGTTTTCATCACTTGTGGGTTGTGTAAACCCCTTTCAAAACAGAAAGTTTAGAGGTGTTTGCACCTCTTAAACTCATAAGAATCTATCTCCAACAATCCTCATAAACTTAGATAGGTTCAAGAACATGTAGGGACAAGATTAAGTTAAGAAAAACATGATTTGTACAAGTTTAACAAACGGTCTTCCAAACCAGAAAGTTTGGACCTCAAAATGGTGATGTTATACCTTGGTTTGCCATGGCAAACCTTTGGAAACACTCCTAAAGGTGTTCCAAGCTTTGTAGTGGAAGACTTGATGAAGAAAAGATAAAGAAAGTGAAGTATAGTGCTCACTTTCGCACTTTGAATAATCTGAGTTTTCTGATGTTTCAACTGATTTGAGAGTATTTTGAAGGTATAGAGGAGTTTGGAAAGTGAAAATGAGGTGATGGCTTGCTTTTATAATGGTTAAGTAGGGTTTTGGTGTTTAATGAAGGTTTGAGTTGATTGGGTGAGAAGAGAGGTGGGGAAGAAGGCCAATCTGCAGCTGGGAAATAACCCGCCGCGGATTCAGGCTTGTTGCGTTACGCGAAGCTTAAATAAGAAGGGTGTCGCGTGACGCGGCGCTATTTTTTGTTGGCTGAAGTTTGTTATTTCACAGTTTAGCCCCTAGACTTCCTATAATTCATCATTTTATGCATAAACTCTAGCATATAACATATTTTCAAGTATGTAAAACGTATATAAGAATAATTCGTGTATCGAGAATGTATGTACGAATGTTTGCACGTATAATAAGTATCAGTTTGTGTATAAATGATGGAATAATAAGCACGTATAAAGTATGAATTTCATTACGATCAAAGTCTCGGATTACAAAGTTTGAATTGAAATATGAATACGATACGAATATAAGTTTTCATAAATAGAAATGCGATTACACTTTCTAAATAAGGAAAGTACAAATATGCGAAGCGTTACAAAAAGACTCCTCTAAATACACCACAATTAAATGGTTCAGTAGAACATATGAGTAGAACATTGGCTAAAAAGGTTATATGATTACTCTCACATGCTAGGTTTCCTAATTCCTTATAGGGTGAAGCTACAAACATTGCAATATAGTTTTACTAATCTTACTCCTTATGTTCCTTCGTCTTGTAATGTTCTTGTAAGGGTTTGGAGTGGCAAAGATGTTTCATACAATGATTTGCGGGTCTTTGGATGCAAGGATTTTGTGCATATTCCTAAATATGAATAATCAAAGATTGATGTGAATACTAAGTCATGTATACTCCTTGGTTATTAGCAAGATAAGTTTTGATACAGGTTTTATGGTCCAATTCTGAAGAAACTCATAAGATGTCATAACATTGATTTTATGAAATATCAAATTTGAAAGATATTGAGAAGTCAAAGTTCCTCAACACACCGATAATCTTACTAATTTGGATCTAGTTCCTCCTCAGCACTCTGAGTCACATAATGAAGATGCGATTCAAAATGATGAACAACATCCCAGTAATACAAATACTCTAGAGCAATCCGAGTTAGATGAGCGTTCTCATCCAAAGTTATCAATACTAGATATGCTAGCATTTGTCTCACTTGGGCGGCCTACGATAGATCATCATCTTTCCACCAGTTTCTTCAATTGATGAGTGTCACACCCCGACCCGCAGCGGAATAAGAGTCGGGGCATAATTGAGTTATCACTAAAGCTCATGATGTTTACTAATATGTTTCATATTTATTAAATTCAAAATTACATCCTCAATATTCCAAACAAGTTCATACAATTACAAAGAAAAGTAACTAAATAAACAATCCAAAGTCTAAACCGATTTATTCTTCTAAGCCATCCTATATGTTTCTTGCTGCAACTGGATCACCTGTATCATGTGTAAAAATGTGGGTTTTTGGGTCAACAAAAGTTAGCGAGTGAACCTTATTAGAAAACATTAATTATTGATTTCTTGTTATAATTAATATGGAAAAATTGTGCAATAATCATATGTGAGCAAACGTAAATAATCATACAATAACATAAAATAACATACAATAACAAACCACCTTGCATGAATATATGACATGAATGATAATGTAAATGTTGGCAACGTCACGTTCACGCTCATAGGTAATGGGGAACGGTTCCGCTCATAGGTAATGGGGAACAGACGGCATATGATGAATGTATGTGCGATCAAGGCTCAATCAAACGGAGCCAATCGTATGTTGGCAACGCCTCGTTCACGCTCATAGGTAATGGGGAACGGCTCACGCTCATAGGTAATGGGGAGCGGCGGCCTATGATAATGTATGTACTGAAAATGATAAATTTAATCTAAACATTAACCACACAAACAGTTGATACATATTGAATACACATTTGATCATGGATATGATGGATGCACAATTGTTTGAATGTAATAAATAATAAGACACATGATACACCCCAAAAACGTGATTAAAACGAGGAATTTGTAGAGATTCACTCACATTGGGTGCGTTCGTTTGATGATGCTGAATGCGCACGAGTTTAGAGGATTGATCGACGAGGAATAACTAACCTAAATAATAACGAAAAGGTACGGTAAATAAGTGAATTTTATTATTAATTTTAATAGGATTTTTAGATATATTTTTATGAGTTTAAGGTTATTTTCTAACTTTAAAAACATTATTTTTAAGTATTTTTAATTGATTTTTAAATTAAATAAATAAATAAAAATATAAAAAAAATGTTGACTTTTTTTTGGGTTGACCGTTGACTATTGACTTTGACTTGTTGACCGGTTCGGTCGTGTATATTGTTTGCACTGAGTGAGGTTCGAACTTGTGACCTCCCGTACGCGTGCACGCAGCTCTACAAACTGAGCTACGTGTCTAACCCGAAATATTTCTGTTTTTAATTATATTTATATACTATTTAATTTATTCCAAAATTCATTTATTTTAAAAAGGATTTTAATTCTATCGAACCGGCGTGCGTAACAGGTCTCGAACCCGGGACCTGTTGATTAACGTTGCACACAGTCCACCGCTGGACTGTGTGTCTAGCCTGGTTAAAACACTTGTTTTTATTTCTCTTATATACTAACTGGAAGTTTTCATATTTGGGTTTTATAAAAAGTCTGAATATTGTGACGAATCGAAACAAGGACAGACTCGAACCCGGGACTCTATGATTCAAATGCACACAGTCCACCGCTGGACTGTGTGTCTAACCCGAGATATAACCCGATTTATATTAAGTATATACACAGTCTAAACTTGATCTTCTTCGTTAACAACACAGACAAACGATTTATTCTACTGTTCTTGTTTAATTCGATTGACGGACATATAATTGATTAAAATGAAATGGACAGGGAAGGTTTTGGGAATGAACGTACCGGAATGATGACTTTTCTCAGAACTCCGGCAAAGTCGTCGGCTCTGTTTTATGAACTCCGTCTGAGCGGACCAATTAACAGTTTTGATTAACAAATTGTGAAATTGAAGGACTAAACAAGAGTTATCAGAGAGTTTAGATGCTCATACCGATTCACAGCGTGATTTAGAAATTTTCAGAAGTTTTCCGGCGATTGCAGATTATCCGGTATCGTCGTCTGGGACCGATTCTGATTGAAAGGTTTGAGTTAGCAAAAGTCTAACAACAGATAGAAGATGAAAGAATTGAGAAATTACCGTTTTGATGAATGACACGGTTTTTCGGTGAAAGTTCGGCGAGTTCAGAAAGCGTTTCCGACGAACAGAAAATAGAGCGAAAGTGAAATTGGAGGTTCTGTGAGTGTTTTTGAGTCGCGAGATGATGATATTGCCGGTGTAAATCAGGAAGTAAATGATTTCGGTTATTAAACCCGAAAATCATATGAATTCAAGTTCAATAAAGGCTGAATTGATTAAGAACGTCGGTCGTAATGATTTCATCGGTTATAACCAGTAATATCAACACTCAAACGTCTGGAAAGTTGAAAGCCGATTACCCCTTCAGTTTTGTCGCAAACAGATCAATTCACGGGTGAACTTATGTTTTATTTGTTTCCTAGATTACACAAAGACATCAAGTGGCGGAGTGGTTAAGTGTTTGATGTTAAGGTTTCCGGCTGACCCGGGTTCGAAACCCGGCAGCCCCTTTTCATTTTTAATTGTTTTAATTTTATTTTTTAACAATTTTAATTTCCATAATCTAAAATGTTTATTAGTTATGTATTGTTTAAAATTAAAATAAGCATTAAATGAGCAACGAAAATTTGAAACTGATTATTCGATTAATAAACGAAGCGGGTTTGGAAAACCCGTTTTTCGACGGATGTTACAATGAGTATGTATTAGACACCGATGCGAGGAGCCCGAGTGCTATACAAAGGCCATGGAAGATTAGCATAAAAGGGAATGGGTTTCACTTATGCAAGATGAGATGAATTCCCTGTATGAGGATAGTACTTTTGAGTTGGTGAAGTTGCCTTTGGGCAAGGGAACTTTGAAGAGCAAGTGTGTCTTCAAGGTGAAGACTAAAGATCACACATTATGACCTTGGTACAAAGCTAGATTAGTGGTTAAAGGGTTGAGTCAAAGAAAGAGTACTGATTTGGATAAGATTTTCTCTCCAGTTGTGAAAATAAGTTCCATTTTGGTGATTATAGGTTTAGCTTCTAGCCTTAATCATGAGGTTGAGCAAATGGAGTTCAATGCAATGTTCCTTCACGATGACTTTGACAAGGAAACCCGTATGTAACAATCTAAGGTTTTTAAGTTAAAGGTAAAGAAAATTATGTTTGTAAACTTCAAGAGTCTTTATGGGTTAAAGCAAGCACTAAGACAGCGGTACAAGAAATCTGAGTCAGTCAAGACTACTGAAAGGCTATTTTAGATCATTATGTTTTCTTCAAGATGTTTGGTTATGAAGATTTTATCATTTTATTACTTTTTGTTAATGACATGTTGATTGTTGGAAAACCTGTAAAGAGAATTGTAAGAAAAAGATTGAGCAAGTCATTTTCTATAAAAGACATGGGGCCAATAAAACATATTCTCAACATTTGATTACTAGAGTTAGAGCTTTAATGAAGTTGCACATGTCACAAGAGCAATACCTTGAGACAGTGCTTTGCAGATTCAACACGCCTAAAGCTAAAGTTTTTAGTTCACCTCTTACTCCCAATTTTAAACTAACCGATAAAAAATATCTTTCTTATAAGAAGGAGACTGAATAAATGGATAGAGTTCCATATGCCTTGGTAGTTGGAAGCTTGATGTATGCAATGATATGTACAAGGGCTAACATTGCCCAAGCAATATGTGTTGTAGTCGGTTTATGTCAAATCCACGTAAGAAGCATTGGGAAGTAGTTAAGTGGATACTTACATATCTATGTGGATTCCAAATTGGGTATAACTTTGAAAATGTAGGACAATGCTTGTTTGT
The DNA here is from genome assembly GCA_947069175.1 of Scalesia atractyloides. Lineage (NCBI taxonomy): Eukaryota > Viridiplantae > Streptophyta > Magnoliopsida > Asterales > Asteraceae > Scalesia > Scalesia atractyloides. Next base: position 78,257,738 of record CAMTDV010000003.1, on the reverse strand, counting down.
TATATGAATTCTGATATGGCAGGTTATAAGGATAACATGAAATCTACTTTTGTATATTTGATGACATTTGTAGGAGGAGTTGTGTCATGGCAATCAAGATTGCAAAAGTGTGTTGCTTTGTCTATCGTAATGGTTGAGTATATGTCAACAACAAAAGCATGAAAAGAACTATTGTGGTTGAAAAGATATACACACGAGCTTGGCTTTATGCAACAGCGCTACACGGTCCTTGTGATAATGAAAATGCTATTCATCTTACAAAGAATTCAATGTTTTATAAAAGGACAAAATATATTGATACGAGATATCATTGGATTAAGGATGCTTTTCATGACAAATGGTTTCAACTTGATAGAGTTTATACAAATGATAATTATTTTGATATGTTGACCAAAACTTTTGCAAGGGGAAAAGTTGATATGATCAGGACCTTTGATTACACATTATACGAACTTTGTCTCTACCGTCATTGGATGTCTAATACCACATTCGTGTAGACCACTAATTATTGACTCATCTTCATTTGAGTTTGCTCAATCTTATGGAAGATTCCAAAAAGATTCCCCATATCTTGTTTAACTAATTGTTTTGTATATATAAAGACAATAAGAGTAAGGTCAGGGGAAGGTATGAACATTTCTTAGGCCAACCTCGTCACCTCCTAGCTTGTACATGTCAACATCAAAGAACCCGTTAGAAGGGGCCAAAGACCAGGGTCTCTAGACAACCTTCCAATGCTCAACATTAGTAATTCATCCCATGAGAATGTACAAACATGAAACATGGATGTATGTATAAGTATAAGAGAGATAGAGAATGCTTAGGGAGGTTGTGGTCGAGATCCAGCGGTTAGCTAGTAGCTGTGGTGGTTCCAGGTTGCATAGTTCGTGGGTTAGAAGCTGCTGATGTAGTGCCTTAGGAGCTCGTGAGCTTACAACTCATAGGGTCAGCATCTCAGCTTAGTGTATTGTGTTATAGAGAGAGAATGTAATTCTAGAGAGAGTTATGTTGCAGCGAGAGAGAGTAAATAGCTGGTAAGTCCAGGCCAACTGGGGATTGGATGAAGTGAGAGGGTGGACCCTCTATTTATAGATAGAGAATCCTAACCCTAATGGGCTTGGTTGTGATAGGCCGGGCTGGCCCACTAAACCTATTCTCTTGTTTGGGCTGTTAAGCTCCTAGCTTCCTGCTTCCCAGCTTTGCTGAGTGTCTCCGGGCACCTGCACCATCAGTATAAGTTAGTTTACAAAACGTAATTTTATAAAGACATTTAAGTGCATGCTAATAATCTTACCCTTGAGATAAAATCGTATTCATTTTTTACTCAAGGTACGCTGACGTAGTTGATTCTCCGTGGCCTTTTTAGTAGGTAGATATCATTGATTTTATGTTGTTGAACGTTTTGTCGTTAGTTGAATTATTCCTACACACAACGATTGATACATGGTTCGATGGTGTGTGCAACTATAAGTCTTCCATCTTTAATCATTTACTTAATACATACCCTGGAGTAATACGATTAATAAACACTATTGTGTGTGTGACTATGAGCTTTCTGATTTGCGCGATTCTTGCTCTCCAAGTTATTAAGCACCATCGTGGACTGCTGAAGTGGCATCTAGCCAAAAACGTCGATGAGCAATGCACAACTTGATTGTGTCATTGGCCCTAGAGTCTCTGTTCACCTTTCTGGAATATCTTTTTATTGCTTTTCGTATATTTTTTTCATGCGCATCATATAATCACATTGTCTAAGTTCTACCATAAAAATATGTAGTTAACATTTGGGCATGTATGCACCAACATTTTTAAATGGTTAAATATTACATTTACTTTCATACAATTATGAATAAGTGTTTGCTAGAGAAAACTAAAGTAGGTTTAAGTATTTGTACAAACAATTTAGTGATGCATAGTTAATGTAATTTCGAGATATAATACAATTAAGAATACAACATGTAACTTAATAAATTATCCTAAAAATATAAAATTTTAATAATAAACTAAAATAGAAAAACAAGTAAATGTGGTGGAGAACTTGAATAGTCCTCGGTGGAAAAGACAACGTGAAGTTGGTAGGGTAGGAAACAAGCCGGGCCAAATCTTAGCATTGCAAGAAAGCTTTTTATGAACTCATAAATAGATGTCCTTTACATCATGTGCCCTTCTGGTTTTGCTTCATGTGAATCCTTACTATCCCATCAAAATCCACACAAAAGAAAGAAATATAATATTTTTATCGATCAATTTCCATACCCAAAAAAGGCTCAAATGACTTTTGATTTGGTGTTTAATGCTTCAAATTGTTAAAAGAAGATCCATGTGTAAAAGCATGAACAAAACTCTCATACTTTATATATTATGCTTTGATATTTGTACAAATTGTCAAAAATGCAGAGCCAAATGGCCCAAATATGTAATTATAATATGAAAACTAATAAACACTAAAATTTTATTATTTTTATGCTCCAATTTAGTATGAAACTTAGAAAATGATCATGAGCATTCTTAAGGGAGCATTGCAAATCCTTTTTTTAATTTAAATACACACGCGTAACGACAGAGTTAGTGTCAAATAAAAACTAAAATTAATATGAGAATTGTAACAAGTGAGTTGAACGTTGACCATAAGTAAGACTACACTAGAGTATGTAGGTGTCATGTAAACATTGGAGGCTTTGCCCTTCACATTATAAAATGAAAGGGGATGATGAAAAGCATGGGCAAGGGCAAATGAGCAAAAAGTTAAGTAGGGTAAAGTTGGTGAAGAGCTCCACGTTCTCCCGTCGAGATCTTGTCTTAGCTTTTGGGCAACACCCCTTTTTTGTTCAGCGGGGAGGTGTGGTGGGTGTAGAGGGGCTCCCCCTTCTCTCCACGCCACCACTCCTTCTAGTGTAATAAATGTTTGGTTTGTTAGGGGTGCACGTGTACAAAATGGAAGAACTAAATGGCTGGGAGAGGCAAAACGGGAAAATTTTAGTATCATTGATGCTTATTTAGTTTCATCATTTTTTAAAACTCATATAACTTTTACATATTTTATTATTTTATTATATTTTAATAAAACTATGCCATAAAATCGAGAATTTATTTACCTTTTACAAGAGGCTATTATATAAATTTTATAATAGAAATTGAAAACAACGTCAATACATTGTGTTATAACTACCCGCAATAATTTAATATAAGTGTGCTTAATTATAAAAAGAAGTTGTGCAATTATAAACATAAGTTACATAATTATTTATATAAGTTGTGTAATATTGTGTGTAATTATTTATATGCTTTGCATATACCCCTTGCCCAAGGACATGTGTCGCCCCAAACCGATTTGTACACCTCACATCTTAAAATAAAATTGTACAATAACCTCCTTCTCTCCCAATTTTTTTTTGTATATATACACATGCATGTATACGTATATATGTATGTAAGAGGGATGAGTTTATAAAATCATAAAAAATGGAAATGAAGTAAACACATTAATATTTTAATCTAATATAACTCTAATCAAATAAAATTCGTAACACTTCAAATTATTTTAGTAAAGCAAACCACTCTTTCTGCGCTGTCCGAATATTAAATCACAAATGATATCGGTTTTAAAATCAAAAGCAACAGTTAAATCAAATCAAACAATTTATATAATAAAAACAAACATTTTTAACTTTTCATGTAGACACCATACACGATATAAATGGTTGATTTCTGGTCTATACAGGCTCTTTAAATTTAGTCGTAGTGTAAGTGAAAGTGTGAATTAGAGTTGATAATTCGAATAATTTTCAAAAATGTAGTAAAATTTGCCAAAAACCTGTCCCAAAATGATATTAAAATAGTTGTTGAAAACAACTCTCAGTATTGACAAAATATATAAAATTGGAAAACTAAGAATCCCTTCTCCATTTTGCACCAGAATTCACAAGTTTGATATAAGCATTCTTGAAATCTTCAAAGAACAAATCTTGATCATCAGCATACTTTGAGATCCACCTGAGAATAGTAAAAAGTGTAAGCGATTCGTTTGCTTTCAAATTATTAACCAATTTCAACACGACATGACAAGTCAGTGTCGGTAGTCAAAGGCGCACGCTCGAGACGAAAACGCAATGATAAAAAAATATGTATAACATGCACAGACAAATAATACATTAATACTACCCAAATAAACACTGATATTCTAGTTTAATTTGGACGATTTCATGGTTTGATCGTCTATATAAATCGTCCGACAGTTTATCATAGTGGTCTCAATTATAACACTTAAAAAATGAGATTAATAGAGTAGTTTGTACCTTAAGCATTCCTCGTCCTCAACTAGAGCACGATCAGAAGGAAGACCGACCATACTTGTCATTCCAGCTGAACACATAAAAATAGAATAAATTATAAACACCACGATAAGTTTTGCCACAAGAAAACGGTAACATTATTTTCAAATTTCAAGCCAAAAGCATGTGACAAACCCGAAGATAGCCATGGCTTCTCCAACAGTACTTTGTAATACGCATTATCGAAAATAACCGGATTTCCAAAACCTTTGCTTCCAAGAGTATGCGCACCAGATAATGCTACAAGTTCTTGTGTTCTGGAAAGAAAAAAAAAACCCCATTGTTTTTGTTAAAATAGAGGAATATAATGATTTAGTCAAACATGGTCAAGATATTCTCGTATTCACTTACGAAAAACCTTTTCGTTGAAAACTCTGTTTCAATCCGAAGGCATCTAACGTTTCTTCCGGAAGTTTTCCCTCGGGATCAGGTACCCTACAAGGAAAAACACAACATTATAACGATAATGTGAATCTTGTTACAGCAATCACAGTGCATATATCTCACCTTATTTTATAGAACGTGTGATAAAAATTAGCCCCTTACATCGAATCTAATCTGCCTAAGCGAACGGGGATTTTCGGACCTCCACATAAAGAGACGGCTTCGGCTCCAGCCACCGCAATCATATCAGCCATTGACACTGTAATTGAAGAGCAAAAAATCAGAAAGATATTAAAATTAGAGTAAAATGCCCCATTTGTCCTTGAGGTTTGGCCAGTTTTGCGACTTTCGTCCAAAGGTTTGTTTTTCCGCATCTGGATCCAAAAGGTTTGAAATCTTGCCATTTTTACCTAGCTCGTTAACTCCATCCATTTTCCCGTTAAGTCAGGGGTATTTTGGTCTTTTTAACTATATTATTTTTGTTTTTTTATTCAGTAAGGGTAATTTGAATACTTGTACATAAAGTGAAAAAGGACCAAATTGCCCTTTAAGTTAACAAAAAAATACCCCTGAATTAACGTAGAAAAATGGATGGAGTTAACGAGCTGGATGAAAACGGCAAGATTTCAAACCTTTTGGTTCCAGATGCGGATAAACAAACCTTTGGACGAAAGTCGCAAAACTGGCGAATCCTCAAGGATGCAAATGGCATTTTACTCTAAAAATTATGCTACTAACAGTAAAAATTACACGTAATGATGAAACGAAGCATAACCTGGCTGTTTCTCGTCCACTATCTTTTTAGCTTCCACCAGAATCTAAACAATAAAGTTAGTTTCAGGTGAAAAGAACACATGCATATCAACAAAATTTGTAAACAAGTGGAAGTGAAAATAACCTTTAATGGTTTTTTAAGACCTTTATTTTCGGGTCTATCGAGTTCAAAAGATATGGAGCCAATCATGCCACCTGAAATAACAGTAGAAAGATATAATTACAATAAAGGCATGACTTAAGGAAATTGAATTAAGTAATGATAATAATCATACCCGAATCATCATCCATTTCGTACGTTCCTGCGTCATGAAAAACCAAGCGAAGAACACCTGCGGCTTTACTCTTGGATAATACTTTTCTTATCTCTTCCTGTACTAAGACTAGATCACTGACAGCAAATATTAATCTTGTTAAACTTTGTTTTGTGAAACATTTCTTTGTATGAAATAGACTAATAGAGTGTGTTATTACTTTGCATCATGAGTCGAGTTAGAGACTTACTCTGCAGCAGCATAAGCATTGGCACCAGAAAGTTGTATTGATTTAGGCAGAGGCAAAAGAAATGTGATCATAAAATTCATCAATCTCCTGCTATATGAAGTGCTAACATGATTCTCATCTGCATCACATATAAAAGTTATAATTTAAACCAAAAAAAGTAAAAAAAAAAAAAACACTCTAGAGCTTGAAACAAACATTCATCTAAAGTTTTTAGGGTTTATCTAATTGCTATATTAAACCCTAACAGTTGTCCTGTTCATCATCCTTTTTGTATGAACCAAAATTCATGACTTATTGTTCACAACTGAGAATAGTATGGATACAATTTCAAACAGATATCAAATAAAACCATAATCGTGTACGTTATATCTTCAATTTAGGGAAACTGTACGCAAAGTTGTAACCGGATTGAATAATGACAATTGACCTGAATGAGAAACGGATGATGACGTGGAGCAAAGGACGGGTCTAACGGCAGTGTAGGTGCAGCCGTACTCGAATTTCCAGCGAGATTGAGCGGGAAATTGAATGTATAGATGCCGGAAGCAGAGGTTGAAGCCAGTGATGGACATCTTTTAAGTAACGGATAAGAACTCGTTGTCTTTGCTGATATGTGTTGCATAAAATCTGGATATTACAAGTTTCTCCCCTGGTTATGCTTGATGATAGGAGTCGGTGAATTTCAACAGTTCAACGGTAAGTTCGTTTACCTATTAAATAAACAAACATAAATAAGAAATTTTGTTAGTTTAGTTAAATGAACGAACATAAACAGAGACAGGGTCGTTCAAACATTTTTGGAGACCCTAAATGAACTACGAAGAGGGGCCCTAATTTCACCCATAAACTCTCCTCCAATCCCGATGGACCCATCGCCATGGGTGATAATGGTTACCTTTTTCGTCTAGTGATTGCCAAAAGCCTAGAAATTGAAAGCAGATTGCGATGGGAAGTGGGAACGATGATTGCGTTTGTATTTTAGGGGCTTTAGGCCGCTGAATAACGATGATTAGGTCGATGGTTGTTTTGTAATAGCTAGAAATTAATGCGAATTAGCTTTGAAACTGGGTCTTTTTTATGCTAAACGATATTTACTTTGGGCTCCGTCAATGAAAAACTAGTTTAGTTTTGATATAAACGTATTTATTGGGCCTAACACATATACTATATATTAAAACTTTCTAAAAACTTGGAGGCCTTAGGCCCGTGCCAAGGTTGGCAAGTGTAACGCTTCGCATTTCTGAACTTTCCTTGTTTGGAAATTGTGGTCGTAATTCTAATTTTAGAAACTTATATCCGTATTCTTTCTGAACCTCGTAATCCAAGACTGTGACCTTAGCAAACCTCCTATTCTATACATATGTGTTTTACGTTTAATCAATCATTAAAAACGTGTTTTCTCACAAACCGATACTTATTATACGTATAAATACTCACCCATATATTCTCGGTACTCGAATCATGCTTTACGTATACATTCTATACTTAAAAACATGTTAAATTGCAAAGTTATAGCTTAAAATGATAAAAGAAACGGAGTTCAGGGGCCAAAATGTGAAATATCAAACTTATGCCGGACAAAGGAGGCGCCGCTCACGCGATGCCCTCCCCTGTGGGCTACCCGTAACGTCTAGCCCCTTGATCCGTAGAATGTTGTTTCCTTTCAGCAGATTAGCCATTTTCTTCCATCTTTCTCTTCCCCAATCACCATTCAAACTCTTTAAACCCCAAACCCTAATCCTTCCTTATAAAACCAAGCCTCCATCACCTCATTTTCATTTTTCAATTCTTCCACTCTTCAAAAACACTCTCAAATCAGTTGCATTTACAAGTTATGGCAGAATTCTCTAAGTGCCAAAGTGAGCATCTACCTCACTTTTCTTCATCTTTTCTTCCACTTCAAAGCTTGGAACACCTCTAGAATTGTTTCCACAAGACTACCATGGTAATCTAAGATGGGACATCACCATTGTGAGGTCCAAACTTGTTGGGCTTGGATTATTAAAGGTTTATCATTAGGGATGTATTTGGGATTTTGGGGTTAATGTGGGCTTCCTAGTGCCTAATGGGCCTAGGGTTGTAATTATGGGCTTAGCGATGCTCATAAATAGAGGGGCTAGGTCATAGAGAATAGGTTAGAGAGTCGAAAGTAAAAAACTTGTATCTGACATCTTTGGTGTATGCAAGTTGAGATTATTCAAAGTTATTCAAGTTGTTCTTCTTCCTAATCATAATTTCCGCTACTGATTAGGTTAGTGATACCTGTTTGATCCATTTACGGGACTTACAATTGGTATCAGAGCCTGTTGTTCTAATACAGGCTCCGGGTATTGCTGATTGAAGAAGTTTTTGAAGTGTGTGCTGCTGTTTGGATCGTTTTTTGGTGTTCCGGATCACTGTTCATCGTCGGAAGGCTACTGTTCCAAAGAACTCGAAGAACTTTTGCAGAATTCGGATCTGGTACTGTTCCAGATTCTGAAGAACACGAAGAAGGTTCTCACAATTCAGATTAACCACTGTTCCGGATTCCGAAGAACACGAAGGTGATCATCCATCTAGGATTGATCCCGGACTGTTGCTTGTTCCGGATTGTAATCCGAGTTACTGTTGCGGTTTTTGAATTCTTTGAATCTCGGAATTCAGTTGCAGAAAAGGCGGGTCACTGTTACGGTAAGGATCACTGTTCCGGATTTTCATCAGATAAGACAGGCATTCCGGATTCTCCATTCCGGATTCTTGATTTCGGATTTATATTCAGAGTTGGCTATTCCGGATATACATCTCGGATTCTCCACTTTGGATTTGCATTTCGGATTTGCATTTCGGTCTTCTTATTTCGGATACATCTCATTTCGGGTTTTCCATTTCGGATCTTTCAAGTCGGGTTTTTCAAGTCGGATTCAGCAATCCGGATTGCTCAATTCGGATTTGTAGTCCGGATTACTCATCAATTCGGATAATCTTTCTGGGTTGACCATCTTTGACTTCAGGATTGCCATTTCGGATTAGCTTCTTTCCGGGTTGACCATCATTGACTACAAGATTGACCATTTCGGATTCAGTACTGTTCATCAGAAACACTTAAATTAATTAAACTCTAAATCAATTTGGTAAATTTTTAATTAATTTAATTACAATGGCTGGATTCATGACCGCACAAGATCTGACAAATGCCACTCTGGCTGCCTGCAATCGCAAACATTAGCCCTCCACCAAGAGCGGATCAGGTAATTGGCACTTCCACCAAAGTGCCACGTTTATTGTATGGGGATGAATACTACGAGTGGAAGTTCTGCTTCGAACAGTACTCCAAGGCTAAAGAACCCGGCGTGTGGAGATGCATCATGAATGGTCCAAGAACCATAGTGTACAGCACAGAGCAAGATCCAGAAATGAAAATTCCCAAGCCCATGCACCTATGGACTCCAGAGGACATCAAGATCATAGAGGAAGATGAGAAGGCTTCGGGAACTCTGACCATGGCTCTAGGACCTGATATTTCTATCGCGGTCAGAAACTGTAAAACCGCAAAGGAGGTTTGGAGTGAGTCGCAAATTCTTTACGAGGGAAATGCCAACATGAAAGCAAGTAGGGTGAATCAGCAATTCAGCTCGTTCGATCACAAATATGGGGAAACTATCGAAAACCAGATACGTCGCTATGTCAAGCTGGTTTCCCAGATGATTTCAGCTAAGATCACCCTCACCAACAGTGCCATGAACCGACAGTTATGAAATTAACTGCCCAAAAGTTGGGAGGCAGAAGTGGGCATGATAAAAAAGACGAAGAACATGAATTATGTCACTCTCACTGAGATGATAGCTACTATCAAATCATGTGAGATTGACAACAAGCAGAGGGAAATCAACCATCTAGGCAGTTTGATGGCCGCAGGGATGACATGGCAGAACGCGGCTTTAATGTCACAGAATCTCATCTATAGTCCTCTGCAAGGAAATGCACAAGCACCGGGTGGATCATACGTGGTTTCCAGTCCTATAGCTACGCCTCAGAACACTCAGTATGTGTATGGTTTTCAATCTCCAAATCCCACAACGGTTTCAGCTGCTCAAGTTCACACACAGTACCATGCTCAGTATTCTAACATGGTTTTTAGTCCTGCAACTCCTCAAACAGTGCAACAAGGCATCATTCCTCAAACTGCTGAACCAGTGCCTGCACCTGCTCAACCCGCGCCCAACTCTGCGTTTCTCACTAAGGAACACGAAGAGAAACTGGCTATTGCGGCATCAATGATCAAAAGCTTAAACGCCTTCCTGGCAGGTGATCTGACCCCTCCATCTATTCTTCCAACCGAAGTTGATTAGATCATGGAGGAGGACCTGGACGAGATCGATGTTTCTTGGAATTTAGCAATGGCTGCTTTTCGGGTTAACAAGTTTAAGAAAAAGTATGGAAGGCAACCCTTGTCAAACTTGAAGACTGGTCTCACAAAGGACAAACTTAGATGTTACCGATGTCATGAACCAGGACACTTCGTCAGGGAATGCAAGAAGCCACCGTCAGGGTATGTATCATCCAGGGTCGCCGATATACAGAGTAGTGACAGACAACTGGTTCCTGTCTCTCCTTAGAAGTCAACTACGAGTCCATCAAGCAGCTCAGGCGGGAAGTCCGCAACACTGGTGGCCCAACAACATGAGGGTTTCAACTGGGCAGATGCTGCAGCTCAAATGGAAACCTTGAATCTATCCAAGAACAGCAACCATTGCATGATGGCGCAGACAACTAAGACGCCTGATCTTTCAGAAACGGTAAATCGAATACTCTGTTCTGATAGTTGTTGTTTTAAATTATCACAAATGCGCGCCCACAATTCAACTCTAGTGGCTGAATATCAACAAGCTGCGTCACAGAACATCGCTCTTAAACATAAGAACAAGCTTCTTATGAAGAAGGTCGAAGCTCAGAAACAGGATGTGGCTCAGCTAAAGCTAGACTTGAACCAACAACAATGTTGGGTCTACGACTACAAGCTAAAACTAGCTGAAAAGGACGTAGAACTTCAAGCAGCCTTACCCAAGCTGAATTCCTTGACAGGGAAACTTCACGAAATTGAAATAAACATTAAGAAATTTGAACTTCCAGTAAACTTGTCAAGGACTTATGTGATCTCCAGCTTAATTATCAAAAGAATTTTACCAAAGGCCTTGGGTACAATAGGGCGCCTCCACCATATAATTATAACTATACTAGAATGCCAAAATCTGAGGAAGAGGTAGAAAATGCAGAAAAAATGATGTATGGTAAATCGTCAGATTATTTATCCAAACCATGGACGCCCTATTACCCAAAGTTCTCCAAACCCACTGAACTCAAGAGGGATGATGTCTTTGTGGCTTCTACACTACTTTCTCGTGAAACTGGTAATCGTTCCTCTGAAAGTACAGATGGATTGGAGAAAGAAGTGCCTAAGGCAGAAACATCCACATCCTCCACAGAATCTAACAGAAAAGAATCTTCTGATAATCAAACTAAATTTGTGAACGATACTAATGTGTCTAACTCATGTGTAGAAGAAATTTTAGTTGAGGATGTCACAGAGGGTGATGAAGAGGAATGTCTGAATACAAATTCAGACAATTCAGCTGATGATAATGCATTTTATAAGCTTGCTTTTAACATTTTAAATCAATTTCTTGCTGAACAATTTACTTGCTCAAACAGTGTTGGTTGTGTTGAGAATTTAAACAGTTTTAGTTCTGTTTTTTCATCAAATTCTGATGTTTTGAATGATGCTAATTATTGTAGTAACTCTTGTGATGAGAAAATGAATGTAGCTGCAGGTTCTACATCAACAGATGATTCGGCTTCATCAGTTTCAGCTTAGGATACCGAAAGTTCTTCTCCAGAGGCTGCCTCTGTTGATGCATCTCCTAGGGTTGACCGTGTGAAAGTCGACCAACCAACCATTTCTGTAAACGTTGATGGTGACATAATTCTTGAAGACTTGGGCGACTCAACACAAGGGACTGATTCTGAAATGACAAAATAAGAACACACTTTTCCTGATTCAAATGAAAATCTTAAACCTGATCTTGAATCGGAACCTCAAACTTTTAAAAATTGCGAGATTCCACAGTCATCTGCTGAAGTTTTAGAACAGGATGTCTCTGTTGAGCCACTCGTTTCCTCTACAGAATCTGTCATGAAGTGTGATTTGAAGAGTAAGACTAAGAAGAGGAGAACACGTCGATCTAAAAAGAAGAAAACCAAACAGGCGTCTACAAAAACTGAAACGGCAACTGCTGGGTCCTCTCATCAAACTGAGGAATTAACTCAACAGTCGCACACTGCATCTGTTAAGCAACCAGCTGAACAGATATCTGTTAAAATTTTGCCAAAATCTCCATGTTCAAAATCTTTCAATTCAAATCACAAAATAACAAGTGTGCTGATGGTTGTGCGCAGGACACCGTCAAGACCAAGACCGTGCATCAGCCATCAGTATCCGCTAGCAAGAAACTGACAGACAAATTGTCCAGAATTTCCCAAGCTGAACGGATTGTTTTCTTCCAGAAGAGGCAGACCTGTTTCAATTATGGATCTCCCGGGCACATTGCTCGAAATTTTCAAAAGACTTTTACCTCTTTCAAAACTTTGTATTCCAGACATCAGAAGGCTATGCCTAATCGCCCACCTGAGGCTCGATTTGTGGCTAAGTCTTCTGATCAAGACTGGAACTTGGCCAAGAAACAATCTGTTAAACCCTTGAGACCTTCAATTTCCCAGAATCCCTCTAGCACTCCAAGGATTGTGCAGAGGTCTGATTCCGTAACCTGGATGCCTAAGTCAGTGGCCAAGAATCAGTCTGCTACCCCCGTGTCTAATAATTCAAAAGCATCATCAACCTCATCCTCAACTAATTTGATCTTTTGTGAGGTTACTTATGTTGATGCTAATGGCAAGCCAAGATCTTCCATGGCCTGGGTTCCCGTTTCTAACTAAAACCTATTGAAATGTGTAGGAACAGCTTTGGCGCGCTCTTGTTCGATTATGGTACATTGATAGTGGCTGTTCCAGGCACATGAGAGGAGACATCTCGCAGTTGAATGGCATTCAATTTTTTGATGGTGGGTTCGTTTCCTTCGCAGGTGGAGAAACAGGGAAAATTACCATGAGAGGAACTGTTTGCAATGGATCCCTCAGCTTTAAGAATGTCAATTATGTACCAGAATTGAAGCACAGTCTGTTGAGTGTGTCTCAACTCTGTGACAATCATCTGGATGTTCTCTTCACCAAGAAAGGATGTTATGTGCTAAAACCGGGTTTAATTATTCCAGATGATTGGATTCTTCTTAAAGCTGCACGTAAAGGCAATGCATATGTTATTGATATGAACCAGGCTCCTTCTGACAAGCTCACTTGCCTATTCTCTTCGACAGCCGAACATGACGCCATGCTTTGGCATTGCAGACTGGGTCACATCAACATGAAGAATTTAAATCGTCTTGCAAAAGGTGATTTAGTCAGAGATCTACCAGTTCGTGACTTCATGAAGATTGAAAAATGTGAATCATGCGCCCGTGGGAAACAACATCGACAGCCGCACAAAACCAAGGACGTTCCCTCCACGTCTCAGGTCTTAGAACTGCTCCATATGGATCTCTTCGGTCCAACAGACATACGCAGCATTGGCGGGAAGGCTTACTGTCTGGTTATTATTGATGACTACTCTCGATTCACATGGGTTTTCTTTCTCACACATAAAAGTGAAACCGCTGAGCTAGTCAAACATTTGTCACGCTTATGGAAAACCAGACAGATTCTACGGTGAAGGCTATTCGGTGTGATAATGGGACAGAGTTTAAGAATCTTACCTTAAACTCTTTCTGCTCCTCCAAGGGGATTGACCCACAGTTCAGTGCAGCCAGAACCCCACAACAAAATAGGGTTGCAGAACGCAGAAATCGCACACTCATTGAAGCTGTACGCACTATACTGGTTGAATCCGAGTTACCTCTCATCTTCTGGGCAGAAGCAATTAACACTGCATGCTATATTCAGAATCATGCCCTGATCAATAAACGCCACATGAAGACTCCATACGAAGTGGTTGAAGGTGGCAAACCTTCGGTCAAGCATTTCCGCAAATTCGGTTGTCCTTGTGTTCTCCTGCTCATGGACGCTAAGGGAAAGTTTGAAGCACGCGGGGATCCTTGCATTTTCATTGGTTACTCTAAAAATGTGTTATATCGCGTTTATAACAAGATCAAGAAGATGGTTGTTGAAACCTACAATGTGGGTTGGCTGGAGGAAAATCCCAAGGACAAACGCATTGGTCCTGACTGGTTGTATGACTACTCCACTTTATTTAATCATTTTGATGTGTCTTCCAATGTACCTGCAGGTAATAGTTCGACTTCTGCCCTTCCAACGGTGCCCATTCCTTCTGAAGACGATGCTAACACTGCAGCGCTAAATGAGACTTTAAAGCAGCTAAGTGTGGATCCTCCTGGATTCAATGACACTGTCTCGCCTCCCTCCACCGTTTCGCATTCTCAAGAACCAACTATCTCTTCGCCTGCTCAGACGGATCCTCCTGAAGTTGTGGTTTCTGATCCAGAGCCTCCTACGACAAATGAAGGCCTTCCTCCTGATGTTTTGGGTTCCTCTCTGTTTCCTGAGCCTACTCCACTCGATTGTTCGATGGATTCCTCACCACATACTTCTGCTGGTGCCTCTATTGAGGGGGAGCCATCTAGAGTCGCTTCAGCTAGTGTCACCAACTTGCAAACAGATGTTCTCGTTCCCGCTACACCAATACCGCAGCGTTTACAGCGTGAGCACCCCGTTGAGAATATTATTGGTCCTGTCAATGTTGCTGTTCGAACACCCAGCCAATCTGGGGATATCAATACATGTCTCTATTCTTGCTTCATTTCCAAAATTGATCCTAAAAGTATTGATGTTGCCTTGCAGGAACCATGTTGGGTGGATGCCATGCACGAGGAACTCAATCAATTTGAGAAGCTTGGTGTTTGGCAATTGGTGAAGCTGCCTCAGGGCAAGCGTGCTCTTGGAACTCGTTGGGTTTTCTGCAACAAGCAGGATGACGCTGGAGTTATCGTTCGGAATAAAGCTAGACTGGTGGTTCAGGGGTTTTGACAGATTAAAGGTTTAGATTATGATGAGGTCTATGCACCTGTCGCGCGTTTGGAGGCTATACGCATCTTCTTAGCATACGCATCTTACATGGATTTTACTTGTCACACCCCGACCCGCAGCGGAAAAGGTGACCGGGGCATGATTGGGTTATCATCAAAGCTCATGACATTTATTATAACGTTTCATATTCATTAATACAATTTAATGGGAAATTTACAATCATAAATACATCATGACCTAACATCAATCTAAGCTTCTTTGTTTTCTTCTAAGGCATTTCCTATGTTTTCCTTGCTTCATCCTGTTCACCTGTATCATGTGTAAAAGGGTTTTTGGATCAACAAAAAGTTGGCGAGTGAATCCTATGGAAAACATTTGAACAAGTTTATTCAATTGATTATAAATAATGTGCATAACCACATATGAGTAAATGTAGATGTAAATTTATTCACACAACACATAATATTAAATATTGCACACACATACATCAAATGATTGTTTTGAGGCACGCGTTGTTCGACTCGTCTCCCACGAGGAACTGATGGGCCTAATGAATGAGTTTTGAGGCACGCGTTGTTCTACGAACTGATGGGCCTAATGAATGAGTTTTGAGGCACGCGTTGTTCTACGAACTGATGGGCCTAATGAATGAGTTTTAAGGCACGCGTTGTTCAACTCGTTCCCCACGAGGAACTGATGGGCCTAACAAATAATTTGCGTACAACTTGACAATATGTAATACATCACAACAAACAATATTTACATTCTAAGTTTAGATCATATAATGGTATAGCACGAGTCTGAATAAGCGAATTAATTTAAGCGACACATGATACACCCCAAAACATGAATAAAAAGGGGAATTTGTAAGAATTCACTCACCGTGGGTGCGTTCGGTTGATGATGTTGAATGCACGCGAAGTGGTTTTAACAACGAGTGAAATTAACCTAGATAAATAGCATTATGGTTCGGTAAGTAAACGGATTTTATTAATCCATTTTAGTAGGATTGTTGGGTGTATTTTTGTGAGTTTAAGGCTATTTTCTAACCTTAAAAATGTTATTTTTAAATGTTTTTAATTGATTTTTAATTAAAATAAATAAATAAAAAATAATAAAAAAATTGACTTTTTTGACCGTTGACCTTGACTGTTGACCGGTTTAATTGTGTGTAATTGTGCGCTGAGTGAGGCTCGAACCCGAGACCTCCCGTACGCGTGCACGCAGCTCTATCAACTGAGCTACGTGTCTAACCCGAAATATTTCTGTTTTTAATTATATATATATATTAATTAGTTTAAACAGAAAATCCTGTATTTTCTAAAAACGATTTTAATCCAATACTCGGTGCGCTCCACAGGTCTCGAACCCGGGACCTGTGGTTTAGATTAACACACAGTCCACCGCTGGACTGTGTGTTTAACATGTTATATAAACCGATTTTTATTATACTTAAATACAAACTAAGTATTTTCATTTATACCGCATTTAAAAAAAGTAGATAATTGTCCGAGTCGGTGCAGCCGACCGGACTCAAACTCGTGACATGTGATTTAAACATACACACAGTCCACCACTGTACTGTGTGTCTAACTTGGTTATTATTCCGATTATTAATAAACTTAACATATAACCGGGTGGTGACTCCGGTTCGGTTAACAAAAAAAGGCATTTTTATTAAGGCAGCGTGTGTGGAACAAGATTCGAACTCGAGACCTTTGTGTGTTTAATGTGCACACAGTCCACCGCTGGACTGTGTGTCTAACCCGATTAATAACTTGATTTTAATTATACTTATATGTTACAGATACTTCATCTTCTTTGTATACATGAACCCAGAAACCGGAATCTGATCTGTTAAAAATGTTTTAACAGAATCTGGAATGCATAAAAATTTAGAACGTATTAAACATAAGATATAGGAAAGTTTAGAGGCTTATACCAACTGGAAGCAAGGTTTCGGTTTTCCGGTGGCCAAATTCCGGCGACTGAAGGGACTTCCGGCAAACAGAACAAAGATTTTGAGTGATGGAGAAGTGTGTGGTGCGAGTTCTCTTGTGAGGGGTTGGGTTGTATTTATAGAGTACAAGTCAATCCCTGATTTTGGTAAAGAAAATTTCGGCCGACTTGATTTCCGGGATTGGTCTTTAACTGTTCGATTGAGTCTGACCAATTGACTGAAAACGGTTTTTCTTTAGTCTCTTGATCGCGAAGAACAGAAACGGAAGCTTGATTGGTGCCTGATTTCGAGTTCGGCTGATACAGGGCGCCGGTTTTGAATTCGGAAAAACATGATATCAATTAAATGATTCAAATAATTAACAAAAATCACAAGTGGCGCAGAGGTTGAACGGCTGGGTGTTAAGTTGTTGTTGAATCGTCTATTGACCCGGGTTCGAAACCCGGTAGAAACAAAACATTTTTATTTTCTTATTTTTGACAGTTTTTCAAAAACAAATTATATATTCCCATGCAATAGTTAATTATGTATCGTTTAAAAATATTTTCGGCATTTAATTCACAACGAAATTTTTAACTGATTGTTCGGTTAATAAACGGAGCGGGTTTGGTAAAATCCGTTTTTGACGAATGTTACAGTATCCCCTGCTTTTTAGAATTTCGTCCCTAAATTTAAATAGTGATATATTTGACTAAAAGAATGATGGTGTTTAGTTTGACAGTTACATGCTTAGAAGAAATAAGGGTTTAAGTTTTTGTTCGAGGCGGTAACGTTCCTTGTAAGGGTTAAGTACCCTATTACAGGAATCGCTTTTTGTTGCCTATTGTAAAAGTATTGATAAGCAGAATTGATTTGCTAACTTTGATTTCATGCATAAAAGTTTGAATATGCTTAGAAGGTTAGGGTTATATCCTATGGCAAAACTTCTAATACTACAATCTACACAAATAAACACAACAGCTAATAATTGAATCCACATTCTGATAGTATATATGTTTGAATGGTGACAGTTCCTCTCTCGTTTGTTATGATGGAGAGGTTAGTTTATGTAGAAATGGAACACAATCCAATTTCTTTAAATAGCGAGATGATATAAATGTAACACAATTTCAACCAAGGCAATACTAAATCCTACATGGAACTTCTCATAACCGCCTGATAACGCCTCTGATCCTTTGGCAAGAATACTTATATATAGGAAGTACCAGCGGCGTATCCACCATACTCTCGTCAAATTTTCATTGGTTTTATCAGTGAATTATGATTAGTCCTATGTGACTCTACAACCAATACAACAACTCATAAATACTGAAAATGATAATGTCTGTGCGATCAAGGCTCAATCAAACGGAGCCGATCGTATTGCATGTACTGAGAATGAAAATGTCTGTGCGATCAAGGCTCAATCAAACGGAGCCGATCGTATTGCATGTACTGAAAATGATAAACTTAATCTAAACAACAATCACACAAACAGCCTATACATGGAACCTTTCACAACCGCCTGATAATGCCTCCGATCATTTGACAAGAATACTTATATATAGGAAGTACCAGCGGCGTATCCACCATACTCTTGTCAAATTTTCACTGGTTTTATCAGTAAGTTATGATTAGTTCTATGTGACTCTAAAACATAAACAAACACAACAACCAGCGCTTGAGTCTTAATTCTGATAGTATACATGTTTGAATGATGACAATACCTCTCTCGTTTATTATGATGGAGAGGTTAGTCTATGTAGAAGTGAGACACAACTCAACTTCTTTAAATGATGAAACTGAGATACGTCGTGAGGTATGATGATATGAATATTAAATCAATGAGTATAAAACAAACTGAACTAGTAATTTGCATAAAAATTCTTGGATAAATTTCCAATTGAGATACGTGAAAATTGAGATAACATAAAGAAAAACATAAAAACTAAGTGGTTGGAGTTGAATCTTGATTCTTGGTGAGAGAAGGCTAGTTAAGTGGTTTGTTTGGACCGTTAATATCTTCAACAGGATTGGCGTTGATGTTATAAACTCTTCCTCTTGCTGGCGGTGGAGCTGGGTTTGTTTGATTTGCTTGGTTAACTGGGTTTGCTTGAGCTTGGGCGTTTATGATGTTAACCAAACGAGGGCACGTGTTTCTAAAATGGGTAGGGTCGCCACAATTGAAACAAGCTCGAACATATGGGAACATGGGGTATTGGGGTTGTTGATATGTTTGGATCATGTTTTGAGTAGGGGGTGAGGTTTGGTTTTGAGAGGTGCGGCAAACCTTGCTCAAATGACCGTAGCGTCCACAATTCGCACATAGTCGACAGGGTAAGGTAGATGGATGGTGATAGAAACAGGTGTATTGAGGGTGAGGTCCAATGTAAGGTTTCTTATTTGGGTAAGTTGAGTTGAGTGCTACTTGAGTGATTGGGATGGTTTGGGGGGGGGGGTACAACTTGTGAAGCTGGTTGGTTGTGTTGGGTGACGGCGAAGATTTTCCCATCTCGTTTTCTCTTAGAAATGGGTGGTGAAGAGGATTCAGTTCGGGTGGAGTTTGAGGTTTCGGTTGATGCTTTATCCTTCTTCTTCTCCTCCTTGAAGTCCTTATTTCGTATGCGGTTTTCGGTGAGCTCTGTAGCTAACTCCATTGCTGCTTCCAAAGTTGCAGGTGTGGTGCTTATTACAGGGTCTTGAATTTTTGAAGGAAGACCTCGAATGTAGTGCTCGATCAAACGGTAGAGGGGAGTGAACAAGTTGGGACCATTTGATTTAATTCAAGGAATCTCTTGTTGTATGTGGTGTGGTCGCCTTCCTTTTGTTTCAAAGAATGGAACTCATCCTCCAATTTCTTGATTTCGCTTCTTGGGCAAAACCGTCTTGTCGTGATTCCCTTCAACTCTTCCCAAGTCAAAGTCATAGTATCTTTAACACCTCGTTTGGTCTTCTCTGTATTCCACCATGTGAGTGCTATTCCAAGTAAACGACCGGTAGCATAACGCACTTTGCGATCATCGGGGCAATCGCAATTTAGAAAAGTGTTCTCCATTTCTTCAAACCAATGGAGGAGAGCGGTGACACCTTCAGTACCTTCGTATTTTGGAGGATCGCAGGATTTGAAATGTTTGTAGGTGCATTTAGTGACTTTTGGGGAAGGATTTACAGTGTTTTGATCTTCTTGGTGGATTGGGTTGACGGGATTAGCGGTAAGGGCTTGTTGAACTTGAACTACGATGTTGGGTATTACGGTCGCCATTTATTGAGCGATTTGGGCAGCCATGCGCTCACGGGATTTTCCTGCTCTCATTTTCCTACGAGCGAGGCTAGAAGACATCTACAAGGAATACATATCAAGAGTATGAGTTGGATGTTTTTGGGATCGTGGGTCGTGTTTAGGAATGAACATTCATAAAATAAATATAGAAAAATAAATCTACAACATCCATAGGATGTCTTGGGCTTTGCTCGTAATTGGGCCTTGCATGCCGCCATACTTCACCTTCGTAATCACGTGGGCCCCCATGATTACCGGGTTTTTCATATGGTTCGCATGTGTTAGCCTGGTTACGTACACTAAAACTCGGAGAAAATCGAGAAATATGCAACGTATGATATTCGGAATGTGCCCAGGTATGGACACGGTGACATCTCAAAGTGGGGTTAGTTCGAACGACGTTTGGTGTGGCATGCTTTGGCCTAATAGGTCTGTCGTACTCTCATCGTTAGTCCCCAGGTAGGCAAACTGGTCCGTTATTTTGGATTTATTCGAATGCCAACCTAGACAGGACGTTCCGACTACCGGTACTTGTACCCTTCCAGTTACTACATGCCCGTCGCAGAACTTACTTTGATGAGATTTGAAAATTGCAACAAAATCTTTGAATAATGAGTGTATGAAAAATGAATTGAATATATGAACATTGATATATGTATAATGAATATATATATAAGTATGTATGCTTGACTGTAAGTACAAACAAATATGAAACAATAAATATCATAAGTTTGTATGTAACCACCTAGACAATTAAAATTTAGGCAAACTATAGTATAGGCTCTAAGGGTCTAATAACCTATCCTATATCCCTATAGTCATGGCTCTGATACCAATCTGTCACACCCCGACCCGCAGCGGAAAAGGTGACCGGGGCATGATTGGGTTATCATCAAAGCTCATGACATTTATTATAACGTTTCATATTCATTAATACAATTTAATGGGAAATTTACAATCATAAATACATCATGACCTAACATCAATCTAAGCTTCTTTGTTTTCTTCTAAGGCATTTCCTATGTTTTCCTTGCTTCATCCTGTTCACCTGTATCATGTGTAAAAGGGTTTTTGGATCAACAAAAAGTTGGCGAGTGAATCCTATGGAAAACATTTGAACAAGTTTATTCAATTGATTATAAATAATGTGCATAACCACATATGAGTAAATGTAGATGTAAATTTATTCACACAACACATCATATTAAATATTGCACACACATACATCAAATGATTGTTTTGAGGCACGCGTTGTTCGACTCGTCTCCCACGAGGAACTGATGGGCCTAATGAATGAGTTTTGAGGCACGCGTTGTTCTACGAACTGATGGGCCTAATGAATGAGTTTTGAGGCACGCGTTGTTCTACGAACTGATGGGCCTAATGGGGCTCCATCAGGCTCGTTATCAGGCTACTCCTAAACTTTCTCATTTACATGCTGTTAAACGAATTTTTAGGTACCTCAAAGGGGCTCCATCACTGGGCCTCTGGTATCCTAAAAATTCTGAATTTGAACTGTTTGCTTTCTCTGACAGTAATTGGAGGTACAGATTGGGACATGCGCTCAACTTCGGCTGGTTGCCAATTTCTGGGAGATCGCTTAATTTCGTGGTAATACAAGAAGCAACAGACGGTTTCGCTCTCTACCGCAGAAGCATAATATGTCGCAGCCTCTGCTTGCTGCTCCCAGGTTTTATGGATGCAACATCAGCTTGCGGATTACAGTTTGACTTATCTAAACACAACAATTTATTGTGATAATGATGCCGCGATCCAAATAGTTAAAAACCTTGTTTCCACTCCAAAACCAAGCACATAAACATTAAAGTTCATTTTATCCGTGATTGCTATGAAAAGGGTCTCGTAAAGCTTGAGCAAATCCACACTGATGCAAATGTGGCGGATCTGTTCACGAAACCCGTTAGCAACGCGCGTTTTCAAGTGCTTGTGGATCTTCTCAAAATGATTCGGTTTTCTACCTAGGCATCCACTGTCTTTGTGTTTCGTTTACTGTTCTTATTTTCTTTTCATTGCTTCATAAATTTGTTCATATGTATGCACAAATTGAGGGGGAGAAATTCTAAAAAAACGGTTTTTGCGGGGATAGGGAAATGAAATACTTTTTCGTGATAAAATGTTTGACTAACACATGTAAAGTGTAGAAGCGGAAAAGATTTGGATCAAAAGTGATGTGTCGGTAGGTCTAAAACTCAACCGGATGTGGAAAGTCAAATGATATAAACATAACGAACTATGTACTCAGTGGGTCACTTACTACAGGTATATGATTTCATGGTCTTAAATCTTGCGTTAATAGATAGCCAACATCTGAGGTTTCGGGTCTTTATGCTGTTGAGTCATCCGGGGATATCTTGACTGCCCTTCTGTTGCATCCAGATTATATGTAAACCTAGGCACAGTCGGGATATCTTTGCAAAAGAGCCAAAATGGAAAGGCCAAAACCTAAGAGAACAGAAGTTTCTTCATAAGTTCTTACGTACCTCATAAGGTATTTGCCTAATCCTCGTCAGTCACTATTGGGTCTCTCTGCTGTACGGAAGTACTGACCTGTTTACCAATAGCCAGATGTTGTAAAATATAAAGGATGACCACAATATACTCACCTGCTATGATGAATTGTTGTGCTTACCTTGATCGCGGGGGTATGTCATGGTATGGGACACACGAGTATCTTACTATAATATTACCTTAAGCGTATCATAATGCCTGAACTACAAGGGTTGAGTTTTAGATTTAAATGGACAAGTATATTGACAATCGCTTAGACCAATTGAACCTACTCATGCTGAAAAATGTTCCTTAGTTAGCTTTTGAAACGGTTTGATCCCTTAGCAAGGCTGTGTTAAATGCTTATGTCTGTCTCAATTAGTTCTTCTTTGTGAAATGTTAAAAGGTGGTTGGATGCTTGGTTAGTCTATTTGATGAATTTTGGTGAGATGGTTTCTGTCAAGAGATATTGGACTGGCCCAATGTGCTTTGGGATTTGGGCCAGCCTATTAACATTGGTTAAAAGTCTTAAAAATTTGAAACTCAAGTTACTGCTCCGGATTGGGCTTCTTTGGGCCCAAAGGGTTACTGTTCCGGATTGGGCTTTTCCGGAAAGGCCCATTTGGACTTTTCTGGACAGGCCCACTATGTCACTGTTTTGGATTGGGCCTGACACAAGCACAATCCGGATTCAAAATCCCAGGCCCAAACCCATTTCGGACACATATATTGGCATCTCTGATATCATTTCGGATTATCCAAAATCCGAATTAGTATTGTCTTCTCTGATTCTCTCTCTTTTGCAAATTGTGCATGTCGGAAAATTCATTCCGGATTAGGTATAACTGCATTACACATATGCATTCTGGATTAAAAATATGAATATTTAATGCATTTCGGATTGTATCCCGGATTGATCTCCAAGTTCTTAGGTATTCCGGATTACATTCCGGATTGGTATCCATCCGAAATGATGAACTCGGATTTCATTTGGGATTGGATCTTCATCCGGAATGACTATCCATCCGAGATACAATGAATAATCCGGATCGGATTTTGAACCTTTCATCCGGATTGCATATTGAACTGTCAGTAATCCGGATTTGAGAATTTGAACCTTTCATCTGGTTTTTAACCTTTTCAACTGTTGAACCCCATAATTAATTTGAACTCATGTTAAGTTGAACCTTGACTTCTGTTTAACCTATCTAGTTAGTTTTAACTGCCATATTGTTAAACTCCGTTAACTTATGTTATTTGGATTTAACTTGGTTGATGTTTTTGACAGATATGGTTGAAGAAGCATTTGACACGGTGATGCTGGTTGAGGACCAATTCCACAACCAGGCCGGGTATCTCTCAGACCCGCCAGCAGAGTTCTTCCAGGAATTTCAGGCGATGATAGTGGGGCTCAATGCTTGCAAGATCGCATATGCCCTCCGTGCTAACCCAATGATTTATAGAGATCTAGTACATTCGTTCTGGAAAAGAGCACGTATTCAGCTGAGGGGTTAAGATGGTAGACCATTTATTCGTTCGCAGATTCAGGGGAAAGAGATTGTGTGAATGAAGCTTGTGTGAGAGAGGTGCTACAGCTTACTGATACTTTTAGTGATCCAACCACTTACGCCAAAGAGAAGGTGCTGCCTGTGCTTATGGAGATGGGATATGAGGGTTCTTATCCATCACTGTTGAAGAAAATGTTTCCGGCTTATTGGCGGTTGCTCTTACATATGTTCATGCAGTGTGTGTCGGAGAACAAGGGCGGTCTGGATCAGCCAAATCAAGCCCAGACATCTGCGATAGTTTTGTTAGTTATGGACTGGAAGTATTACTATTCTGGTTATATCTTCGACAACATGAAGAAAATCTTAGAGCAGTCCAAGAAGCGGATATTCCTTTTGTACCCACGCTTTGTCTAGCTCATACTAGATGCCCGCTATCCTGATTTGGCGAAGGATGCTACAGATGCCAACCTGCTTAATATGAATCCGATGGGGCCTACTATTTTTGCCACAATGAAAAAGAACTGCTCTACGTCCAAGACAGTGTTTGTAGGTCGTTTTCCTTTGAAGAAATTCGGGAAGTTTCCTGAAGTTGTTGGTTTGAATGTTCCACCACCTCCTCCGCTTCCAGTTAATGCTATAGTAGCCGAAGAACATGACATACCTGCCAAAGAAAAGGAGATAGAGGTATAGGATTTAGTCACTGATGATGAAGATGATGTTGGCCAAGCTTTTCTTGACGATCTCGATGAGTTCAATGCCACTTTGACTCCCGCTTTACCAGAGTTATCATCCGAGAACTTAGAAGCCTTGATCGCTCACTTGAAAGATATCCAGGAGAAACAGGGTGATCCTCCACTGGACATTCCATCTATTGCTGCACCTACTGCTCAGATTGAAGAAGATGACGAAGATGAAGAAGATGAGGTGCCCTTGATCAAAAGGCGAAGAACTGGGCCGAACATTCCATCCAGTACATCTGAAGCTTCTATTGTTTTCACTGTTGCTGAATCTGCATTGATCACGTCTACTGTTGCTGAGGTTACCGTTGCTGAATCTATTGCTCATACGTCGATGGTTGACACACCTATTTCATCTGCACAGCAAACCACTCCTATTATTACATAGTCCACCGTTGTGTCGATTCCTGCTGACACGGTTCTACAAATGATGGAGTTTGGAGGTAGTTCATCAGGTGCTGGTGGTTCGGAAGCAGGTGGTAGTGGAGTTGGTTATACTGATGATGTTGCTGAAGATTATGTGCGACGATCAGAGAAAAGGGCATTCGAGTTCGGTGGGTTAGATAATGACGATGATGATACAGAGGTTGATGTAGTTGATTTGAAGAAATGGGTGGTTGTTTTCGAACAAGAGGTTATTTTAAAGGATGCTCAGATTGCCTCTCTGCAGAATCGTTTAGACGTTCGAGATCAGACTGTTGATCAGCTGCAGGGAGATGTCATGATGCTTATGACTCTGGTGTTTGATTTAAGGGGCAAGCTGGAAAACAAGTTTGGAAGAGAGTTTAGTGATCCTATCGAGGACCCGATGAACGTTGAAACTAGACATCGTGCGGCACAACAGCGAATGGCTGAAGAAACTGAAGAACAAAGATTGGCAGCTGCGCAGTTGGCAGCTGAACGCCAAGCAGGTCTGGACAATTATATGAGCGATCCACGAAGGAAATTTACTGCAAGTCAGAAACGTGCTGCTGATCAGAAGAAGAAGCAAATGGTCTTAATGAAGAATGTTAATGTGAATCCACTGGATGAGAATTTTCAGCTGAATGATCCAACCAATCAGTCCGAGAGATATGTGATGGAGTTGGGATCAAGTTACTACAGTAAGGTGGGAAACAAGTCCAAGGTGCTGAGTTGGATGTACGATCACGTCAAAAACATGTGGATTATCGTGCGCCAGGATGGAACCCGTGAATGTCACACCCCGACCTGCAGCGGAATAAGAGTCGGGGCATAATTGGGTTATCACCAAAGCTCATGATGTTTACTAAAATGTTTCATATTTATTAAATTCAAATTACAACTTCAATATTTCAAACAAGTCCATACAATTACAAGGAAAAAGTAACAAAATAAGCAATCCAAAGCCTAAACTGATTTATTCTTCTAGGCCGTCCTATATGTTTCTTGCTGCAACTGGATCACCTGTATCATGTGTAAAAATGGGGGTTTTTGGGTCAACAAAAGTTGGCGAGTGAACCTTGTTAGAAAACATTTATTATTGATTTCTTGTTGTATTTAATATGGAAAAATTGTGCAATAATCATATGTGAGCAAACGTAAATAAACATACAATAACAAACCACCTTGCATGAGTATATGACATGAATGATAATGTATATGTTGGCAACGTCACGTTCCGCTCATAGGTAATGGGGAACGGACGGCCTATGATGATGTATGTGCGATCAAGGCTCAATCAAACGGAGCCGATCGTATGTTGGCAACGCCACGTTCCACTCATAGGTAATGGGGAACGGTTCCGCTCATAAGTAATGGGGAACAGACGAGCCTATGATGATGTATGTACTGAAAATGATAAATTTAATCTAAACATTAACCACACAAACAATTGATACATATTGGATACACGTTTGATCATGGATATGATGGATGCACAAGTGTTTAAATGTTATAAATAATAAGCGACACATGATACACCCCAAAATGTGATTAAAACGGGGAATTGGTAGAGATTCACTCACATTGGGTGCGTTCTCTTGATTATGTTGAATGCGCACGAGTTTGGAGAGTTGATCGACGAGGAATAACTAACCTAAATAATAACGAAAAGGTACGGTAAATAAGTGGATTTTATTAACAATTTTAATAGGATTTTTAGATTTATTTTTGTGAGTTTAAGGTCATTTTCTAACTTTAAAAATATTATTTTTAAGTATTTTTAATTGATTTTTAAATTAAATAAATAAATAAAATATAAAAAAAATGTTGACTTTTTGTTGACCGTTGACTTTGACTGTTGACCGGTTCGGACTTTGTGTATGTATGCGCTGAGTGAGGTTCGAACTCATGACCTCCCGTACGCGTGCACGCAGCTCTACCAACTGAGCTACGTGTCTAACATGAAATATTTCTGTTTTTAATTATATTTATATACTATTTAAATTATTCAGAATTCATTTATTTTAAAAAGAATTTTAATTATGTCAAACCGGTGCACATAACAGGTCTCGAACCCGGGACCCGTTGTTTAACGTTGCACACAGTCCACCGCTGGACTGTGTGTCTAACCTGGTTAAAATACTGGTTTTTATTAAACTTAACATCTTACAGCGAGTTAATACGGTTCGGTTTAAAAAAAGAACATTTTTATTTCAGAGGATAGGGTCGTGTCAGGGATCGAACTCGAGACGTGCGCTGTGTGTTTGCACACAGTCCACCGCTGGACTGTGTGTCTAACCCGGTTTAATATCTTGTTTTAATTAAACTTATACCTAATGTTCGACTTCACCTTCTTCGTTCAAAGACACAGACAACAATATCCGACTATTCTGGTTTAATTCGATTAACGAAACTTATAAATGATTGAAATGTAATGGATAGAGAGGGTTTTGGAAATGAATGTACCGGAAAATATGTTTTTCTCAGAACTCCGGCTAAGGTCGTCGGCTCTGTTTTGTGAATTCCGTCTGAGCGGACCAATTAACAGTTTTGATTAACTAATTGTGAAATTGAGTTACTAAACAAAGATTATCAGAGGGTTTAGATGTTTGTACCGATTCACAGCGTGTTTTCGAAAATGTCCAGAGATTTTCCAGCGAGTGTAGAATATCCGGTAACGTCGTCTGGGGCCGATTCTGGTTGAAGGATTTAACTTAGTATAAGTCTAACAATGGATAGAAGATGAAAGAATCGAGAAATTTACCGATTCGATGTATGTCACGGTTTTCCGGCGAAAGTCCGGCGATAGCAGATAACGATTCTGACGAACAGAAATTAGAGCGAAAGTGAAATTGAAGGTTCTGCGAGTGTTTCTGAGTTATGAGGCGATGATATTACCAATGTAAATTGGAAGTAAATGATTCCGGTTTTCAACTCCCAAAAATCATATGAATCAAGGCAATTGAAGACTGAATTGATTAGAACGTGGGCAGCAATTGATTTATCGGTTATAATCAGTAATTAGCGATCACTCAAAAGTCTGGATAGTTGAAAGCCGATTATCGGTTTCAGTTTTGGTGCAAACAGATGAATTCACGGGTGCGACTTATGTTTTATATGATTCATTGTTTACACAAACAAGTCAAGTGCCGGAGTGGTTAAGATGTGTGTTGGTTGTGTCTTCCGGCTGACCTGGGTTCGAAACCCGGCAGCCTATTTTCTTTTTTATTTACTTTATTTTTACTTTTTAACAATTTTAGTTTCTTTATTCTAAAATGTTTATTAATTATGTAGTGTTTAAAATTAAAAATAATCATAAATACGCAACGAAATTTTATAACTTAATATTCGATTAATAAACGAAGCGGGTTTTGGAAACCCGTTTTTCGACGGATGTTACAGTATCCCCTACTTTTAGAAATTTCGTCCCGAAATTTAAGTAGTAGTGGTAACAGGAAAAAGATGTGGGTATTTTTCGCGCATTGAGTCTTCACGTTCCCAAGTAAACTCAGGTCCTCGTTTCGACTCCCAGCGTACCCTAACAATTGGAATACGACTCCGTCTTAAACGTTTTTCTCCGAAGTCCATGATCTCTACTGGTCTTTCAATGAAGTGCATAGATTTATCGATCTGAATATCTTCTAGGGGAATATGGAGGTTTTCATCGGCGAGACACTTCTTTAAGTTTGATACGTGGAACGTGGGGTGAATTCTGTTGAGTTCTTCTGGTAGGTCAAGCTTGTATGCTACAGGTCCTACTCTTTCGAGTATCTTGAAGGGCCCTACGTAGCGTGGTGCTAGCTTGCCCTTCTGGGCAAAACAAACTACTCCCTTCCACGGTGATACTTTTAAAAGTACATGATCACCAATGTTAAACTCCAAGGGCTTTCGGCGTTTGTCTGCATAACTCTTTTGACGACTTTGTGCCGCTAGAAGATTGTTTCGAATCTGATGGATCTTGTCTGTTGTTTCTTGAATTAATTCCGGACCAGTGATTTGAGCTTCCCCAATTTCGTGCCAACATACTGGAGATCGGCACTTACGGCCATATAACGCTTCGAAAGGAGCCATGCCGATACTTGAGTGGTAACTATTGTTGTACGAAAATTCAACTAATGGTAGATGAGCGTCCCAATTCCCTTTGAAGTCTATGACACATGCTCGAAGCATATCTTCAAGAGTTTGGATGGTGCGTTCAGATTGTCCATCAGTTTGAGGATGATAAGCGGTACTGAGGTCTAATCGTGTACCCAAAGCGGCTTGTACGGCTTGCCATGTTCGTGAAGTGAAACGACCATCACTGTCTGAAATAATGCTTAAAGGTACACCATGACGGCTTACGATCTCGCTGATGTAGATACGAGCTAACTTCTCGTTCTTGAAGTCCTCGCGAATCGGAATGAAGTGAGCTGATTTTGTAAGACGATCAATGATTACCCATAGAGTGTCATACCCACTGGAGGTGCGAGGTAACCCGGTAATGAAGTCCATGGTTATGTTTTCCCACTTCCATATAGGTATTTCAGGTTGGACTAGAAGTCCTGAGGGTCTTTGATGTTCAGCTTTTACTTTGGAACATGTAAGGCACTTGGAAACAAAAACAGCAATATCCTTCTTCATGCCAGGCCACCAGTAGGTGTATCGAAGGTCTTGATACATCTTATCGGCTCCTGGGTGTACAGAGTACCGTGTTTTGTGCGCCTCATTCATAAGGAAATCACGAAGGTTATTGTGATCGGGAATCCATATGCGATCTAGATAGTACAGAATACCGTCGGATTTAGTTTCGATTTTAAGTTCAGCTCCACAAGACAGCTCCTTGCGTACGTCGTTTTCCGTTACTGAAACATGTTGGGCTTCTCGGATTTGATCTTTGATGTCGGTTATGATTTGCGAACATAGAAGACGAATGGAGTTCGTATAACCCTTTCGACTGAGCGCGTCGGCCACCACGTTTGCCTTGCCAGGATGATACCGAATTTCACAGTCGTAGTCATTAAGAAGTTCGACCCATCTTCGTTGCCTCATGTTTAACTCCTTTTGGTTGAAGATATGTTGGAGGCTCTTGTGGTCAGTGTATATTTCACACTTAGTACCGTAGAGGTAATGTCTCCATATCTTAAGAGCGAACACAACGGCTCCAAGTTCCAGGTCGTGGGTGGTGTAGTTCTTCTCATGAATTTTGAGTTGTCTAGAAGCATAAGCTATCACTTTTCCTCTTTGCATCAGTACACAGCCTAGTCCCTGCCCTAACGCGTCGCAATAAACCACGAAGTCATCACAACCTTCAGGAAGTGTGAGGATAGGTGCGTCACAGAGTTTTTGCTTAAGGGTTTGGAAGGCTTCTTCTTGTTTAGGTCCCCATATGAAGGGTTTTCCTTTTTGAGTTAAAGCCGTGAGTGGTACAACAATACGGGAGAAATTTGAAATGAAACGACGATAGTAACCAGCCAAACCAAGAAATGATCTTACTTCGGTAGGGGTTCGTGGCGCTTGCCATTCCTGTACTGCCTTGATTTTTGAGGGATCAACATGAATTCCCTTGTCATTGACGACGTGTCCAAGGAGTTGTACTTCCCTTAACCAGAATTCACATTTCGAGAACTTAGCGTACAGCTTTTCTGTCCTTAAGAGTGTAAGGATGAGTCGAAGGTGTCGTTCATGATCAGACTTAGACTTTGAGTAGATGAGGATGTCGTCGATGAAGACTATGACAAAACGGTCGAGATAGGGTTTGCAGACTCTGTTCATTAGATCCATGAAGACAGCTGGGGCGTTGGTTAAACCAAATGGCATGACCATGAATTCGTAATGACCATAACGAGTTTGGAAGGCGGTCTTTGGGACGACTTCTTCATGTACTCTGAGTTGATGATAACCAGAACGTAGGTCGATTTTTGAAAAACAGGTGGCGCCTTGAAGTTGGTCTAGAAGATCATCGATACGAGGTAATGGGTAGCGGTTCTTGACCGTTAACTTGTTGAGTTCTCTGTAGTCGATACACAAGCGAAACGTTCCATCTTTCTTCTTCACAAAAAGGACAGGTGCACCCCAAGGCGATGAGCTAGGACGTATGAATCCTTTGTCAGTCAGCTCTTGCAGTTGACTGGCCAGCTCTTGCATTTCGGATGGGGCTAACCTATATGGAGATTTTGCAACTGGTGTAGCTCCAGGTATAAGATCAATGCGGAATTCGACTTCTCTCACGGGAGGAAGTCCTGAAATGTCGTCAGGAAAAACTTGCGGAAAATCTTTTACTACTGGGATGTCTTCGAGTTTCTTCTCCTTGGTTCCCTTTTTGACGACATGAGTTAGGAATGCGAGATAATTCTTGCGGAGATATTTTCGGGCTTGAAGACAGGACATTAATTTGAGTCCTTTCGAAGGGGTTTCTCCAAAGATTCGTAGAGTCTGACCGTTTGCAAGAGGAATGCGAATGAACTTTTCGCGGCCTACAACTTCAGCATGATGTTGGCTGAGCCAGTCCATACCAATTATAATGTCGAAACTTCCCAACTTCATAGGAATGAGGTCAACTGGAAAATCGTGATCGTTTAGGGTGAGAGTACAATTGCGTATAATAGATGTAACATTTGTCAAAAACGGGTTTCCAAAACCCGCTCCTTTTTGTAATCGAATATCAAGTTATAAATGTCACGTTGTGTATTTATGGTTATTTTGATTTTTAATGATACATAATTAATAAACAAACTAAACTATAAAAATTATATTTGATAAAAAGTGAAAACAAAATAAATAAAAATAAAATGTTGCTGCCGGGGCTCGAACCTGGGTCAGCCGGAATTGAAATCCAAAGACTTAACACTCACACGCATAACCACTCCGCCACTTGTTTGTTTTCTGTCAACTTTAGGAAACAAATAATTCTTATACACAAACCTAGTTAAACCGGTTACGCTAACTGAAAAACTGAAATCGGCTATTCAACCGTCTAAACGTTTGAATAATCGCGATTTCAGGTTTATAACCGATGCACCGACGATTTAATCAATTCAGACTTGAATTGACTTCAATTCTGAGAATGATGAGTGTTATAACCGAAACTATTAAATAATCCGAATTACTGTAATCAAAGTGCCTCTCGCGACTCAGAAACATCATACAAACTTTCCATTTCACTTTCGTCATACATTCGGACCATCAGAAAGCTTAAATCAACTCGCCGGAAAATTCTGCAAGTTCGCCGGAAAACCGTATTTTTCCTCAAATCGGTAAGTTCTTCAATACCATCGTAGTCTAGCAGTTGTTAAGCAATTTCTAACTCAAACCTTCCACTTGAGATCAAATTCAGACGTCGTCATCGGATAATTTCTGCTCGCCGAAAAACTTCTGAAAATCTTTATCTTCGTCTGTGAAACGGTAAGGACCTTCAAACACACTGTTAACGTTTGTTTAGCACTCCAATTTCATGATTAGCTAATCAAAACGATTAATTGATTTGCTCAGTTGAAGTTCTTAAAAACAGAGACCGACGCCTTACCGGAACTCTGTAATCAATCGTTCACCGGTATGTTTACTTCTAATTATCATCCCTGCTATCTCATATCAGTCTGTGTAATGCTTAACAATCGAATTAAACAAGATAAGATGGAGTAATCTGCTGTCGGTAAAATCCAACGAAGAAGATGAACTGTGATAACAATATAAGTATAATTAAAATTGGTATTTTGAACGGGTTAGACACACAGTCCAGCGGTGGACTGTGTGCGAACAAAAACACGCATACGTCCCGAGTTCGAGTCTTGACACACGCACCTTCGCAGTAATAAAATGCCTTTTTGTTTAAAACTGAACCGGGTTAACTCTGTTAGATGTTAAGTATAATAAAAACCGAAATATTAACCAGGTTAGACACACAGTCCAGCGGTGGACTGTGTGCAACACTAACTCGTACGTCACGCGTTCGAGTCTGGTTAACGGCACCGGTTCGATGATTTAAAATCTTTTGTTTAAAACAAATGAATTTTGAATAAATCGAATTAGTATATAAATATAATTAAAAACAAGATTATTTCGGGTTAGACACGTAGCTCAGTTGGTAGAGCTGCGTGCACGCGTACGGGAGGTCTCGGGTTCGAGTCTCACCCAGCGCATACATGCACACTGACCGAACCGGTCAACAGGTCAACAAGTCAACGGTACGGTCAACGGTCAACGCAAAAATAAACAATTTTTTTTATATATTTATTAATTATTTTAATTTAAAAATCAATTAAAAATACTTAAAAATAATATTTATAAAGATAGAAAATAGCCTTAAACTCACAAAAATATATCTGAAAATTCCATTAAAATCCTTAATAAAAATCCACTCATTTACTATATTTTTCCGTTATTATTTAGGTTAGTAATTCTCGTTGTTCAACTCTCCCGACTCGTGCGCATCTCATCATCTCCAATCAAACGCACCCAATGTGAGTGAATCTTTACAAATTCCCCGTTTTAATCACGTTTTGGGGTGTATCATGTGTCTTGCTATATATTATATTTAAACCATTGTGCATACATCATATCATGAACTTGTGTATCCAGCTTGTTTCAACTGTTTGTGTGGTTATTGTTAGATTCAATTTATTATTTCAGTACATGCAATTTCATAGGCCGCCGCTCCCCATTACATTATGAGCGTTGAGCATGTTCCCCATTACATTATGAGCGTGAACCTGGCGTGCCCACATACGATCGGCTCCGTTTGATTGAGCCTTGATCGCACAGACATTTATCATTTTCAGTACATGCAATACGATCGGCTCCGTTTGATTGAGCCTTGATCGCACAGTTTCATTCATGTTATTTATCGTATGATGTTGGTATGTTAATGTATGCTATCATATGTTATTGTATGTTATAGTTGTGATTGCTATTGCTACTGCTTGGTTATTTACATTTGCTCATTATTGATTATGCACAATTTTTCATTGATAAACTAATACGTAAATAAATAATAAATGTTTATCTAATAAGGTTCACTCGCCAACTTATGTTGACCCAAAAACCCCCATTTTTTTACACATGATACAGGTGAACCAGCTGCAGCAAGAAACACTTAGGATTGGACTAGAAGAATAAAATGATTTAGAGTTTGGGATTGTTTTGTTTGGTTTATTCTCTTTGTATTGTATGGACATGTTTGGATATTTGGGAATGTAATTCTGACTTTAATAAATATGAAACATATTAGTAAATATCATGAGCTTTGGTGATAACCCAATTATGCCCCGACTCTTATTCCGCTACGGGTCGGGGTGTGTGACAGATTGGTATCAGAGCCATGACTAAAGGGATATAGGATAGGTTATTAGACCCTTAGAGCCTATACTATAGTTGATTAAAAAATTTTAAGATTTTTGTGTGTTACATGCCAAATTTCATGATGTTTATATGTTTCATGTTAAGTGTTACATTCAATGTTATGCAAGCATGTTCATAAGTATATATTATCATATAATGCCTATCATGAATCATATTCTCATAACATATCACATCCATGAAAGCACACACCACATCATGATTGCTTTTCCAATGATTTTTGTGTTTTCAAATCTCATCAAAGTGAGTTCTCATGACGGGCATGTAGTAACTGGAAGGGTACCAGTACCGGTAGTCGGAACGTCCTGTCTAGGCTGGCATTCGTATAAATCCAAAATAAAGGACCAGTTTGCCTACCTGGGGACTAACGATGAGAGTACGAAGTGCCTATTAGGCCAAAGCATGCTATACCAAACGTCGTGTGAGCTAACCCCACTTTGAGTTGTCATTGTGTCTACACCTGGACACATTCCGACCATACATCTCGTAAACATATTTTGTGGTTTGCATTCGGGTGATGCGAGTGTTAAATCGCCAATACTAATGTGAATCCTACCAAGCCAATAGCCATGGGGGCCCACATGACTATACAGGTGAAGGTATGGGGGACATTTGAGGCCCAACATGAGCAAACCCAAGACATCCTATGGATGTAGTTGCATTATTGATATTTATGTTATTTTCATTTTTCTTAAAGACACATGACACCTAAAAAGACTCCATAAACTCACAATCTTCTTATGTATGTTCCTGTAGATGTCGTCTAGACAACAACGAGGGGGTAAAAGATCAGGAAGGTCTCAGGAACGCTTAGCCACACACATCGCGAAACAAATGGCCACGATACTGCCTGACATTGTGGTCCAAGTACAACAAGCCCTCGCCACAAATCCCACTAATCCTTCCCAACAGAATGACCAGAACATCGACAACCCTCCTACCAGCAAGTGCTCATACAAACATTTCAAATCTTGTGATCCTCCTAAATTTGAAGGGACCGAAGGTGTCACTGCTATCCTCTATTGGTTCGAGGAAATGGAAAACACCTTCCTCAACTGCGATTGTCCTGAGGATCGCAAGGTTCGATACGCCACCGGGAGACTATTTGGGGTAGCTCTCACTTGGTGGAATACTGAGAAAGGGAAGAGGGGAACTGAAGATGCGATGGCCTTAACTTGGGAGGAGTTAAGGGAAATCATGACTAGGTGTTTCTGTCCTAGAAGTGAAATTAAAAAGCTGGAGGACGAATTTCATTCTCTAAAGCAAAAGGAGGGTGATCACACTACATATAACAAGAGGTTCTTGGAGTTGAACCAAATGGTTCCAAATTTGTTCACCCCAACCTATCGTCTGATCGAGCACTATATTCGAGGACTTCCCTCGAAAATCCAAGATTCAGTTCTCAGCGTTTCACCAGTAACACTTGAAGCTGCTATGGAGCTAGCGACTGAACTGACTAAGAATCGAATTCGCAACGGGAAGTTTAAGGAAGAGAAAAAGAAAGCCCCTGTTGAGGGTCAAACTTCAAACCATTCCGTCTCCTCCTCTAAGTTTGTTAACAAGAGGAAGCGCAACACCAGAAACTTCGCCGTTACACAAACCAACCTCTCAATTCCTGCTGCACCCATTACCCAGGTCGCTCCTTCACCTGCACCATACAAAAGACCATACTCTGGCCCGTTACCAAAATGCAACCGTTGCCAATATCACCATTCTCCTGATTACCCTTGCCAACATTGCACCGGCTGTGGTCGCGCAGGTCATACTGTTCAAACTTGCCGCATGCCTCAGCGAACGAACCGCCACCAGCCTCCAACCCAAACCCACCATCAATTAATGGGTCAAGCCCAACAACCCCTACTATTTCCACCCACCCAACATTTAGCCCAAACATATTACCAACCCAATTATCCTATGGGTCAACCTATGCGGGCTTGCTACAATTGCGGAGACCCAAGCCATTTCAGAAACACTTGTCCAAGGTTGGTAAACATTATTCATGCTCAGGCCCAAGCCAACCCGGTGAATCAAGCGAACCAAGCTCCTCCACCTGCAAGAGGAAGAGCTTTCAATATCAACGCTAATCAGGCTAGAGCTGACGGCAATGTGGTTAACGGTACGTTCCTTATAAATGGTAGATATGCGTCTATGTTATTTGATACTAGTGCGGATAGAAGTTTTGTGTCCTTAGAATTTGAACCTATCTTAAACCAAAATCGGGATAAGCTCATGGAATCCATAATAGTAGAAGTTGCTGACGGGAAACCAGTTTCATTAAACTCTATTATACGCAACTGTACACTCACCTTAAACGACCACGATTTCTTAGTCGACCTTATTCCTATGATGCTGGGAAGTTTTGATATCATAATTGGTATGGACTGGCTCAGTCTACATCAGGCAGAAGTTGTACGTCGCGAAAAATTTATTCCTCTTTCAAACGGTCAGACTCTTCGAATCCTTGGAGAAACCTCGTCGAAGGGGCTTAGCTTAATGTCTTGTCTTCAAGCCCAAAAATATCTTCGCAAAAATTATGTCGCGTTTTTAGCTCATATCATCAACAAGGGAACCATGGAGAAGAAACTTGAAGACATCCCAGTAGTAAAAGATTTCCCGCAAGTTTTTCCTGATGACATTTCAGGACTTCCTCCAGTTAGAGAAGTCGAATTCCGTATTGATCTTATACCTGGTGCTACACCAGTTGCAAAGTCTCCTTATAGGTTAGCCCCCTCTGAAATGCAAGAGGTAGCCAGTCAATTACAAGAGTTAACTGACAAGGGATTCATACGTCCTAGTTCATCGCCTTAGGGTGCACCTGTTCTTTTTGTAAAGAAGAAAGATGGATCGTTTCGTATGTGCATCGACTACAGAGAGCTCAACAAATTAACAATCAAAAATCGCTATCCATTACCTCGCATTGATGATCTTCTTGACCAACTTCAAGGTGCCAGCTACTTTTCCAAAATCGACCTTCGATCTGGTTATCATCAACTTAGAGTACATGAAGAAGACGTCCCAAAGACCGCATTCCGAACTCGTTATGGTCATTATGAATTCATGGTCATGCCATTTGGTTTAACCAACGCTCCAGCAGTCTTCATGGACCTAATGAACAGAGTCTGCAAACCTTATCTTGATCGATTTGTTATAGTCTTCATCGACGACATTCTTATTTATTCAAAGTCTAAGTCCTATCATGAGCGTCATCTTCGACTCATCCTTACACCTCTAGAGAAGGAAAAGCTTTACGCCAAATTCTCCAAATGCGAATTCTGGTTAAAAGAGGTGCAATTCCTCGGACATGTAGTCAATGACAAGGGAATACATGTCGACCCCTCAAAGATCAAAGCGGTACAAGAATGGCAAGCTCCACGTACACCAACTGAAGTAAGATCTTTTCTTGGTTTGGCTGGTTATTATCATCGATTCATCTCAAACTTCTCACGCATTGCTGTACCACTCACGGCTTTAACTCATAAGGGAAAACCTTTCATATGGGGACCCAAGCAAGAAGAAGCCTTCCAAACTCTTAAACAAAAACTTTGTGATGCACCAATCCTTACTCTTCCTGAAGGTTGTGATGATTTCGTGGTCTATTGCGACGCGTCAGGGCAAGGATTAGGCTGCGTTCTAATGCAAAGAGGAAAAGTTATAGCTTATGCTTCGAGACAACTCAAGACGCATGAGAAGAACTACACCACCCATGACCTAGAACTTGGAGCCGTTGTGTTCGCTCTTAAGATATGGAGACATTATCTCTATGGTACTAAGTGTGAAATATACACTGACCACAAGAGTCTTCAACATATCTTCAATCAAAAGAAGTTAAACATGAGGCAACGAAGATGGGTCGAACTTCTAAATGACTACGACTGTGAAATTCGATACCACCCTGGCAAAGCAAATGTGGTGGCCGATGCACTTAGTCGAAAGGGTTATGCGAACTCCATTCGTCTTCTATGTTCGCAAATCATAACTGACATTAAAGATCAAATTCGAGAAGCCCAACATGTTTCAGTAACGGAAGATGATGTACGAAAGGAGATGTCCTGTGGAGCTGAACTTAAAATTGAAACTAAATCTGACGGTATTCTATATTATCTGGATCGTATATGGATTCCTAACCACAACAATCTTCATGAAATTCTTATGAAGGAAGCTCATAAAACGCGATACTCTATACACCCAGGAGCCGATAAGATGTATCAAGACCTACGATATACCTATTGGTGGCTTGGAATGAAAAAGGATATTGCTGTTTTTGTTTCTAAGTGCCTTACATGTTCCAAGGTGAAAGCTGAACACCAAAGACCCTTAGGACTTCTGGTCCAACCTGAAATACCTGTATGGAAGTGGGAAAATATAACCATGGACTTCATTACCGGGTTACCTCGCACTTCTGGTGGGTATGACACTATATGGGTAATAATTGACCGACTTACAAAATCAGCTCACTTTATTCCTATCCGCGAAGATTTCAAGAACGAAAAGCTTGCTCGTATTTATATCAGCGAAATCGTAAGCCGACATGGGGGTACCGTTAAGCATTATTTCTGATCGTGATGGTCGTTTCACTTCACGAACATGGCAAGCAGTACAAGCCGCTATGGGTACGCGATTAGATCTCAGTACCGCCTATCACCCTCAAACTGATGGTCAATCTGAACGCACCATTCAAACTCTTGAAGATATGCTTCGAGCATGTGTTATAGACTTCAAGGGAAATTGGGACGCTCATCTACCATTAGTTGAATTTTCTTACAACAACAGCTATCATTCAAGTATCGGCATGGCACCTTTTGAAGCATTATATGGTCGTAAGTGCCGATCTCCAGTATGTTGGCACGAAATTGGGGAAGCTCAAATCACTGGTCCAGAATTGATCCAAGAAACCACAGACAAGATCCATCAAATCCGAAACAATCTTCTAGCGGCTCAAAGTCGTCAAAAGAGTTATGCAGATAAACGACGGAAGCCTTTAGAGTTTAACATTGGTGATCATGTACTTCTAAAAGTATCACCGTGGAAGGGAGTAGTTCGTTTTGGTCAAA
The DNA here is from genome assembly GCA_947069175.1 of Scalesia atractyloides. Lineage (NCBI taxonomy): Eukaryota > Viridiplantae > Streptophyta > Magnoliopsida > Asterales > Asteraceae > Scalesia > Scalesia atractyloides. Next base: position 78,217,861 of record CAMTDV010000003.1, on the reverse strand, counting down.
AAGGCAAGCTAGCACCACGTTACGTAGGACCTTTCAAGATACTCGAAAGAGTAGGACCCGAAGCATACAAGCTTGATCTACCAGGAGAACTCAACAGGATTCATCCCACATTCCACGTGTCGAACTTGAAGAAGTGCCTCGCTGATGAAAACCTCCACATTCCTCTGGAAGATATTCAGATTGACGAATCTATGCATTTTATTGAAAGACCTGTAGAGATCATGGACTTCGGGGAGAAACGTCTACGACGGGGTCGCATTCCAATTGTTAGGGTACGCTGGGAGTCGAAACGGGGACCTGAGCTTACTTGGGAATGTGAAGACTCAATGCGCGAAAAATACCCACATCTTTTTCCTGCTACTACTTAAAATTTCGGGACGAAATTCCTAAAAGTAGGGGATACTGTAACATTTGTCAAAAACGGGTTTCCAAAACCCGCTCCATTTTGTAATCGAATATCAAGTTATAAATGTCACGTTGTGTATTTATGGTTATTTTGATTTTTAATGATACATAATTAATAAACAAACTAAACTATAAAAATTATATTTGATAAAAAGTGAAAACAAAATAAATAAAAATAAAATGTTGCTGCCGGGGCTCGAACCCGGGTCAGCCGGAATTGAAATCCAAAGACTTAACACTCACACGCATAACCACTCCGCCACTTGTTTGTTTTCTGTCAACTTTAGGAAACAAATAAGTCTTATACACAAACCTAGTTAAACCGGTTACGCTAACTGAAAAACTGAAATCGGCTATTCAACCGTCTAAACGTTTGAATAATCGCGATTTCAGGTTTATAACCGATGCACCGACGATTTTAATCAATTCAGACTTGAATTGACTTCAATTCTGAGAATGATGAGTGTTATAACCGAAACTATTCAACAATCCGAATTACTGTAATCAAAGAGCCTCTCGCGACTCAGAAACATCATACAAACTTTCCATTTCACTTTCTTCATACATACGAACCATCAGAAAGCTTAAATCAACTCGCCGGAAAATTCTGCAAGTTCGTCGGAAAACCGTATTTTTCCTCAAATCGGTAAGTTCTTCAATACCATCGTAGTCTAGCAATTGTTAAGCTATTTCTAACTCAAACCTTCCACTTGAGATCAAATTCAGACGTCGTCATCGGATAATTTCTGCTCGCCGGAAAACTTCTGAAAATCTTTATCTTCGTCTGTGAAACGGTAAGGACCTTCAAACACACTGTTAACGTTTGTTTAGCACTCCAATTTCATGATTAGCTAATCAAAACGATTAATTGATTTGCTCAGTTGAAGTTCTTAAAAACAGAGACCGACGCCTTGCCGGAACTCTGTAATCAATCGTTCACCGGTATGTTTACTTCTAATTATCATCCCTGCTATCTCATATCAGTCTGTGTAATGCTTAACAACAGAATTAAACAAGATAAGATGGAGTAATCTGCTGTCGGTAAAATCCAACGAAGAAGATGAACTATGATAACAATATAAGAATAATTAAAATTGGTATTTTGAACGGGTTAGACACACAGTCCAGCGGTGGACTGTGTGCGAACAAAAACACGCATACGTCCCGAGTTCGAGTCTTGACACACGCACCTTCGCAGTAATAAAATGCCTTTTTGTTTAAAACTGAACCGGGTTAACTCTATTAGATGTTAAGTATAATAAAAACCGAAATATTAACCAGGTTAGACACACAGTCCAGCGGTGGACTGTGTGCAACACTAACTCGTACGTCACGCGTTCGAGTCTGGTTAACGGCACCGGTTCGATGATTTAAAATCTTTTCTTTAAAACAAATGAATTTTGAATAAATCGAATTAGTATATAAATATAATTAAAAACAAGATTATTTCGGGTTAGACACGTAGCTCAGTTGGTAGAGCTGCGTGCACGCGTACGGGAGGTCTCGGGTTCGAGTCTCACCCAGCGCATACATGCACACTGACCGAACCGGTCAACAGGTCAACAAGTCAACGGTACGGTCAACGGTCAACGCAAAAATAAACAATTTTTTTTATATATTTATTAATTATTTTAATTTAAAAATCAATTAAAAATACTTAAAAATAATATTTATAAAGATAGAAAATAGCCTTAAACTCACAAAAATATATCTAAAAATTCCATTAAAATCCTTAATAAAAATCCACTCATTTACTATATTTTTCCGTTATTATTTAGGTTAGTAATTCTCGTTGTTCAACTCTCCCGACTCGTGCGCATCTCATCATCTCCAATCAAACGCACCCAATGTGAGTGAATCTTTACAAATTCCCCGTTTTAATCACATTTTGGGGTGTATCATGTGTCTTGCTATATATTATATTTAAACCATTGTGCATACATCATATCATGAACTTGTGTATCCAGCTTGTTTCAACTGTTTGTGTGGTTATTGTTAGATTCAATTTATTATTTCAGTACATGCAATTTCATAGGCCGCCGCTCCCCATTACATTATGAGCGTTGAGCATGTTCCCCATTACATTATGAGCGTGAACCTGGCGTGCCCACATACGATCGGCTCCGTTTGATTGAGCCTTGATCGCACAGACATTTATCATTTTCAGTACATGCAATACGATCGGCTCCGTTTGATTGAGCCTTGATCGCACAGTTTCATTCATGTTATTTATCGTATGATGTTGGTATGTTAATGTATGCTATCATATGTTATTGTATGTTATAGTTGTGATTGCTATTGCTACTGCTTGGTTATTTACATTTGCTCATTATTGATTATGCACAATTTTTCATTGATAAACTAATAAGTAAATCAATAATAAATGTTTATCTAACAAGGTTCACTCGCCAACTTATGTTGACCCAAAAACCCCCATTTTTTTTACACATGATACAGGTGAACCAGCTGCAGCAAGAAACACTTAGGATTGGACTAGAAGAATAAAATGATTTAGAGTTTGGGATTGTTTTGTTTGGTTTATTCTCTTTGTATTGTATGGACATGTTTGGATATTTGGGAATGTAATTCTGACTTTAATAAATATGAAACATATTAGTAAATATCATGAGCTTTGGTGATAACCCAATTATGCCCCGACTCTTATTCCGCTGCGGGTCGGGGCGTGACAATAGAGTTTAATGAGACCGGTTTTCCGTCAGCAACTTCTACCGTTATGGATTCCATGAGTTTATCACGAGTTTGGTTGAGGATGGGTTCAAATTCTAAGGACACAAAACTCTTATCCGCGCCAATATCAAATAACATGGATACATAACTACCATTGATGAGAAACGTACCGTTAACCACGTTGTTGTCAGCCCTAGCTTGATTTGCGTTGATGTTGAAAGCCTCTTCCCCTAGCAGGTGGAGGAGCTTTGTTAGCCTGGTTTACTGGATTTGCTTGTGCTTGGGCATGGATGATGTTCACCAAGCGTGGACAGGTGTTCCTGAAGTGGTTCGGGTCTCCACAGTTGTAACAAGCCCGCATAGGTTGTATCATGGGATAGTTGGGTTGGTAGTAGGATTGGGCTACATGTTGGGCAGGTGGTAGGAGTAAAGGTTGTTGGGCTTGACCCACTATCTGATGGTGGGTTTGGGTTGAGGGCTGATTGCGGTTCGTTCGCTGAAGTACACGACAGGTTTGAATGGTGTGTCCTGCGCGGCCACAGCCGGTGCAATGTTGGCAGGGATGATCAGGAAAGTGATGGTATTGGCAACGGTTGCATTTTGGGTATGGCCGGAGTATGGTCTTTTATATGGTGCAGCTGAGGGGGCAACTTGGGTGATGGGTGCAGCAGGGATGGGGAAGTTTGTTTGTGTGACAGCAAAGTTTCTGCCCTTACGTTTCCTCTTACTAGCAAACTTTGAGGAGGAGGTGGAATGGTTTGAAGTTTGGCCCTCAATGGGGGCTTTCTTTTTCTCGTACTTAAATTTGCCGTAATGGATACGATTCTCGGTAAGCTCGGTAGCTAGTTCCATAGCAACTTCAAGTGTTGCAGGCGAAGTGCTTAGAACTGAGTCTTGAATCTTCGAGGGGAGGCCTCGAATATAGTGTTCGACTAAGCGGTATACTGGGGTGAACAAGTTGGGGATCATTTGGTTCAACTCTAGAAACCTTTTGTTGTAGGAAGTATGATCTCCTTCCTTTTGCTTTAACGAGTGGAATTCATCCTCTAACTTTTTTATCTCGCTTCTTGGACAGAAGCGTCTCGTCATGATTTCCCTTAACTCCTCCCATGTTAAGGCCATTGTATCTTCGATTCCCCTCTTACCTTTTTCTGTATTCCACCAGGTAAGAGCTACTCCCAATAGTCTCCCGGTTGCGTAACGTACCTTGCGATCCTCGGGACAATCGCAATTGAGGAAAGTGTTTTCCATTTCCTCAAACCAGTGGAGGAGAGCAGTGACACCTTCGGTCCCTTCATATTTCGGGGGATCGCATGACTTGAAGTGTTTGTAAGAGCACTTTTTGGAGGGAGGGTTGTCGACGTTCTGGTCTTCTTGTTTGGGAGGGTTGATGGGATTTGCGGCGAGAGCTTGTTAGACTTGAATTACGATGTCAGGAAGCATCATGGCCATTTGTTTTGCGATTTGGGTGGCCAAGCGTTCGTTTGACCTTCCTGACCTTCTACCTCCACGTTGCTGCCTAGCCGACATCTACAGGAACATACATAAGAAGATGGTGAGTTTAAGGAGTCTTTTTAGGTGTCATGGGTCGTCAAATGAAATAAAAATAACATAATTATCAATAATGCAACTACATCCATAGGATGTCTTGGGTTTGCTCATGTTTGGGCCTCCAATGTCCCCCATACAATCGCCTGTATAGTCATGTGGGCCCCCATGACTATTGGCTTAGTAGGATTCACATTGGTGTTGGCGGTTTAACAATCGCATCACTCGAATGAAAACCATGAAATATGTTTGCGAGATGTATGGTAGGAGGGTGTCCAGGTGTAGACACAATGACAACTCAAAGTGGGGTTAGCTCACACGACGTTTGGTATAGCATGCTTTGGCCTAATAGGTCCTTCGTACTCTCATCGTTAGTCCCCAGGTAGGCAAACTGGTCCTTTATTTTGGATTTATACGAATGCCAAGCCTAGACAGGACGTTCCGACTACCGGTACTTGTACCCTTCCTATTACTACATGCCCGTCATGAGAACTCACTTTGATGTGATTTGAAAAAAAATACAAAAATCGTTGCAAAAATCATGGAAATTGTGTGGTGTGTGCTCTCATGGATATGATATGTTATGAGGATATGATTCATGATAAGCATTGTATAGTAATATGTACTTATGAACATGCTTGCATAACATTAAATATAACAATAAACATAAAGCATATAAACATCATGAATTTTGTATGTAACACATAAACAATTTTAAAATTCTAATCAACTATAGTATAGGCTCTAAGGGTCTAATAACCTATCCTATATCCCTATAGTCATGGCTCTGATACCAATCTGTCACACCCCGACCCGCAGCGGAATAAGAGTCGGGGCATAATTGGGTTATCACCAAAGCTCATGATGTTTACTAAATGTTTCATATTTATTAAATTCAAATTACAACTTCAATATTTCAAACAAGTCCATACAATTACAAGGAAAAAGTAACTAAATAAGCAATCCAAAGCCTAAACTGATTTATTCTTCTAGGCCGTCCTATATGTTTCTTGCTGCAACTGGATCACCTGTATCATGTGTAAAAATGGGGGGTTTTGGGTCAACAAAAGTTGGCGAGTGAACCTTGTTAGAAAACATTTATTATTGATTTCTTGTTGTATTTAATATGGAAAAATGGTGCAATAATCATATGTGAGCAAACGTAAATAAACATACAATAACAAACCACCTTGCATGAGTATATGACATGAATGATAATGTATATGTTGGCAACGTCACGTTCCGCTCATAGGTAATGGGGAACAGACGGCCTATGATGATGTATGTGCGATCAAGGCTCAATCAAACGGAGCCGATCATATGTTGGCAACGCCACGTTCCGCTCATAGGTAATGGGGAACGGTTCCGCTCATAGGTAATGGGGAACAGACGAGCCTATGATGATGTATGTACTGAAAATGATAAATTTAATCTAAACATTAACCACACAAACAATTGATACATATTGGATACACGTTTGATCATGGATATGATGGATGCACAAGTGTTTAAATGTTATAAATAATAAGCGACACATGATACACCCCAAAATGTGATTAAACGGGGAATCGGTAGAGATTCACTCACATTGGGTGCGTTCTCTTGATTATGTTGAATGCGCACGAGTTTGGAGAGTTGATCGACGATGAATAACTAACCTAAATAATAACGAAAAGGTACGGTAAATAAGTGGATTTTATTAACAATTTTAATAGGATTTTTAGATTTATTTTTGTGAGTTTAAGGTCATTTTCTAACTTTAAAATATTATTTTTAAGTATTTTTAATTGATTTTTAAATTAAATAAATAAATAAAATATAAAAAAAAATGTTGACTTTTTGTTGACCGTTGACTTTGACTGTTGACCGGTTCGGACTTTGTGTATGTATGCGCTGAGTGAGGTTCGAACTCATGACCTCCCGTACGCGTGCACGCAGCTCTACCAACTGAGCTACTTGTCTAACCCGAAATATTTCTGTTTTTAATTATATTTATATACTATTTAAATTATTCAGAATTCATTTGTTTTAAAAAGAATTTTAATTATGTCGAACCGGTGCACATAACAGGTCTCGAACCGGGACCCGTTGTTTAACGTTGCACACAGTCCACCGCTGGACTGTGTGTCTAACCTGGTTAAAATACTGGTTTTTATTAAACTTAACATCTTACAACGAGTTAATACGGTTCGGTTTAAAAAAAGAACATTTTTATTTCAGAGGATAGGGTCGTGTCAGGGATCGAACTCGAGACGTGCGCTGTGTGTTTACACACAGTCCACCGCTGGACTGTGTATCTAACCAGGTTTAATATCTTGTTTTAATTAAACTTATACCTAATGTTCGACTTCATCTTCTTCGTTCAAAGACACAGACAACAATATCCGACTGTTCTGGTTTAATTCGATTAACGAAACTTATAAATGATTGAAATGTAATGGATAGAGAGGGTTTTGGAAATGAATGTACCGGAAAAGATGTTTTTCTCAGAACTCCGGCAAAGGTCGTCGGCTCTGTTTTGTGAATTCCGTCTGAGCGGACCAATTAACAGTTTTGATTAACTAATTGTGAAATTGAGTTACTAAACAAAGATTATCAGAGGGTTTAGATGTTTGTACCGATTTACAGCGTGTTTTCGGAAATGTCCAGAGATATTCTGGCGAGTGTAGAATATCCGGTAACGTCGTCTGGGGCCGATTCTGGTTGAAGGATTTAAGTTAGTATAAGTCTAACAATGGATAGAAGATGAAAGAATCGAGAAATTTACCGATTCGATGTATGTCACGGTTTTCCGGCGAAAGTCCGGCGATAGCAGATAACGATTCCGACGAACAGAAATTAGAGTGAAAGTGAAATTGAAGGTTCTGAGAGTGTTTCTGAGTTATGAGGCGATGATATTACCAGTGTAAATTGGAAGTAAATGATTTCGGTTTTCAACTCCCAAAAATCATATGAATCAAGGCAATTGAAGACTGAATTGATTAGAACGTGGGCAGCAATTGATTTATAGGTTATAATCAGTAATTAGCGATCACTCAAAAGTCTGGATAGTTGAAAGCCGATTATCGGTTTCAGTTTTGGCGCAAAAAGATGAATTCACGGGTGCGACTTATGTTTTATATGATTCATTGTTTACACAAACAAGTCAAGTGGCGGAGTGGTTAAGATGTGTGTTGGTTCTGTCTTCCGGCTGACCCGGGTTAGAAACCCGGCAGCCTATTTTCTTTTTTATTTACTTTATTTTTACTTTTTAACAATTTTAGTTTCTATATTCTAAAATGTTTATTAATTATGTATTGTTTAAAATTAAATTAATCATAAATACGCAACGAAATTTTATAACTTGATATTCGATTAATAAACGAAGCGGGTTTTGGAAACCCGTTTTTCGACGGATGTTACAGTGAATACTATTAGAAAGAGTCGCAATTCGAGACATGGACTAAAGTTACTCTGACTGATCTTTTGAGAGCTCCATACACTGATGATGACTCTTCAGAGCGTGGACCGGGGTGGAGATTCTTCAAGAAGCTTGAACGTGAGGTTAGGAGTGGCTTCAAGACTATGAAGACTGTTGAACCATATTTGAGAGCGGCTAAAGGAGTTCGCGATGCGCACATAGGCAAGAGGTTCAAATCGATGATATGGCTTCCAACAGACAAAGAATTAGTTATCCCGTTTGCTCCTACCTTTCCTAGGGGGATTCTGAAGAACTTCAACTTTTGGTTACACGATCTTAAAGTCGGAAGTGTTGCGATTGTGACTAAAGAGAAGGCGTTCAGGTTAAATGATGTGGTGGATTTGGTTAGCTTTCACGACGATGACTTGCAGGTTCTTGCGTCGCATCAAATTAGAACTGCTGAGCTGTATGAGGTTTGTGCTAAGGATTGGACTGCTATGGTTGCTGGTATTATCGCTGGAAGACTAGGTGTGGATGCTCAACCGAAAGACCAATGAAGTAAACCTAGGGGGAGAATGTTGGCTTGGATTATTAAAGGTTTATTCATTAGGGATGTATTTGGGCTTTTGGGGTTAATGTGGGCTTCCTAGTGCCTAATGGGCCTAGGGTTGTAATTATTGGCATAGTGATGCTTATAAATAGAGGGGCTAGATCATAGAGAATAGGTTAGAGAGTTGAAAGCAAAAACTTGTATCTGACATCTTTGGTGTATGCAAGTTGAGATTATTCAAAGTTATTCAAGTTGTTCTTCTTCCTAATCATAATTTCCGCTACTGATTAGGTTAGTGATACCTGTTTGATCCGTTCACGGGACTTACAAAACTTTCTGTTTTGGAAGATTTTAATGTTAACTTTTACTAAACTTATGTTTTCTTATACAATCTTGTGCTTCCTTTGCTACTAACCAAGTCTATGGTTAGTAAGCTTGTCCAAGATTGATTCTTACAAGTTAGAGGTGTACTTTTTTTAATAGGGTATATACAACCCACAAGTGATGAGACCATCCGAGCTTGTCGTAACTCTTAAGGCAAGACTTGTGTTTTAGTATAGGTGTGAGCACTTGGAAGCCTTGGCTATCCTACCTTCATTCCACCACCTCACTTGATGATTTCCTCTTGCTATCCCAAGTAGTTTGCTAGACCTAAAAGTAACTTAACCGCGTCTAGCCTCCGACACTTAGTTAACTCTTTCCATGTCGAGAATGCTCACCCGGGTTAAAACTTACTTGGCTACTTAGTATAGTAAGTTAATGTACATTTCCTTTTCATTCATAACCATCCGAATCAACCAAGTGATGATTTGTGCATTGGTGAATCATACAATGAGGTCCAACCTCCATGCTTGACTTATAGGACAATCTATGAATACTCTTGATGGACTTAGCTTAGATTATTATACACACTATATAATATATAATATATATACATAACCAAAATCTTGATATTAATCGGATTATGATTACATGTCGTGAATATAAGTTATATTATCTTTGTTCTTTATTCCTCGTTTGTGATTCTAATGGGCACGTTAGGACCCATGAAAACCACTTTAAAACTTAGTGTCCAAACGAGTGTCTAGACAAGATATTCTCATTGCATACATATACTTTAACACTTGATTCTGGATCCAACATTCCATCAACTTCAACCACCCAAACACCTTCATTCTCCTATTCTCACCAACTCATCAATACTCGGATAATCGGGAAGCTTTGCAAAATTGTCAGTATACATGATCCCTTTTTTCGTGTTATCACTTTTGGGTGCAATATATACACTATACAAAAACTCACACAAACACTTATACGCAAACACTTTATACATGCAATCGAATCCAACTTACATGCTTACAAGTTATACTTAGGAATACATACATGCAAGAAACTTTACGTGTATAGTGCTTTGTCATTAACTTCGTACAAGCCTCCCTTAACATGTATAGCGCTATAGGAGTAACGCACCCCCGTATTCTTGAGGTCATGTTAAGTTATACACATACGGCCTCATCGTTGCTACGATAAGATTACGCTAGCGGGAATCTTTGGGTTGACAAGTATGTTTTGCATGCTAGATATGTATATTATGCCTTACTATACGTTATTGCCATGTGGATTTCGTTAAACTCTTTTATACTTATGCTAGCACATTTAAACTTGTATGCTCGCCAATACTTTATGTATTGACATGTTACTTTACTATATATTGCAGGATTGTGTTCGTGATGCATTGAAAAGAATATAGTAGGAAGGACTAGAAACGCACCAAACTTTAATTCTTGTTTATAGATTAGTCATACAATACTTGATGTACTTATATTGTTTCAAATTTGTTGTAATTCTATTTCAAACAGTGTACTTGATGTTAGCAATGAAATGAAATTCGTTTATTAAATACTAGTCACAATTAGTGTTATGGAGTGTCGAGCAATCTACTTTCGTCCAGCCTCGATGATTCCGTCACCGGTTGGGGTGTGACAGATTGGTATCAGAGTCATAACTATAGGGAATTAGGAAAAATTACCATGATTTGACCTAGTCTACAGTCTAAGTACCCATACTTAACCATTCTTGACTTCATGCTTCAAATACTCGAATTCTTTCTATTTGCTTCTATCTCAACTTTTGTCTTAAAATTTCGTATGTCTTTCCTAAAACGATTTACCATACACACATAATGACGTAAAAACTCTCGTATTATACACACGAGACGATTTCACCAAAATAGGAGTGAAACCCTCACTTTGCTGAAAGATCCTCAATCCACAATCCTGATTAACAAGAAATCATACATCAAGTTAGGAGTGACATCCTTACCTTGATGGAAATTTATTTAAAATCATTCTAGTGGACCCTTACCCACGAGTCGGATTTAATCCTTATCTCGTTTAGTAAGTACCAACCACACATAGGGAATGTCGTTATCAAGTTAGGGGTGATACCCGCATCTTGGTAACTAGTCCCACTCCTCGACCTTCGAATCCCGCCAAGGCCTCGAACTTTCGATTGAATAGGACATGTAGTAGCTGGAAGGGTGAATACCGTTAACCGAAATTTCGGCGCGAGTGTTCTACCTATTAGGCCAAAGCATGCGTCCCATACTCAAAATAACTATAGATCACCTCGGTTTAGTCGAAGTTTCGTTTTGGAACAATCCAAGTTTTAGTCAAAACCCATCATTTTACTATTATCAGATTTATGCGTAACATAATTTGAATTTCTCTTTTAAAAAAAGTGTAACACCCTGTAAAATCGTGTCCAATAGTATAGTGACACGTGTTGTATTTTAAATATAGTCTATTAAAGACCAATAAGGACTAAAGGCGTCAACATGCTCAAACTTAGCCTCTGAGTAACGGTCCAATGTCAACATGCATAAATAACAGCCTCTGAGTGACTGATATGCCAACATGCTTAAATCATTAACCTCTAAGTGACTGATACGTCAACATGCTTGAAATTTGGCCTCTGGGTGACGGATATATCAACATGCCCAGCCTCCGAGTGACATCGGAATCAACATGCTTATAATAAGCCTCTGAGTGATCCTTTGTGAAGTCCTAACTCTCATTCGTGCCTTTTGTTGGACTAGAGGGTTCAATTTTGTAAATATGTGAAAGTTGGATGATGGAGGGATTAAAAGTGTCAACATGTTAATTTATACCTCTGAGTGACTTTTTAACGAACCGAGAGCTCGACAATGTCCGGGCATAATCCCGGGTATACCAAGTATTGGCTACAGAGGGCTAAAAGTGCCGAAAAGGTGTTTAAAAAGGTTTTGAGAAGCTTTTTAAAGTTAAGGGTCTAAAGTGTCAAACTTTGAAATTGGCCAAGGGGCGGTCGTGGCCGCGAGAGACCAGGCCTGGGTCTCTCACGGGGCGCGAGAACAGGTATGCTGTAGAAAGTTTGTTTAGCAGCCAAGTAAAACCTCACAAAACCATTTAATCGAAACAATGGACTTGTGATCAGCTATGCCACGTTTTGGGACACTTGTAAGCTTCCTCTTACACCCCTAAACACCTGGCTTCACCTCCTTTGAGCTCTCCAACTATAAATAGGTGATCAAGTTCACCATTTGAACTTGCACATTTCTAAATCATAACTCTTCTCCCTCCTCTAGAAGTTCCTAGCTGAAAGGAGCATCCAACTTAGTTCTCTTGCATTCTAGGAACCTCTTGTAAGTGTTCCTTGCTCTTGCATTTTCGTTTATAGGCTTTTATAGCCAGAAGTTAAGCGTTTTCGGAAAACGTTTTGACTTTCGGTTAAGACCATTATGGTCCAGCCATTGTTCGAAATGAACATGGCTAAGTGATCGTAATAAGGTAGGTGTTAGTCCCTATAAAAGGGCACTTCCTGAAGATCACGTTTGCTAGACCAATTGACGGGTCAAAGTTAAGTTATTATTAAGTCAAACAGGCCATTTTTTGAAAAAATCATAAATTGATCTTATATATGTTATGAAACCTATTTTGACACTTAAACAAGTTGGTATTAATTATTAGAACATGTGAGAACATATCGCCTCGTCAATTTCAGTTCTAGGGTCCGTTCGCAACCGAAAGTCGCGAAGTTTGACTTCTGCTTTGACTTTCGATGCTGACTCGATTTAGATTAGTTACCTACTGATCTAAAGTTGCATTATGATCATACTATTATGTAGCATAACCCTCTGAGGTTATATTACATGATCATAATCAGAATCTAAGTTTATGCGCAAGTTCCATAATTATGCCATATTTGACCAAAATGCCCTTTTTGCATAAAACAAGGTTTTGAATGGTAATGAACTTGAAAATGAGTTTCCTATTGATATAATATTATAAGTAGGATTATTTGGGATTTTAAACCAATTTATAAACTGAGTTTTCAAGCAGGTCTTTAAACTATGTCGATAAATGACGTTTTAGCCCTTGTGGCTTATAAAATGGTTTTAATCAAATCTTTTCAAGGTAAATCATTTACCTACTGATATGTTATATTAAATATCATATTTTAAACATTTTAATCTGACCTTAACATCAGATTTCATAAACATCGCTTAAAGACGTCATTTTTCGACATAAGCGTCGTTTAGTCTGCGCATAGTATGGTTTTAAACCATATTATTGACCAAGACTTGATACCTTCTGATTTTAAAACTTATTTTAAACATATTTACAGTATGTACATATTATAAACTCATAATCCCAAATAATTTATAAACTATGTGTAAAATGACCAAAATGCCCATTCGGTGCATAGTTTGGTCTTAAAAGGTAAAATACACATATAATTGGTATCCTACTGATATTATGTAACATTCGTCGAAAAACGGGTTTTCCAAACCCGCTTCGTTTAATAATCAAGTATTCAGTATAAGATTTCATTGCGTATTTATTGTTTAGATTATTTTAAATGGAACATAATTAATAAACATCTTAAAATTTACAAACCATAATTGATAAATAATAATAAAATGTGAAAAAAAATTAAATGAGACTGCCGGGTTTCGAACCCGGGTCTCCACTCAAACCAAACACACAACACACCACTACACCACTTGCTCACATCTGCTACATCTTAGAACAATTATGTATTTGTAATCACATTTCCTTTGATCCGGATTCAAACCAGAAACAGCCGCGCTAAGTCACCGGCTATCATCAAGAAACCGGATTCCTCGTCAATCATCGAATGTAACTGATAGACTCAATCAGGGAGTCAACAATCCCCAATCGGTTATGCAATCAGTTAGGCAATTACATCTTGACCGAAATTTTGAAACCGAAATCATGTGTTAATAATGCGCACTATAAAATCGATGCATCTCATCTCAATTTCACTCGCATTCTATCTCAAAACATTACCCAAACTGCTCTCGAATCTTCTGCTCAACTCTCTGTTCAACCTGCAAGTCGCCGGAATCCTCAAGTTACTCGCCGGAAAACCGAAGAATCCATTCCAGTGTTGCCTTACTCTATAAATAGGACTTCTAGAACTCAGACAGAAATCACCCACACTCACCTCAAACTCCCTGTAGAGCCTCTGTCGCAAGTTATACATCGCCGGAAATTGCTGAACCCGTCGGAGTTAGTCACCGGAAAACCGGGCCCCTGTGTTCGGTATGCATTCTTAATCTTTCTGTCAGTTCTATTCCATTTCTTTGTTCAAACTCTAAAACAACAGAGCAGTGAAATCAAATGTTTAACAAATCTGTGTTCGATCTGAGATTAATGAAGAAGACGAATATCGAGTTGTTTATGAATATAATTAAAATCAGTATTTTAACTGGGTTAGACACACAGTCCAGCGGTGGACTGTGTGCAATTTCAACGCGTACATCCCGGGTTCGAGCCACACTTGTTTCGACTTTCTGAAATAAAACCAATCTTTTTAAAACCTATTCAAATCATCCTTCAACATGTATATAAATATAGTATAACCCCGGATATTGATGGGTTAGACACCCAGCCCAGTTGGTCGGGCTGGGTGTAAGTTAAGTCGATGGTCACAGGTTCGATCCCCGCTAAGCCAGCCGGTCAGATGATATTTGAAACATTTTTAATTAAATAAAATTCTGAATAAACTAAAAAGTATATAAATATAATTAAAATCAGAAATATTTCGGGTTAGACACGTAGCTCAGTTGGTAGAGCTGCGTGCACGTATACGAGAGGTCACGAGTTCGAACCTCACTCAGCGCACAATTAACCACAGTCCGACCGGTCAACAGGTCAACGGTCAACGGTCAAAAAGTCAAAATTTTTATTTCTTTTTATTTATTTATTTAATTTAAAAATCAATTCAAAATACTTAAAAATAACATTTTTAAAGTTAGAAAATGTCCTTAAACTCACAAAATAAATCTAAAAATCCATTTATTTACCGAACCATTTCGTTATTATTTTAGGTTAGTTTTCCTCGTCGATCAGATCCCAAAACTCGTGCGCATCCAACGCCATCAAAGAACGCACCCACTGTGAGTGAATTCTTACAAATTCCCCTTTTTATTCATGTTTTGGGGTGTATCATGTGTCGCTTTAATTATTTCATTTATTCAAACTCGTGCTATTACCATTATATGAACTAAACTCAAGATGTAAATATTGTTTGTTGTGATGCGTGTTTACATTTTGTCAAGTTGCGTGCAAATCATTCATTAGGCCCATCAGTTCCTCGTGGGAGACGAGTTGAACATCGCGTGCCTCAAAATAATTCATTAGGCCCATCAGTTCCTCGTGGGAGACGAGTTGAACATCGCGTGCCTCATTGTTCATCATTTGGTGTGTGCGTGTGCATTATTTAATATTATGTGTTTTGTGATTAAATTTACATTTACGTTTATTCATATTTGATTATGCACAATTTTATTCAAATAACCAACATAACTAAACCTTTCAAATATTTAAATAAGATTCACTCGCCAACTTTTGTTGACCCAAAACCCTATTTTTACACATGATACAGGTGATCCGGTTGAGAAAAGAAACACATAGGATGGCCTAGAAGAATAAACAAGTTAATGCCTTGGAATGAATGTTTAGTTTTGTTTTCCTTTGTAATTGTACTCTAGTTTGTAATTTGAATGAAAATGTATTTGAACATGTTGTGTTTGAATGTTTATTGTAACTTCTTCTTTAAAGGGAAATAATAAATATGAAACTTTATAGTAAATGTCATGAGCGTTGATGAAAACCCAATCATGCCCCGATCACCATTTCCGCTGCGGGTCGGGGTGTGACATATTATATCATAAATAAAATATTTTTCCAAAATACTTATAGTTATAACATTAAATTATATTCAAGTTTCTTTTATATGGTATGAAATTACCAAAACGCCCTTATGAGGCATAGTTTTGTTTTAAAACCATAACGGGCATATAAGTTAATATCCTACTGATATTTTAACTTAATTAAGGTATAATGGCATATAGAACTTGTCCATGACTTATCCGGTTACCCGATATCGCTAATATGCGCTCTGTTAAGTATATTTAACTATTTTACGGAAATTAACCGAAACGGGTTTAACCTTGTCATTTAAGTTTCAAAATCCAGAATGTTTATAGTTTACCCATATTATACAAGTCAAGTACTTGTCAGGATTAAACTACATTCTATCCGATCATCGTTTAATCAAGCGTCATACGTAATGATCATGTACACTATACGGTTTATAAGACCGTTAGTATTTAATTGGCTAGCTTATGCCATAATCCAGACTAGAGCCTTGCCGGTAAATGCTATCTGCACTTGGTACTTTTGTATACGGCTGAGTTATTTAAAAAACAAAAGAAGAAGACTAGCTCAGGTAAATATTCTCGACTTATTTTCCCTATACGGGCTTGGGATACGGTAAATTATTACGATTGGTCCAAAATGGGGTCAATCGAATGCCCGTTTGTGGCTAGTAAACCCCATATTTCGTTTTAAACAGTTTTGTTTGATAACTTAAACATCGGGGGTTAAATTACTGTGTCCTGGATATCCTCGGCTCAATACATTAGTTATTGGCCACGACTTTAGCACAAGGTGTAGGCATACACCTTTTGATGATCATATGAAATATTCCCAAGACGTTAGGGATGACTCCTTCGTGAGTCCTGAGTGGTGTGTATTTAATCATGTCTCGGTTTCTGTCCCGGGCCCTGTATGTATTGACAAACATGTGAATCTGATACAAGGTTGCAAGGTCAACTTTCCCAAGTTAATAAAAGATTTTGTGCCGTTTTGCATTGAAAACCATTTTAAAGTTTTCAAAATGAGTCAGTTGGGTGTATTTACCAGCGTAAGCTGACGTATCGTCCAAAGGCTAAACTGCAGGTACAATACAAAATAGGCCGGAAGCTGCTCGGTAGTGAATAAGAGGATCTTTCAAATCCTTAGATCTGCCTAAAGTCTGTTTTATATTCTTTCTTGTACATTTTAATGATCCGCCTGTGGATCTTCTATTACAAGCTTGTATATTATTTTGTATTTTCGAACATTCGGTTTGTAATAGTAATTTTACTCCAAGATTCCGCTGTGCCGTGTTTAATTGACTATGATGATTATCAACTGACGTCACGATACTCCCCACCCAAGCCCACCGGTGTATGGATTTCGGGTTGGAAATCCGTGGTGTGACAGGGTTGGTATCAGAGCGAACGTTTGAGAGAATTAAACACTATCCTTTTTGTGTTTTGTCTCAAACTTACACGAGCACATTCCTTAGACTTCTGAGTCTAGGCTTTCACCTAGGATTACTCATCTCATTATTAAGTTATTAGTATGTTTTTGAATTGATTTTTAACTGGAAAATGCCGCCACGTGTACGAGGACAAAGTGGAAGAGGAAAAGGTCCAATGAGCAGAGGGCCATCGGGGCGTATTCCCCTTCAACCTCATAACTCATAAGCATACCAAGAATCAGGAGATTCGTCTCCTTGGCAACCAGCAAGACGTTCTGTCTCTAATAGACACTTGCCCTCACATTCCCAAAAGTCCTACCACTCTCACCACTCCTATCATTCACACCATTCTCACCATTCCCATTCCCATCACTCCTACCATGAAGAATTTAACCCTAAACATTATTTTAACACGCCTCCAGCCGATCAAAATCAGTTGGACCAGCCACATCCTATGTACGAGGACTCCGGCCCGGAGATGCCGCCGTCAGGATCAAATTGCATCCCATTGAAATTTCGAGCGATTCAAACTCATATGCCGGATCGCCCTACCAAGGTCCTAATGAGTGGGACCAATACTAGAACCAATACACCTTCACCCACACTCCTTCCCATCACCCTCAACCACCTCCTGTTCAAGAAGATGTCCACATGGAACCGGTGGACCAACCTCAACCACCACCTGGACCACCAAGAAGGAAGCGTGGAGCACGTATGTCGGTACGTGCTGGACAAAGTCGGGATCGCTGCCACCTTTGCCCAACTCCTACCCCACAATTCAAGAGGACCCACAAATGGGTGGACCCTCTAATGTTTCACCTATAGTGGAACCAACACCGACACTTGCAGTTCAACCACCACCATCGGTTTATACTAACCCAATCCCCACATATCCACACGTCTGGAAATGATCCTTTTAACCCGTCTACACCGGTAGACTATCAAGCATGGTCGCAAGACCCCTATATGTAAGCAGTTATGCACAACGCACTTTACCCGTCTCCTTTCCCACCTACTGGATATCCAACTTATGGGTACCAATATCCGGTTATGCCTCAACCACAACCACAACCTCCGCCACCACTTGAGGCCATTAATGAGGCCTTAGAAATAATGAAGGAAATGCAGCAACAAGCAGAGAAAACGGAGAAGAAGACAAATAAATTCTTCAAGAAACTCTCCAAATTGGTCAAGGGAAAGAAGGACGAGTAAAGTCTCTTCTAATTATATGTAGTCCCTGCGAGGACATTGTTATTTCTTTAGTCCCTGCATGGACATGTTTATTTCTTTTAAAGTCCTTGCATGGACAGCTTATTTCATTTTCTAGTATTGTAATTTCTTATGGAAATTTAGTGAAGTACTTTGGAATTATATATATATGTATTCATCCTATTGAAAACGAGCGTCTCGATTTTACTCGAAATTTATGCTCTGCGATATAATTCCAAAATGTCTTAATGATTTTGATTTTCCGAGTGGCACAGACCACATATTTGGCCAAATATATAAATGATAGTTAAGAACGAAAGGGTCTTCTACCATGATAGTTAAGGGAAGTTATCCTTCTATCTAGAGGTAGTGGACTAAGTTCAAGCCTCCAAGTCATTAAGGTCAATGCGACCGGGACTATTAATCAACCATTAAGGTCCTCTTATGTTAACATTCAAGTAATGTTCATACTCATGGTAGTGTGAGTTGAGGAATCACACTAACCTTCAAGGTAATGGACTATGTCCTAACCTTATATAGCCCTTGTGATCTGTTTGATCCCGGCTAAATATCACCAGTGCGGTGATGAATAAAACATCCATTAGAAATGTATTTTATATATCCCTTGTGATCTGTTTGATCCCGGCTAATTGTCACTAGTGCGGTGATGAATAAAACATCCATTAGAGATGTATTTTATATAGCCCTTGTGATCTGTTTGATCCCGGCTGCGGTGATGAATAAAACATCCATTAGAGATGTATTTTATATATCCCATGTGATCTATTTGATCCCGGCTAATATCACTAGTGCGGTTATTAAACATCCATTAGTGATGCATTACCCTTTCGGGATTACGATTTATTTAATATAGCCCATGTGATCTATTTGATCCCGGCTAATATCACCAGTGCGGTGACTAAACATCCATTAGTGATGTATTACCCTTTCGGGTTATAATTTATTTTATATAGCCCATGTGATCTATTTTGATCCCGGCTAAATATCACCAGTGCGGTGATGAATAAAACATCCATTAGTGATGTAAGGCCTATGTGCCCTATTTTATGTCCATTAGTGAAAGGCCTATGTGCCCTATTTTACGTCCATTAGTGACAGGCCTATGTGCCTTATTTTATGTCCATTGGTGACAGGCCTGTGTGCCATATCTTATGTCCAATTATGACGGGCCTATGTGCCAGATTTGATGTCCTTTGTGACAAACCTATGTGCTATAAAATTGTTAAATATGACAATGACAGTTGTGACATTGCGATCCCCTGTCTAGTAATAAATGGACTATGTCCAGATTGTAATTTGCCTATGATGATCCTATTAAGACCTAGGCCAAATATAATTATATTAAGCCTAAGAGTTGTGATGTTATTCACACTAGTATAGGCAATGGATTTTTCTTGTATCCAATGTTTAAAAAACCATTATGGTTATTATACCATGGCTAAGAGAAATTTTATTTGGTATATAGAACCAAAGCTTTGAAGAATGGCTAATTCTAATGAGGCACAAAGTAGCCATCAGAACATCAACTCTAAGGACGCCGAAATTGTAGCCATAAATGATAATGATTTCCAAGCTCGCATGGATGCGGCTGTGGAAAGGGCCATGGGTAAGGCCATAGAAAAGCTAAGAGAGTCGAGTGCTACTCGCTCTAAGCCATTATCTATTCCACCATCTTCAGCTCATAAGGAGAGCTCCGTTCACTCTTCAAATGCGAACAGTGAACCAAAGAAAATAGATTTCACTGAAAGGTCCCGTTCTATTAAAGACAGATGTACCTATAAGTATTTCATCTCCTGCAAACCCCGAGACTTTAACGGGGAAAAAGGAGCGGTGGAAACCCTAAAATGGCTAGATGAGATGAAACAATTGCAGACATCAGCAACTGTGCTGATAAGGATGTGGTCAAGTATGTATCACAATCCTTTAAGGGTGATGCCCTAATATGGTGGAAAGCCATGATCCACTCAACAGGTAAAGTATACCTGTATAATCTGGGATGGTCCAAATTTGTGGATCTTATTAAGGAAACTTACTGCCCACCTCATGAGGTGGAGAAATTAGAGACCGACTTCTTGTCTCTTTCTATGAAAAACCTAGATTGTCGGAAATATGTTTCCGATTTCAATTCCCTATCTAGGTTAGTTTCCTATCTAATTACCCCGGAGCCCAAACGCATTGCGTGTTTTATTAATGGGTTAGCGCCCGAAATAAAGGGCATGGTAAAGGCCGCTCAGCCTAATACCTATAGGTCTGCTATAGAGCTATCTCTCTCTCACCCTTGATTTAGTAAAGCAGAAGTCAGTTAAGTCTGAAACTAACGGAAAAAGAAAGAGAGATGAGGACAACTCCCAAAGATATAATAAGAAAAATGAAGGGAGATTCGGGTTCAAAGGGAACCACGGCAAGTCGGCTGTAATGCCATTTTGCAAGACTTGCAACCGCAGACACTGGGGACTGTGTAATCCTGATTCATAAGTTAGACCTTGTGGTATTTGTAAAAGGATAGTGCATAAGACCCTAGATTGTAAAGATCTTAAGGATGCCGTTTGCTACATAAACAACGAAAAAGGGCATATAAAGACTAATTGCCCTAAGCTTCTTAAGAATAATAGCGCAAAGCCTGGAGAGGCCAAGAATGGGAATGCCCGTGCCTTTCAAATGAATGCCAGGGAGACCGTTAATGACAACAACGTCATAACAGGCACATTCCCCATTAACAATATCTACGCTAGAGTTCTTTTTGATTCGGGTGCGGATAAATCATTTGTTGATCATAAATTTAGTAAACTATTAAACTTACCCATAAGAACTCTAGATAAAACTTATGAGATAGAAATCGCCGATGGAACCTTAGAAACTGCTTCTTCCATTCTTGATGGATGCTCTATATCCATTAAGAATCATTCCATCCCTATCTCTCTTTTGCCAATGAAATTGGCGGGGTTCGATGTTGTCTTAGGCATGGATTGGTTATCTCATAACCAAGCCCGCATTGCCTGCGATAAGAAGCTCATCGAAATTAAAAACCCCATCTGGTGAAATGATCACCATACCCGGAGACTCACACTATGGATTGCCAGGCAAGGTGTCGTTATTTAAGGCATCCAAGTGTTTGAGGAGAGGTTGTGTCATCTACATGGTAGAGTCACCATAAATGAACCTAAGCCGAACCTTGAAGATCTACCAGTCGTTTCAGAGTATCCCGATGTATTTCCAGAAGAATTACCAGGCCTACCTCCAGACAGGCAAGTGGAGTTCAGAATTGACATCATACCAGGATCAGCACCCGTAGCTAGAGCTCCATATAGACTAGTTCCAACCGAAATGAATAAGTTAAGAGTTCAATTGGATGAACTCTTGGAGAAAGGCTTTATTCAGCCTAGTTCCTCGCCTTTGGGAGCTCCTATTCTGTTTGTAAAGAAGAAAGACGGTTTGATGCGAATGTGCATCGACTACCGAGAACTGAATAAGTTAACAATCAAGAATAGATATCCTCTGCCCAGGATCGATGATCTATTCGACCAACTTCAAGGGGCTAGTTACTTTTCTAAGATAGATTTGAGATCAGGATATCATCAACTGAAGGTTAGAAGTGAAGATGTTCCCAAAACAGCCTTCAGGACCCGCTATGGTCATTTTGAATTCTTAGTGATGCCTTTTGGGCTCACAATGCACCGGCAACATTCATGGATCTCATGAATAGAGTCTGCAAGCCATATTTGGATAAGTTTGTCATTGTCTTCATAGACGACATACTTATCTATCTCGTAATCAAGCTGATCATGAGAAACATCTTCAGTGCATCCTAGAATTATTAAGGCAAGAAAAGCTTTATGGTAAATTCTCTAAGTGTGAGTTTTGGCTCAGAGAGGTCCAATTTCTTGGACATATGGTAAGTGAGCATGGTATCCAAGTGGAACCCGCCAAAATTGAGGCCATCATAAATTGGGAAGTGCCCAAAACCCCAACGGAGGTTAGTAGTTTCTTAGGATTGGCTGGTTATTATAGGAGGTTCATTGAGAACTTTTCAAGAATAGCCACTCCTTTAACTTCCTTGACCCGTAAGAATGTTAAATATAATTGGGGTCCAAAGCAACAAGAATCTTTTGAAGTTCTTAAACACAAGTTGAGCAACGCTCCTGTGTTATCTCTACCTGAGGGTATTGAGGAATTTGTAGTCTACTATGATGCATCGCACACTGGCATGGGCTGTGTGCTAATGCAAAAAGGCAAAGTGATTGCCTATGCATCACGACAGTTAAAAGTGCACGAAAGGAATTACACCACCCACGATTTGGAATTGGGTGCCGTTGTATTTGCACTAAAACTATGGAGACATAATTTGTATGGCACAAAGTGTATTATATACACTGACCATAAAAGTCTTCAATATCAGTTCAATAAAAAAGAATTGAACATGTGACAACGTCGTTGGATGGAAACACTTAATGACTATGATTGCGAGATTCGCGACCATCCAGGCAAGGCAAATGTAGTTGCTGATGCCTTAAGTCGCAAGGAACGAGTTAAACCTATAAGGATTAACTCCAAGAGAATTAAGCTCAAAAATAGCTTAAATGAGAAGCTATTGGATGCGCAAAAACAAGCCCTATTAGAGGCTAATATCCCTAATGAGGGATTAGGCGGAACTGTGGATCAGTTAGCGCCTGGAAAGGATGGAATCCTTAGATACTCGGTTCACCCGGGAGGTGACAAGATGTATCAACACTTGAAGAATAATTATTGGTGGATGGGTTTGAAGAAATCCATAGCCACTTATGTAGCTAAGTGTCTGACGTGTTCGCAAGTTAAGGCCGAACATCAAAAGCCGTCAGGACTTCTACAACAGCTTGAAATTCCCACTTGGAAATGGGAAATGGTAACTATGGACTTGATTACCAAGTTACCTAAGACCAAAAGTGGAAATGACACTATTTGGATCGTAGTGGATAGGCTGACTAAGTCAGCACATTTCTTGCCAATAAAGGAAACGTATAATTCAGATAAATTGGCTAAGTTGTATGTAGACAAAATTGTGTCCCTACATGGTGTGCCGGTATCTATTGTATCTGATAGAGATACTAGATACACATCTCACTTTTGGAAAAGTTTCCAACAATCTTTAGGCACACGATTAAATTTTAGTACGGCTTACCATCCACAGACTGATGGTCAAAGTGAGCGTACTATTCAGACTTTGGAAGACATGCGTCGGGCATGCGTGATTGATTTAGGTGGAAGTTGGGATGACCACTTACCCCTAATAGAATTCTCCTACAATAACAGTTATCATACTAGCATTAATGCTGCTCCTTTTGAGGCTTTGTATGGGAGAAAATGTAGAACGCCCATATGCTGGGCAGAAGTTGGGGAGGCCCAACTAACAGGCTCAGAGATTGTCCTGGAGACCACAGAAAAGATTATGCAAATCCGTGATCGTCTCAAAACTGCCAGGGATAGGTAGAAGAGCTATGCTTACAAGAGGCGTAAACCTCTTCAGTTCCAAATAGGGGACAAAGTCATGCTGAAAGTATCACCCTAGAAAGTGTGATGCGTTTTGGAAAGAAGGGCAAGTTAAGCCCTAGATATATAGGACCCTTCGAGATAATCGAACGTGTCGGCACTGTAGCTTATAAGCTCAGGTTGCCAGAGGAGCTTAGTGGAATCCATGATGTATTCCACATATCTAATCTTAAGAAATGTCTAGCCGATGAGTCGCTAGCAATGTCGCACAAAGATGTGCAAATTAATGAAAACCTGATGTTCACTGAGAAACCAACTTCGATCGAGGATCGACAGGTTAAGAAGCTCCGAAGAAAGTTGATACCTATAGTAAAGGTTAAGTGGGACGCCTTTAGAGGTCCCGAGTATACGTGGGAGGTTGAGTCCACTATGCGACAAAAGTACCCCCACCTTTTTGAATAAAATCTCGAGGTCGAGATTTCTTTTAAGGGGGTGAGGATGTAAAACCCTGTAAAATCATGTCCAATAGTATAGTGACACGTGTTATATTTTAAATATAGTCTATTAAAGACCAATAAGGACTAAAGGCGTCAACTTGCTCAAACTGAGCCTCTGAGTGACGGTCCGATGTCAACATGCATAAATAACAGCCTCTGAGTGACTGATATGTCAACATGCTTAAATTATTAGCCTCTGAGTGTCTACGTCAACATGCTTGAAATTTGGCCTCTGAGTGACGGATATGTCAACATACCCAGCCTCTAAGTGACATCGGAATCAACATGCTTATAATAAGCCTCTGAGTGATCCTTTGTGAAGTCCTAACTCTCATTCGTGCCTTTTGTTGGACTAGAGGGTTCAATTTTGTAAATATGTGAAAGTTGGATGATGGAGGGATTAAAAGTGTCAACATGTTAATTTATACCTCTGAGTGACCTTTTAACGAACCGAGAGCTCGACAATGTCCGGGCATAATCCCGGGTATGCCAAGTATTGGCTACGGAGGGCTAAAAGTGTCAAAAAGGTGTTTAAAAAGGTTTTTAGAAGCTTTTTAAAGTTAAGGGGCTAAAGTGTCAAACGTTGAAACTGGCCAAGGGACGGTCGCGGGCCGCGACAGACCAGGCCTGGGTCTCTCGTGGGGCGCGAGAACAAGTCTGCTGTAGAAAGTTTATTTAGCAGCCAAGTAAAACCTCACAAAACCATTTAATCGAAACAATGGACTTATAATCAGCTATGCCACGTTTTGAGACACTTGTAAGCTTCCTCTTACACCCCTAAACACCTGGCTTCACCTCCTTTGAGCTCTCCAACTATAAATAGTTGATCAAGTTCACCATTTGAACTTGTACCTTTCTAAATCATAACTCTTCTCCCTCCTCTGGAAGTTCCTTGCTGAAAGGAGCATCCAACTTAGTTCTCTTTCATTCTAGGAATCCCTTGTAAGTGTTCCTTGCTCTTGCATTTTCGTTTATAGGCTTTTATAGCCAAAAGTCAAGCGTTTTCGGAAAACGCTTTGACTTTCAGTTAAGACCATTATGGTCCAGCCATTGTTCGAAATGAACATGGCTAAGTGATCGGAATAAGGTAGGTGTTAGTTCCTATAAAGGACACCTCCTGAAGATCACGTTTGCTAGACCAATTGACGGGTCAAAGTTAAGTTATTAAAAAGTCAAACAGGCCATTTTTCGAAAAAATTATAAATTAATCTTATATATGTTATGAAACCTGTTTTGACACTTAAAAAGTTGGTAATAATTATTAGAACATGCGAGAACATGTTCGCCTCGTCAATTTCAGTTCTAGGGTCCGTTCGCAACCGAAAGTCACGAAGTTTAACTTATGCTTTGACTTTTGAAGCTGAACCGATTAGATTAGTTACATACTGATCTAAATTTGCATTATGATCATAATATTATATAGCATAACCCTCTGAGGTTATATTACATGATCATAATTAGAATCTAAGTTTATGTGCAAGTTCCATAATTATGCCATCTTTGACCAAAATGACCTTTTTGCATAAAACAAGGTTTTGAATGGTAATGAACTTGAAAATGAGTTTCCTACTGATAAAATATTATAAGTAGGATTATTTTGGATTTTAAACCAAGTTATAAACTGAGTTTTCAAGTAGGTCCTTAAACTATGTCGATAAATGACGTTTTAGCCCTTGTGGCTTATAAAATGGTTTTAATCAAATATTTTCAAGGTAAATCATTTACCTACTGATATGTTATATTAAATAACATATTTTAAACATTTTAATCTGACCTTAACATCAAATTTCATAAACATCGCTTAAAGACGTCATTTTTCGACATAAGCGCCGTTTAGGCTGCGCATAGTATGGTTTTAAACCATATTATTGACCAAGACTTGATACCTTCTGATTTAAAACTTATTTTAAACATATTTATAGTAGGTACATATTATAAACTCATAATCCCAATAATTTATAAACTATGTGTAAAATGACCAAAATGCCCATTCGGTGCATAGTTTGGTCATAAAAGGTAAAATACACATATAATTGGTATCCTACTGATATTATATCATAAATAAAATATTTTTCAGAATACTTATAATTATAACATTAAATTATATTCAAGTTTCTTTTATATTTGGTATGAAATTACCAAAACGCCCTTATGAGGCATAGTTTCGTTTTAAACTCATAACGGACATATAAGTTAATATCCTACTGATATTTTAACTTAATTAAGGTATAATGGCATATAGAACTTGTCCATGACTCATCCGGTTACCCGATATCGCTAATATGCGCTCGGTTAAGTATATTTAACTATTTTACGAAAATTAACCGAAACGGGTTTAACCTTGTCATTTAAGTTTCAAAATCCAGAATGTTTATAGTTTACCCATATTATACAAGTCAAGTACTTGTCGGGATTAAACTACATTCTATCCGATCATCGTTTAATCAAACGTTATACGTAATGATCATGTACACTATACGGTTTATAAGACCGTTAGTATTTAATTGGCTAGCTTATGCCAAATCCAGACTAGAGCCTTGCCGGTAAATGCTATCTGCACTTGGTACTTTTGTATACGGCTGAGTTATTTAAAAAATAAAAGAAGAAGACTAGCTTAGGTAAATACTCTCGACTTATTTTCCCTATACGGGCTTGGGATACGGTAAATTATTACCGATTGGTCCAAAATGGGGTCAATCGAATGCCCGTTTGTGGCTAGTAAATATTTCGTTTTAAACAGTTTTGTTTGATAACTTAAACATCGGGGGTTAAATTACTGTGTCCTGGATATCCTCGGCTCAATACATTAGTTATTGGCCATGACTTTAGCACGAGGTGTAGGCATACACCTTTTAATCCTCATATGCAATATTCACATGACGTTAGGGATGACTCATTCGTGAGTCCTGAGTGGTGTCTAGTTAATCATGTCTTGGTTTCTGTCCCGGGCCCTATATGTATTGACAAACATGTGAATCTGATACAAGGTTGCAAGGTCAACTTTCCCAAGTTAATAAAAGATTGTGTGCCGTTTTGCACTTAAAAACCATTTTAAAGTTTTCAAAATGAGTCAGTTGGGTGTATTTACCAGCGTAAGCTGACGTATCGTCCAAAGGCTAAACTGCATGTACAATACGAAATAGGTCGGAAGCTGCTCGGTAGTGAATAAGAGGATCTTGCAAATCCTTAGATCTGCCTAAAGTCTGTTTTATATTCTTTCTTGTACATTTTAATGATCCGCCTGTGGATCTTCTATTACAAGCTTGTATATTATATTGTATTTTCGAACACTCGGTTTGTAATAGTAATTTTACTCCAAGACTTCCGCTGTGCCGTGTTTTATTAACTATGATGATTATCAACTGACGTCACGATACTCCCCACCCGGGCCCTCCGGTGTATGGATTTCGGGTTGGATATTCGGGGTGTGACAAAAAGTCAAAATTATTTTTACAATGACTCACATATCATACTTATACTTTCATATAACATACACGCTATTCATATATGCGATTTCAAAACGTCACCCACAAGATAGACACTACTCATATTCCCAAAAACGGAAGTTTTATCATCGAGATAGGAGTGATTCCCTTACCTTGACGATCGACTCCGCACATTTCTCGAAGAAATCTTATCCTTGAGATAGGAGTGTTGTCTACACCTCAATGGAAGATTAAATCAAAACTTGCCCATTTTCATGACAATCACTTGATTTAAAACTTGTACATGTCACACCCCGAATTTCAACCAAACCTCGGTGGGCCCGAGTGGGGAATATCGTGACGTAAGTTGATATCATCATAGTCAATTAACACAGCACAACGGAAGTCTTGGAGTTTAAATTACTATTACAAACCAAATGTTCAAAGTACGAAATACAGACGGTTTGTAACTAAAGATCCACAGGCGGATCGTAAAAGATACAAAAGACGATTAGTAGACTTTAGGGCAAATATAAGGATTTGCAAGATCCTCTTATATCAATACCAAGCAGCTTCCAGCCTATTTCATATTGTACCTGCAACTTGGTCTTTTGAAAATACGTCAGCTTTCGCTAGTAAATACAATTAACTGACTCGTTTTAAAAACATTTCAAAAATTGAGTTAAGTGTACATGGCACGAAAAATCTTTTATAACTTTGAAAAGTTAAGCTTTTAACCTTGTATACAGATTCACATGTTTGTCAATACATATGGGGCCCAGTACAGAGACCGAGACATGATTAACTGACACACCACTTATGAACCCACGAAGGAGTTATCCCCAACTTGTGGGTAAAACTATTTTAGCATTTGCATCTATCAGGTGTATGCCTACTCCGCGTGCTTTGGTCGTGGCCATTAGTAACTTAAATGAGCCGAGGATATCCAGGACACGGTCATTAACCCCAAATGTTTAAGTTATCAAACAAAACTGATCAAAACGGAATATGCGGATTTACTAGCCACAATCCGGCATTCGATTGATCCCATTTCCGACCAAGTGGTAATAATTTATCGTAACCCAAGCCCGTATAGGGAAAATAAGTCAAGAGTATTTACCTGAGCTAGCACTTGATTTAAATGCAAGTTTATATTAACTCAGCCGTTTAATCAATTAGATAAGTGCAGATAGCATTTACTAGAAGACTTTAGTCTGGAATATTGGCATAAGCTAACCAATTAGAATACTGACGGTCCTATTTAAGTCATAGACTTAGACCGACTAGCTTAAAGGATCAAAACGGTACAATATGCTAGATTAAGCGATGACCGGATAGAATGTAGTTTAAACCCAACAAGTACTTAAGACTTGTATGTCATGGGTAAACAATTAACATTCTGGAATTTGAGATTAAAATGATAAGGTTAAACCCGCTTTGGTTAATTTTCGTAAACTAGTTACATATACTTAACCGTACACATATAAGCGATATCGGGTAACCGGGTGAGTCATGAACAAGTTCTATATGTCATTAGACTTTAAATAAGTTGTAATATCAGTAGGATATCAACTTATATGCCCATTGAGGTTTTAAAACGAAACTACGCCTTATAAGACGTTTTGACCATTATATGTCGTATTAAAGGAACTTGCATATATTTTGATGTTATGATCATAAAAAACTTTGGAAAAATACTTATTTTGGAATATATTATAAGTAAGATAACACACATAAGTGTGATTTATGGTGTAGACCAAACTATGCACTGAAAGGGCATTTTGGTCCTTTAAAAATATAATTTACGATATTATATTAAAACATAGTTTATGATCAGAATAATAACATCATAATATGTTAATTATATTAATATATCAGTAGGTAATTCATTTGCAAGTTCGTTGTTGATTAAAACCTTGCTTTATGTAAAAAGGGCATTTTAGTCAAAGTTTGACTTTTAATGGAACTTGTACATAAACTCAGATTATGATTATGATCATGTAATATAACCTCAGAGGGTCATGATACATTGTATTACGATCATAATGCGACCATAAATCAGTCGTAAATTAATCTAAGTCGGGTCAATATCGAAAGTCAAAGCAAAAGTCAAACTTCGTGACTTTCGGTTGCGAACCGACCCTAGGACTGAAATTGATGGATCGAACATGTTCCCACATGTTCTAATAATTATTACCAACTTATTTAAGTGTCAAAAACATATTTATAACAGGTATAAACTCATATTATAATATTTATAAAATCTGACCCGTTTGACTTTTTAAAACATAAATTTTGACCCGTCAATTGACCTAGTAAAAGTGATCCTTAGGAGGTGCCCTTTTAAGGGATTAACACCTTGCTAAGTACGATCACTTAGCCATGTTCAACTTGAACAATGGCTAGACCATAATGGTCTTAACCGAAAGTCAAGGCATTTGTCGAAAATGCTTGACTTTTTGCTATTAAAAGCCTATAAAAGGAAAAGAGCAGAGATGGAACACCTACAAGTGATCCAAGTGAAGTTTAGAACTCAAAGAGATGCTCCTAGATGACCAGGAACTTCCAAGAGTGTAATAAGAGAGGAGAAGAAGGAATGAGCAAAGAATGAGTGAGTTTGATGAGCTATTTTTAGTGCAAGAAGGTGTGTGAGGATGAAGCCAGGTGTTGGAGGTGTTGTAGGATCATCACAAGTGTCTGATTAGGTGTCAAGAGCTGTAAGAGTGTGGCAATTTGGAGGACAGGTGGCATCTTGACAAAAATTTGGGGTTTTGACACATTTAGCCCCTCAAAAATAGTTTTATGGATTGTCATGAATTGTCCCTTGACTTATATTCAATGACATAATGACACAACTTAGTCTTTTTCGTTCAACACGTGATGTGTTGAAGAAGAGTGTGAATAACCGAATGTTAACGAGTGTCACACAAGGTGCTTTTGTGACTTATTCGTAGTTACTAGCTTAGAATACGATAAATACGGATCCTTATGGTTTTAAAGGTTAATTTACCTAAATTAGTAAAGTTAAAGGTTCGGTGATAGCGTGGAATACTCGAGGATGGTGAATCAAAAGATATCACTTCAACCGGGAGTCGTTCGGGCCGAAAGATGACTTGGTTATGCAAGAAACGAAATAATAAAGTCTAGGGGCCTTCGGGTTATTAGTTGAAAGTTAAAATAGTGAAAAAGAGGAGTTCTAGAGGCACGCCGTAGGCTATGGTCATCAGACCGTAGCTTATGGTTAGTTTTAAAATCAAACCAGTGAGCCTGGACCGTAGCTTATGGTCCTGGACCGTAAGCTACGGTCAGGTTTAAATTTATTTTTAGACACGTTTGAGGAGTTGAGTGGTTAACTTATTTGAGGTATCATCCGAGGGTACTTACACGTGTCGGTATTATACCGGATGTGAATTTTACGAGGTGTTACATGTACGTAAACCTTTTATCACTATGTCAGTTTTCCTACTTATGCATGAATCACAATTCTCTTTGTTTTATCCAAACGTATTTCTTACCCTACAACCTATTTACGTAAATCACGTACACGAAATGCCTAATCATACTTTAAATGTTTCTGTCCCAATTTTCAAAATCTTATTAAATGTTATCTATCAACTTAGTCGGTCTAATGAACCTCTTACCCACGATTTCCATGATTCGTCCAATCACTAAAACACACTCACATTATACTACCATTCTAAAGACATTTTGTTCCTAACAGGGAACCAAAGAAAACTTTCACTCACATACGTATAAATACCTACTATCAATACCCTTCCTGTACTTGACCAATTATCATCCCTTATTTGATCTACTTGACATGCTCGATGTTAAAATGAACCAAGAACTGGGTTTGCAGATTCAATATATTTGATTAACAGTCAAACATGAAAAGTTACAAACTTAAAAGAAACTTTTGGTATGTCAAGATCAATTGCAAATTAGACGACTGCTTTATCTCATATATACAACACCAATATCAATAGTTCAATACTTACAAGCAAAATTTATAAAAATCATATCAATATTTATAAAACTTATGAGATTATTTTCATATGCACATGTCTATCTACTATCTAGGACCCGAAAGTCTCATATCCGATATATAAGCATCACTATTACCATCCGAAGGCCCCGATGAAGTCCCAAGTTCGCTAAAGGATTTATACAAACTCGAATAGAACCCTGTTTGACCACCCACAGGTGGTTGAGGAACCGGGCACAATCCTTCAAGCATTTGCACCACTTTTGTCATTGAAGGCCTTAAGTTCACATCATCTTGTATGCACCACAACGCCACCCGCGTTGCCACCACGGCCCGTTCATCATTCTCCTCTACTTTCATCTTCCCATCCAAAAGTGTTTGAACCTTCCCTTCTTCCATCTTCTGAAAAGCGTATGCCGGAAAATGAGACGTCTCCGCCGATCTATAGTTTTTTCGGCCACTAATAATCTCAAGCAAGACCATCCCGTAGCTATAAACATCACTCTTTTCTGAGATCGCGTAGTTCGTGATCCACTCTGGCGCAAGGTACCCTCGGGTCCCACGTAACGTAGTGAACACATGGCTTTGTTCACGTGTCATAAGCTTGGCTAAACCGAAATCAGATATTTTCGCAATGAAGTTTTCGTCTAACAACACGTTTTCGGGCTTTATATCACAATGTATGATCTTCACATCGCAATCTTCGTGAAGATAGGCGAGTCCTTTAGCTGTATCAATCGCTATATTGTATCTTGTATCCCAATCCAACAACTTCCCGCCAAAAATCCAACGGTCTAACGACCCGTTTGCTAGATATTCGTAAACAAGGAGACGATGTTTCCCTTCGGCACAAAACCCTTTGAGATTGACCAAATGGTGGTGATGGATGCTGCCGATGATGCTCACTTCGGCTTGGAACTGTTTCTTCCCTTGACCGATTCCCTCGAGCCGTTTGACAGCAAGCTGAGTCCCGTCTTTTAGGGCCCCTTGGTAGACCGAACCAAACCCGCCTTGGCCTAGCTTTGTGGTGAAGTCGTTCGTTGCTTCTTGAAGGTCTTTGTAAGTGAATCGGACCGGCATTCCAGAAATGTTCTCCAGGAATGTGTCCTCTTCGGAGATTTCATCAGGAGCTTCGATTAATTCGATGTTCTTCTTCTTGTTGCGATAGCGAATTCCCATGATTACTAGTCCAAGGATAACAAACGCTACAATGGTTACTACTACGACCACAATAATCATCACTTTCTTCGACTGATTCTTGTTTTTGGAGTCCTCATAAGTGTCTGATTGGATACCTGAAAACAAAAAAAAATTAGATACAACTCGGTTTCAATAAAATAGTTTTTTTCTCTACCTTAGGTAGCAAACTGCCTACATAAACATGATTAGGAAAGTCAGTTAATTACACAGACAATACTTGTGGTTTATTGAAAGTAACACCTTTGAGTACTAACATGTTTTTGTAACATGTTCAGGTTATATGGTTTCGATTTTGTAACACCTTTGAGTATTAAGGCTAAATGCCGTCAGTTTTTTAGTTAAACTGTGTAAAATGACTAAAATACCCTTATATAATTTTCTGTTAGTACTCAAATGCATCATGTAGTGGCGTTGATAGCCGAAAGACAAGGGGGTCCAAGGATTGATGTAAAACTACTATGGAGCCGGGGGTCTCACTGGAAGCAGCCTCTCTATTCGTACGAGGTAGGGGTAAGGCTGTCTACATCTTACCCTCCTCAGACCCTACCTTAGCTTTACTATTGGTTGGATTTACTGAGTATGATGACGACGACGATGACTCAAAGATGTTACTTTCAATACACCACAGATACTTTCTGTGTAATTAACTCTAAAAAAAATCCTATAAACACTTGTCAATTTTCCTAAAAACACTAGTCAATTTTCCTAAAAACACATATGAATAAAGATACTCACCAGAAACCTTAATGTATGATTCGATATTCGCACCATTTTTCGCATTTTCAAAGCTCCCAATCTGATCAAACATGTAACAACTTCCAGAATCATTATCAAAGAACATAGCCAAGCAAGTGCAGTTGTTCAAACACGAGGATTTGCATCCATCTAAATCGGTTTTAGAAGACGGCAAAACAAACCCGAGTGCAAAATAGCTCAAATTCTCCCCTGCATTGACTAAACTCGACGAATCCTTTGACTTATTACACGAAGTTTCAATTTGCGGTTTGCAGTTATATCGAGCCAGGCCCGAAGGGCACTGGCACGTGCTCCCATCGTGACAAACGTAATACTGCGAGCAAGCTTGCGGTCTGCTGCAGGAATCATCCGGTATTTGACTAGTAGCAGTGTTTAGGGCATAAAGATTATGGAATTTAATGAACCCATCATCTTCTAAAACCGCAATCCAAGTGGTATTAGCATCTGATTCATCCGAAAACACAAACTGCCATAAAAAGACTTTGTTTTCATCGTAAAACCGCCATGTATTAGCTTCAATTGTAGCAGAATTAGCATCTCCTCCACTTTTGTTTATGATTCTTCTTGTGTCTTTTCCCATAGACCAATAAGGCTGTGGATTGTTAAACTCTGCTGACAAAATGGCGTCTCCGGTTTTCAATTGTAACGAAAAACTCATATTGTTCTCGCGATTACTCACAAGCTTCATCCCTTTTATAAAATCTTGATCAGGCATGAGTGTGTTTGTAGGAAAGCTAAAACTCTGCCAAACAACACCACCATCATTGTTTACCAACACTAAGTTCCCCGAATCAAGCAATTCGATAGCGGAAACGCCCTTTTTACCCGTGTTTGTTGACCAAACCACATTCCCATTGCCCTGCAAATAAGCATTCCCATCATTATCAAACACGAAACGATCCGAATTACCAACCGGAATGTCTCTATTTGCAGACCAAATGATTCTTGAACTGGCTATGTGAATGATGACTAAAGTGAATGAAGTCACATCACTATTGGGATCAAACCCGAACCCGAAATCGGATGAGTTTGATACCAGGAACAATCCATTGTTGTCTATGAATTGCATTTGGGAAGCTTGGAATCCAGGGCTCACTTTGGCCTTTTGTCGAACACTTGATAGGCATGTTTGAGGTAAGAACAAAAAGAGCCATGAAATGACCATGAAACAGAACCCATGAATCCCCATAATATGAAAACAGAGTATAGTGAATCAGATGTGAAACATTAATGATTAGTGGGTGCTGTTCAATTGCGGGTAATGAAGATGAAGATGAGGACAAATGGGAGATAGAATTTGCAGCTGGTGAAGTCAAAGAAAATGGAACAACTGAGGTGGGTTTCAAGTTTCAACCATAAAGAGATATCCTCAGAGAAACGTTAGTATATAATATATTATTGTTACTTGACAAATATCATAATAATATAATTAAACAAAAAAAAGTACAAGTTAGAGAAGGAGTCAACATTTGCTCAACCAAGTTGTTACGTTGTACCTTTAATACTTCACTTTATGCAACCTTAAACTTCTATGCTAAATAAAACAAAAGATGCCAAAGGGTTGATATATGTTTGATAGTTTCTTATTGATTTTATATGATTTTTAAATTGTTTAGAGATAGGTAAAATGTGTTTTTTTCACTAAAGTCACATCTTGATAGTTTATAGTATCTTTTAATGGTTAAGTTTTAGAAACATGTTAACCGATTCAGAGGCCTCTTAACAGTTTAACACTAATTTGCCAAACAACCTTTATGTTATATTTCACTATGGCCTTTTTCGAGAATTCGGGGCCCTGGGAGATTTCGAAAAATAGGCCCTTAAAAATGAGCCATCTGACGATTATAACATTTTTGTCAATTTGCCGCCCCTTTAATCTTTGCTCTTTATGTTTTCTAAATAGTTTTAATTTTAAACTATTATTATTGAGTTTAGTTGGGTTAAAAGAGAATTGAGTTTCAATGTTTATATGGGCGTAAACTAAATACGATAAACTAATGAGTTTAAAAACATATTGGGTTTTAGCTATAATATTTATTATATGTTTTTATGTGTATATATATACACACATAATATAAAAAAATTAAAAAGATTTGGTTCTCAAGGGAGAGTGAGTCTTGGATAGTCGTCCACCTTACCCTCCCTCTTATAGGCCAGAACCAAAGCGAACGTTCTAGTTCTATCGGTGTAGTGGTAACAATTATTCAACTGTGTTACTTAGATCAAGTATACGAAAGAACAGTGTCCAAGAATCATTAAACAGTAATTGCTAATCATACGGGTGTATTCTTACGAGAATTAACCAAGAAATGTGTACGGGAATAATCTTATGTTTATTATAGATTATCTTAATTGCAATTTGTATATAAAGGGTCCAAATGCATTAAATTTTCTATTCTTGTGTCACTAAACAAAAGATTATGTT
The DNA here is from genome assembly GCA_947069175.1 of Scalesia atractyloides. NCBI lineage: Eukaryota > Viridiplantae > Streptophyta > Magnoliopsida > Asterales > Asteraceae > Scalesia > Scalesia atractyloides. The sequence goes on along the minus strand of CAMTDV010000003.1, from coordinate 78,181,634 downwards.
CTGATTTTGTATTTTTATTAAAAATAATCAATTAATAATTAATGAATCATAGAAACGACAATCACATATGATTCTTTGAAGAATCTTTGATAGGTCAAAATGAAATGTTCGACGATGTGGATGTGTCCGCTTGTACAAGGAATATTGACGATTTTTTCTCATACTATTTTGTCACTTCTATTTTCTCATGTAACTAATATAACATAATAATATCATTTCTATGTAGGAAACACTTTTTTGCATATGGTGCATTAACATTGTAAAACACATAAAATTGATCACAATAAATTATTATAAAACTTGTTAACTTAAAGACCGATTCAAATAGGTAAACAACATTTGCGATAAATGTCCTTCGCCATCACCTACTAGTCATGGCTACCATCATCGTTGTCTTCATCAACACCACCACCGCAAAGCCACTTACACACTACCACCACCTTCGTCGCCCCAATGTTTTCATTGTATATACTCATATCTACCACCTACAACACCAACCAATCTCCACCACCTACACTATCATCTCCGTCACGCCACTTACCTCATAAGCGCCACCTACCATGTCACCGCCACCTTTATCATCAATAACCACCATGAAATATAGGTGAACCTATTTCATACATGTTTATCTAAACAACTCACTATAACCCGGCTCATTTTGATCAGAACCCATATAACCCGAACCAAATTAATACTTTCCAAAATGACCCATCTTGATCATAATCTGTTTTACAGACCGCTTTGTCATGTTTATTCACTTTCACTTACTTCTTTCTTTTGACAACTAAAGAATATAGTTGTTAATCATCCAAATGTTATATATAATCGTAAATCTTGTTTCTTTTAGTTGACTTTGCATAGTTGATAACACTTCCTGTAATTGTTGAGACTTTGTAAGAGTTAAATAACATAATCTAGGCCTACCAACCTACACCAATTCAATAAAAAAGGTTAAAGTTTGGAAGCGTTATTAGCCTTTAGAGTAAGACCTAACATATGGATCCGAAAAAAGGTGACGATATACATATTTATCTTGCATTCTATTTCAATCATCAGTACTAAATATTACATATAATAGCTATATTGTTTCTTATTTTATCTTTTATTTACGTTTTCCTTTTACATCTAAAGAATTGATATTTTATTATTTTTATTTTATTATTATGAGCCCACCCGCACATATACATTTTTTTACTTCTCACTTTATTTAACAAAAAAATAATAACATTTTATTAAACTAAAATTGTAATACGATTTTATTTACTTTCAATCTAACTTACAACTTTTTCATATTTAACATTATCTTCCATTTATTATTCATTCTAATTTTATTTACTTTCAATCTAACTTACAACTTTTTTTCATATTTAACATTATATTCCATTCATTATTCATTCTAATATTTAGTTATTTGTTATTTTGTAGTTAATAAAAAGCTTAACCTGCTCCTCATTTTTCCGGTTAAGGCTTTGAGGATGGCGGTACGATGTTCAAGTAGTTAACATGGTGGTGGTGATGGGGTGGGGATAATTCTCGTGGGTTGGCAATGGAGGGGGGTGGCCGGATAATGGTAGTGATGGTGATGATGCGTGTGTATTAGAGAAGGGGGTCGGTCTATTTATATTTGTTATTATTATAGATTTTATTTTATTTTAAGATAAAGATTTTATAAACAAAGGTATTTTGATCTTTTAACAAAAGTTAACATAAATTTTGGATAAGCTTAATAAATTGGATAAAAATAGCAAGATTTGAAAACCTCGGTGATTGGATGATTAAAAAAAAGATATTTTTTTTGATGAAAATGACAAAAATAATCAAACCATATAAATAAAATTAACAGTTTACTCTAAAATGAATAGATTATATAAATATGTTTAACTCTATAAGCTTTATATATAAATGCGTGCAATGGTATAAAAATATTCTAACTCTTTTTAACGGTAAAAGTATTTTTAACCAAAAAAAAGCCTATGTGAAGCAATGTTTAGAAGGTGACATAAGATGACGGTTTGGTGATGCGGAAACGGTGACGGCTGAAACATTCTTCAAACTTTTTCCCTATTTCTCAATTTGACTTAAAAAAAAAACTAAAAATTTGGAATTTAAATATAAGTTTATGAATTGAAGGATTTTAAAAATACGATATTTGGTTTGGTAAAACTATCTAAAATAATAAAAAAAGTTAGTGGAACTTCCTTTGTATTAGGTAACAATACAACACATGCTTTTGAAAAAAGGAACCTCCTTTCGTATTTTCTTAACTGAATATATCAATCTTTATATTTTTTATTTTTAAAAAGTATAAGCTTTTCTTCAATTTGGTAGAATTAATACTATTTTAACAATTAGAAAGTCAAATTTGATTTTGAATATAAAGTTTTATTTTGAGAGTTGATAGACTTTTATTCTCCACGCAATGTTTGTTTTTTTCCTAAGAAAATGAATAAATTACCCTGAAATAGGATTTATATTTTTGGTTCTTTCCAAACAGATTCATGAACCCTTTTCAGAAATACGTAGGGATGGCAATATGTTGAATTTGGGTCGGGTATTGGTAATCTCATATTCATACCCGGTTATAAAATCGTATCCAACCCAATACCCGTTGAGTATTTATCGGGTAATTATCCGTTGGGTATCGGGTATGCCCATGGGTATTTGGTATACCCATTAGTTTATTAAAATATATACGTTGGAATTTCTAAATACATTTCTTTTACTATTATAATTATTATATAATTTTATTTATACAACAACTATTATAAATTAAAAATGTACATTACATACATATAAATTTAATCATAAATTAATAATACTTTTATGATACTTATACACTTACATGTATATACTTCACAAAATACAAAATGTAAATACCATTATCAAATGTATAGACTAAAAGAAAATTTATTTTTTCACACATACTGAAATAAATCACTAATAAACAAGTGTTAATAGAAAACAAAAATATACATTAAAAAAATCGGGTATATAGTTCGGGTAAACGGGTATCTGGTTTCAGGTAATCAGGTCGGGTATCACCTAATCCCATACCCGACCCATACCCGTGAATTTTTTTAAAACTAATCCCATACCCGACCTAATACCCGTTGTGTATCGGGTATACCCGTCCTATTTGTCGGGTTTTGAGTATACCCGTCGTACTCGGATAGTTTTGCCATCCCTAGAAAGACCTCCAAATGAATTCACTTTTTAAAATTAGTGAATTTATATATTAATACATAATTAACGATATAACTAATACATAATATAGGAATCTAGAATAATAAATTGTCACACCCCGGATTTCCAACCCAAATCCATACACCGGTGGGCCCGGGTGGGGAGTATCGTGACGTCAGTTGATAATCATCATAGTCAATTAAACACGGCACAACGGAAGTCTTGGAGTAAAATTACTATTACAACTGAATGTTCGAAAATACAAAATAATATACGGGCTCGTAATAGAAGATCCACATGCGGATCATAAATTCTACATGGAAAGAATATAAAACAGATTTTGGGTAGGATTTACAAGATCCTCTATCACTACCAAGCACTTCCAGCCTACTTTCGTATTGTACCTGCAGTTTAGTCTTTTGAAAATACGTCAGCTTTCGCTGGTAAATACACCCAACTGACTCGTTTTGAAAACATTTCAAAAATGTTTTAAGTGCGTGTCAGCACAAAATCTTTTTATAACTTGGGTTAATTGGCCGTCCAACCTTGTTAACAGATTTACATGTTTGTCCATACATACGGGGCCCGGTACGGAGACCGAGACACAATTAACGTACACACCATTTTGGACTCACGAAGGAGTCAATTCCTTCCAACCTTGTGGGAATGCATAATTGAGCGTCTATCGGGTGTATGCCTACACCCGCGCTAAGGTCGTGGCCATTTCTATTGTAATGAGCCGAGAATATCCAGGACACCGTAGTTTGCCCCCGATGTTTAAGTTATTAAACAAAACTGATTAAAACAGAATATACGGATTTACTAGCCGCACCCGGCATTTAATTGATCCCATTTCCGACCAAGCGGTAATAATGTACCGTAACCCAAGCCCGTATAGGGGAAATAAGTCGAGAGTATTTACCTGAGCTAGTCTTCTTATAAATTTTTAATAACTCAGTCGTACACAAAAGGACTAAGTGCATATAGCATTTACCGGCAAGTCTCTAGTCTGGATTATGGCATAAACTAACCAATTAAATACTAACGGTCTTATTTAAGTCATTGACTTAGACCGACTAGCGTACTTGATCAAAACATATGACGCTAGATTAAACGATGATTGGATAGAATGTAGTTTAATTCCAAAAAGTACCTTAACTTGTATAATATGGATAAACTATAAACATTCTGAATTTTGAGACTTAAATGACAAGGTTAAACCCGTTTCAGTTAATTTCCGTAAAATAGTTACATATACGTAACTGTGCGCATATTAGCGATATCGGGTAACCGGATAAGTCATGGACAAGTTCTATATGCCATTATGTTTTAAATAAGTTGTAATATCAGTAGGATATCAACTTTTATGCCCGTTATGGTTTTAAAATGAAACTATGCCTCATAAGGGTGTTCGGTAATTTCATACCATATAAAAGGAACTTGAATATATTTTAAATTTATAACCGTGAGTATTCTGGAAAAAATATTTTATTTATGATATAATATCAGTAGGATATCAATTATATGTGTAATTTACCTTTTATGACCAAACTATGCACCGAAGGGGCATTTTGGTCATTTTACACATAGTTTATAAATTATTTAGGATTCTGAGTTTATAACATGTACCTACTATAAATACGTTTAAAATAAGTTTTAAAATCAGTAGGTATCAAGTATTGGTCAATAATATGGTTTAAAACCATATTATGCGCCGAAATCGCGCTTATGTGGTATTATGACGTATTTAAGAGATGTTTATGAAAACTGATGTTAAAGTCAGATTAAAATGTTTAAAATATGTTATTTGATATAACATATCAGTAAGGTAAATGATTTACTGTCACACCCCGACCCGCAGCGGAATAAGAGTCGGGGCATAATTGGGTTATCACCAAAGCTCATGACATTTACTAATATGTTTCATATTTAATAAAGTCAAAGTTACATTTCCAAAAATCCAAACATGTTCATTCAATACAAAGAAAATAAACCAACATAACAATCCCAACTCTAAATCGTTTTATTCTTCTAGTCCAAGTCCTATGTGTTCCTAGCTGCTGTTGGTTCACCTGTATCATGTGTAAAAATGGGAGTTTTTGGGTCAACATAAGTTGGCGAGTGAACCTTATTAGATAAACATTTATTAATAAATTAATTGTTAGTTTATCAATGAAAATTTGTGCATAATCATAGATGAGCAAATGTAAATAATCAAGCAATGGCAAATAGCAGTCACACTATAACATACAATAACATATGACAGCATACATGAACATACCAGCATCATACTGTAAATAACATAAATGGAACTGTGTGATCAAGGCTCAATCAAACGGAGCCGATCGTATTGCATGTACTGAAAATGAAAATGTCTGTGCGATCAAGGCTCAATCAAACGGAGCCGATCGTATGTGGGCATGCCAGGTTCAACCTCATAATGAAATGGGGAACATGCTCAACGCTCATAATGTAATGGGGAGCGGCGGCCTATGAAATTGCATGTACTGAAAATAATAAACTTGCATCCAACAATAACTACACAACAGAAACAAACTGAATACACTAGTTCATGATATGATGTATGCACAATGGTTTAGTTATAATATATATACAAAGACACATGATACACCCCAAAACGTGATTAAAACGGGGAATTTGTAAGATTCACTCACATTGGGTGCGTTGGATTGGAGATGGTGAGATGCGCACGAATTAGATGAGCGGATCAACGAGGAATACTAACCTAAATAATAACGGAAAAATATATTAAATGAGTGGATTTTATTAAGGATTTTAATGAAATTTTTAGATATATTTTTGTGAGTTTAAGGCTATTTTCTATCTTTAAAAATGTTATTTTTAAGTATTTTTAATTGATTTTTAAATTAAATTAAATAAATAAAAAAATATTAAAAAAATTGTTTATTTTGCGTTGACCGTTGACCGTTGACCTGTTGACTTGTTGACCGGTTCGGTCAATGACATGGTTTGCGCTGGGTGAGGCTCGAACCCGAGACCTCCCGTACGCGTGCACGCAGCTCTACCAACTGAGCTACGTGTCTAACCCGAAATAATCTTGTTTTTAATTATATTTATACACTTATTCAATTTAACCGAATTTCCTTTATTTGCAAAAACATTTTAATTCAATCGGACCGGTGCTAGTGACGGGTTTCGAACACGCGACGTATGGTTTATGTTGCACACAGTCCACCGCTGGACTGTGTGTCTAACCCGGTTATTATCTCGGTTTTATTATACTTAACAACTAACTGAGTTATCCCGATTTAGTTTTCAAACAAAAAGGCATTTTAATATACAAGGAGTGCGTATAGCAGGAATCGAACTCGGGACGTGCGTTTGTATTTTGCACACAGTCCACCACTGGACTGTGTGTCTAACCCGTTTATAATTCCGATTTTAATTAATCTTATGTCATCTTTGAACTCGTCTTCTTCATTACAAACACAGACATCAATCAAAACAACTGATACGCGATTAATTTAGTTAATGAACATGATGACCAATTTGAATGCATTGAACCGAAAAGTTTGGGGAAGAAAATACCGAATAGATCGTCTTCTTCAGAGGATCCGGCGAAGTTCGTCGGCTCTGTTTTGGAACCTTCGGCTGTGAGAATCAATTAACAGGTTTAAGGGATTAGATGTGAAATTGAACTAATGAGTATTGATTATCAACACGTTGGAATGAGCATACCGGTAATCAGTGAGTTTCCGACAATTCCAGAAGTTTTCCGGTGAAAACAGAAAGTCCAGTAATGTCGTCTGTGGTTGATTATGAGCGATGGGTTAATGTTAGTAAGGTTCTAACAATTGATTGAAACAGTAAAGTAGAGGTATTTTAACGGTTTGAGTTGAGTACGGTTTTCCGGCGACTTTTGCAGAAAATTCCGGCGAGCTGATTTAGGCGTTCTGATGGTCTGAAAATGCGACGAAAATGAAATGGAGTATTGGTATGATATCTCTGAGTCGCTAGAGTGGTCTGAAGTTGAAGAACTCTGGACTTGATGATTTTTCGGTTTTAAAAACCGATAATGATGAGGCTTTATGTATAATCAATTCCGATTTGATTAAAAACCGTCGATGCATCGGTTATAAACTGAATGTGTGAATAAACAACGAATTGACGATTGGTTTGCCGATTACCGTTTCTCAGATGGCGCAACCGGTTTTAACTGGGTTTGTGTATAAATTTCATTTGTGTTCCTAGAGTTAGCAGAAAACACAAAGTGGCGGAGTGGTGATGTGAGTGTATGTTAAGTCGTTGAAGTGTCTTGGCTGACCCGGGTTCGAGTCCCGGCAGCAACAAAATTTTTTTATATATTTTGTTTTAACTTTTTATCAAATATAATTTTTATAGTTTAGTTTATTTATTAATTATGTATCGTTTTAAATCAAAATAATCATAAATATTCAACGTAGCTTTTATAACTTGATATTCGATTACAAAACGGAGCGGGTTTTTGAAAACCCGATTTTTACAAATGTTACAGTATGCCCTACTTTTAGGAATTTCGTCCCGAAATTTAAGTAGTTGAAGTAGTAGGAAAAAGATGCGGGTATTTTTCACGCATTGAGTCTTCACGTTCCCAAGTAAACTCAGGTCCCCGTTTCGACTCCCAGCGTACCCTAACAATTGGAATGCGACTTCGTCGAAGACGTTTCTCCCGGTAGTCCATGATCTCCACTGGTCTTTCAATAAAATGCATAGATTCATCAATCTGAATATCTTCCAGCGGAATATGGAGATTCTCATCAGCGAGGCACTTCTTCAAGTTCGACACGTGGAATGTGGGATGAATCCTGTTGAGTTCTTCTGGTAGGTCAAGCTTGTATGCTACAGGACCTACTCTTTCGAGTATCTTGAAAGGTCCTACGTAACGAGGTGCTAGCTTCCCCTTTTGACCAAAACGAACTACTCCCTTCCACGGTGATACTTTTAAAAGCACATGATCACCAATGTTAAACTCTAAGGGCTTCCGTCGTTTATCTGCATAACTCTTTTGACGACTTTGAGCCGCTAGAAGATTGTTTCGAATTTGATGGATCTTGTGTGTGGTTTCTTGGATCAATTCTGGACCAGTAATTTGCGCTTCCCCAATTTCGTGCCAACATACAAGAGATCGGCACTTACGTCCATATAAGGCTTCAAAAGGTGCCATGCCGATGCTCGAATGATAGCTGTTGTTGTACGAAAATTCTACTAGTGGTAGGTGGGCGTCCCAATTTTCCTTGAAGTCTATGACACATGCTCTAAGCATATCTTCAAGAGTTTGAATGGTGCGCTCAGACTGTCCATCAGTTTGAGGATGATAGGCGGTACTGAGATCTAATCGTGTGCCCATAGCGGATTGTACTGCTTGCCATGTTCGTGAGGTGAAACGACCATCACGATCAGAAATAATACTTAACGGTACCCCATGCCGGCTTACGATTTCGTTGATATAAATACGTGCAAGCTTTTCGTTCTTGAAATCTTCGCGGATAAGAATCAAGTGAGCTGATTTTGTAAGTCGGTCTATAATCACCCATATAGTGTCATACCCACCAGAAGTGCGAGGTAACCCGGTAATGAAATCCATGGTTATATTTTCCCACTTCCATACAGGTATTTCCGGTTGGACTAGAAGTCCTGAGGGTCTTTGGTGTTCAGCCTTCACCTTGGAACATGTGAGGCACTTGGAAACAAAAACGGCAATATCCTTCTTCATTCCAGGCCACCAATAGGTGTATCGTAGGTCTTGATACATCTTATCAGCTCCTGGGTGTATAGAATATCGCGTTTTGTGAGCTTCATTCATAAGGGTTTCACGAAGATTGTTGTGGTTAGGAATCCATATACGATCTAGGTAATACAGAATACCGTCTGATTTAGTTTCAAGTTTTAGCTCGGCTCCACAGGACATCTCCTTTCGTACATCTTCTTCTGTTATTGAAACGTGTTGGGCTTCTCGAATATGATCTTTAATGTCGGTTATAATTTGCGAACATAGAAGATGAATGGAGTTCGCATAACCCTTTCGACTAAGTGCATCAGCCACCACATTTGCTTTACCAGGGTGGTATCTAATTTCACAGTCGTAATCATTTAGAAGTTCGACCCATCTTCGTTGCCTCATGTTTAGCTCTTTTTGATTGAAGATATGTTGAAGACTCTTATGGTCAGTGTATATTTCACACTTGGTACCATAGAGATAATGTCTCCATATCTTAAGAGCGAACACCACGGCTCCAAGTTCTAGGTCATGAGTGGTGTAGTTCTTTTCATGTGTCTTGAGTTGTCTCGAAGCATAAGCTATGACTTTCCCTCTTTGCATAAGAACGCAGCCTAATCCTTGCCCTGACACGTCGCAATAGACTACAAAATCATCACAACCTTCAGGAAGAGTGAGGATTGGTGCATCACAAAGTTTCTGTTTAAGAGTTCGAAAGGCTTCTTCTTGCTTGGGTCCCCATATGAAAGGTTTTCCCTTGTGAGTTAAAGCCGTGAGTGGTACAGCAATGCGAGAGAAGTTTGAAATGAACCGACGATAATAGCCAGCTAGTCCAAGAAAAGATCTTACTTCAGTTGGTGTACGTGGAGCTTGCCATTCTTGAACCGCTTTGATCTTTGAAGGGTCAACATGTATTTTCTTGTCATTGACTACATGCCCGAGGAATTGCACCTCTTTTAACCAGAATTCACATTTGGAGAATTTGGCATAAAGCTTTTCCTTTTCTAGAAGTGCAAGAACGAGTCGAAGATGACGCTCATGATCAGATTTAGATTTTGAATAAATAAGAATATCGTCGATGAAGACTATAACAAATCGATCGAGATAAGGTTTGCAGACTCTGTTCATTAGGTCCATGAAGACAGCTGGTGCGTTGGTTAATCCAAATGGCATAACCATGAATTCATAGTGACCATAACGAGTTCGAAAAGCAGTCTTAGGGACGTCTTCTTCATGCACTCTAAGTTGATGATAGCCAGATCGAAGATCTATTTTTTAAAAGCAGCTGGCACCTTGTAGTTGATCAAGAAGATCATCAATGCGAGGTAAAGGGTAGCGATTCTTGATTGTTAACTTGTTGAGCTGTCTGTAGTCGATGCACATACGAAACGATCCATCTTTCTTCTTTACAAAGAGGACAGGTGCACCCCAAGGCGACGAGCTAGGACGTATGAATCCCTTGTCTGTCAACTCTTGCAATTGACTGGCTAGCTCTTGCATTTCAGAGGGGGCTAACCTATATGGAGACTTTGCAACTGGTGTAGCACCAGGTATAAGATCAATACGGAATTCGACGTCTCTAACTGGAGGAAGTCCTGAAATGTCGTCAGGAAAAACTTGCGGGAAATCTTTTACTACAGGAATGTCCTCAAGTTTCTTCTCCATGGTCCCCTTTTTGATGATATGAGCTAAAAACGCGACGTAATTCTTGCGAAGATATTTTTGAGCTTGAAGACAAGACATTAAGCTGAGCCCTTTCGACGAGGTTTCTCCAATGATTCGAAGAGTCTGGCCGTTTGAAAGAGGAATACGAATATATTTTTCACGACATATAACTTCTGCCTGATGTTGACTGAGCCAATCCGTACCGATTATGATATCAAAACTTCCCAGCTTCATAGGGATAAGGTCGACTGAGAAATCGTGGTCGTTTAAGGTGAGTGTACAGTTGCGTATAATAGAGTTTAATGAAACTGGTTTCCCGTCCGCAACTTCTACCGTTATGGATTCCGTGAGCTTATCCCGATTTTTGTTTAAGATAGGTTCAAATTCTAAAGATACAAAACTTCTATCCGCACCAGTATCAAATAATATAGATGCATATCTACCATTTATAAGGAACGTACCGTTGACCACATTGCCGTCAGCTCTGGCCTGGTTAGCTTTGATATTGAAAGCTCTCCCTCTTGCAGGTGGGGGATCTTGGTTTGCTTGGTTCACTGGGTTGGCTTGGGCCTGAGCATGAATAATATTAACCAGCCTTGGACATGTGTTTCTGAAATGACTCGGGTCGCCGCAATTGTAACAAGCCCGCATTGGTTGACCCATAGGATAATTGGGCTGGAAATATGTTTGGGCTAAAGGTTGGGTGGGTGGTAATAGTAGGGGTTGTTGGGCTTGGCCCATTATCTGTTGATGGGTTTGGGTTAAAGGTTGGTGGCGGTTCGTTCGTTGAGGCATGCGGCAAGTTTGAACAGTATGACTTGCGCGGCCGCAGCCGGTGCAATATTGGCAAGGATGATCAGGGGAATGGTGATATTGGCAATGGTTACATTTTGGTAACGGGCCAGTGTAGGGTCTTCTGTATGGTGCGGGTGAAGGAGTGACTTAAGTAATGGGTGCAGCAGGAATAGGGGAGCTGGTTTGGGTAACTGCAAAATTTCTGGTGTTGCGCTTCCTCTTGTTAGCAAACTTAGAGGAAGGAATGGGGTGGTTTGAAGTTTGTCCCTCAACAGGGGCTTTCTTCTTCTCTTCTTTGAACTTCCCGTTGCGAATTCGGTTTTCGGTCAGTTCAGTTGCTAACTCCATAGCAGCTTCAAGTGTTACTGGTGAAACGCTGAGAACTGAATCTTGGATTTTCGAGGGAAGTCCTCGAATATAGTGCTCGATCAGACGATAGGTTGGGGTGAACAAATTTGGAACCATTTGGTTCAACTCCAAGAACCTCTTGTTATATGTAGTGTGATCACCCTCCTTTTGCTTTAGAGAATGAAATTCGTCCTCCAGCTTTTTAATTTCACTTCTAGGACAGAAACGCCTAGTCATGATTTCCCTTAACTCCTCCCAAGTTAAGGCCATCGCATCTTCAGTTCCCCTCTTCCCTTTCTCAGTATTCCACCAAGTGAGAGCTACCCCAAATAGTCTCCTGGTGGCGTATCTAACCTTGCGATCCTCAGGACAATCGCAGTTTAGAAAGGTGTTTTCCATCTCCTCGAACCAATGTAGGAGAGCAGTGACACCCTCGGTCCCTTCAAATTTAGGAGGATCACAGGACTTAAAATGTTTGTAAGAGCACTTGCTGGTAGGAGGGTTGTCGATGTTCTGGTCCTGTTGTTGGGGTGGGTTAGTAGGATTTGTAGCAAGGGCTTGTTGTACTTGGACCACAATGTCAGGCAGTATCGTGGCCATTTGTTTCGCGATCTGAGTGGCCAAACGTTCCTGAGACCTTCCCGATCTTTTACCCCTTCGTTGCTGTCTAGACGACATCTACAGGATCATAAAATGAGAAGATTGTGAGTTTATGGTGTCTTTTTAGGTGTCATGTGTCTTTAAGAAAATGAAAATAACATAAATATCAATAATGCAACTACATCCATAGGATGTCTTGGGTTCGCTCATGTTGGGCCTCAAATGTCCCCTATACCTTCACCTACATAGTCATGTGGGCCCCCATGGCTATTGGCTTGGTAGGATTCACATTAGTATTGGCAATTTAACACTCGCATCCCCCGAATGCAAACCACAAAATATGTTCATGAGATGTTTGGTCGGAACGTGTCCAGGTGTAGACACAATGACAACTCAAAGTGGGGTTAGCTCACACGACGTTTGGTATAGCATGCTTTGGCCTAATAGGTACTTCGTACTCTCATCGTTAGTCCCCAGGTAGGCAAACTGGTCCTTTATTTTGGATTTATACGAATGCCAGCCTAGACAGGACGTTCCGACTACCGGTACTGGTACCCTTCCAGTTACTACATGCCCGTCATGAGAACTCACTTTGATGAGATTTGAAAACACGAAAATCATTGTAAAAGCAATCATGATGTGGTGTGTGCTTTCATGGATATGATATGTTATGAGTATACGAGTTATGATAGGCATTATATGATAATACATACTTATGAACATGCTTGCACAATATCAAATGTAACATTTAACATAAAACATATAAACATCATGAAATTTGGCATGTAACACACAAAAATCTTATAAGTTTCTAATCGACTATAATATAGGCTCTAAGGGTCTAATAACCTATCCTATATCCCTATAGTCATGGCTCTGATACCAATCTGTCACACCCCGACCCGCAGCGGAATAAGAGTCGGGGCATAATTGGGTTATCACCAAAGCTCATGAAATTTACTAATATGTTTCATATTTAATAAAGTCAAAGTTACATTTCCAAAAATCCAAACATGTTCATTCAATACAAAGAAAATAAACCAACATAACAATCCCAACTTTAAATAGTTTTATTCTTCTAGTCCAAGTCCTATGTGTTCCTAGCTGCTGCTGGTTCACCTGTATCATGTGTAAAAATGGGAGTTTTTGGGTCAACATAAGTTGGCGAGTGAACCTTATTAGATAAACATTTATTAATAAATTAATAGTTAGTTTATCAATGAAAATTTGTGCATAATCATAGATGAGCAAATGTAAATAATCAAGCAATGGCAAATAGCAGTCACACTATAACATACAATAACATATGACAGTATACATGAACATACCAATATCATACTGTAAATAACATAAATGGAACTGTGCGATCAAGGCTCAATCAAACGGAGCCGATCGTATTGCATGTACTGAAAATGAAAATGTCTGTGCGATCAAGGCTCAATCAAACGGAGCCGATCGTATGTGGGCACGCCAGGTTCAACCTCATAATGAAATGGGGAACATGCTCAACGCTCATAATGTAATGGGGAGCGGCGGCCTATGAAATTGCATGTACTGAAAATAATAAACCTGCATCCAACAATAACTACACAACAGAAACAAACTGAATACACTAGTTCATGATATGATGTATGCACAATGGTTTAGTTATAATATATATACAAAGACACATGATACACCCCAAAACGTGATTAAAACGGGGAATTTGTAAGATTCACTCACATTGGGTGCGTTGGATTGGAGATGGTGAGATGCGCACGAATTAGATGAGCGGATCAACGAGGAATACTAACCTAAATAATAACGGAAAAATATATTAAATGAGTGGATTTTATTAAGGATTTTAATGAAATTTTTAGATATATTTTTGTGAGTTTAAGGCTATTTTCTATCTTTAAAAATGTTATTTTTAAGTATTTTTAATTGATTTTTAAATTAAATTAAATAAATAAAAAATATAAAAAAAATTGTTTATTTTGAGTTGACCGTTGACCGTTGACCTGTTGACTTGTTGACCGGTTCGGTCAATGACATGGTTTGAGCTGGGTGAGGCTCGAACCCGAGACCTCCCGTACGCGTGCACGCAGCTCTACCAACTGAGCTACGTGTCTAACCCGAAATAATCTTGTTTTTAATTATATTTATACACTTATTCAATTTAACCGAATTTCCTTTATTTGCAAAAACATTTTAATTCAATCGGACCGGTGCTAGTGACGGGTTTCGAACGCGCAACGTATGGTTTATGTTGCACACAGTCCACCGCTGGACTGTGTGTCTAACCCGGTTATTATCTCGGTTTTTATTATACTTAACAACTAACTGAGTTATCCCGATTTAGTTTTCAAACAAAAAGGCATTTTAATATACAAGGAGTGCGTATAGTAGGAATCGAACTCAGGACGTGCGTTTGTATTTTGCACACAGTCCACCACTGGACTGTGTGTCTAACCCGTTTATAATTCCGATTTTAATTAATCTTATGTCATCTTTGAACTCGTCTTCTTCATTACAAACACAGACATCAATCAAAACAACTGATACGCGATTAATTTAGTTAATGAACATGATGACCAATTTGAATGCATTGAACCGAAAAGTTTGGGGAAGAAAATACCGAATAAATCGCCTTCTTCAGAGGATCCGGCGAAGTTCGTCGGCTCTGTTTTGGAACCTTCGGCTGTGAGAATCAATTAACAGGTTTAAGGGATTAGATGTGAAATTGAACTAATGAGTATTGATTATCAGCACGTTGGAATGAGCATACCGGTAATCAGTGAGTTTCCGACAATTCCAGAAGTTTTCCGGTGAAAACAGAAAGTCCAGTAATGTCGTCTGTGGTTGATTATGAGCGATGGGTTAATGTTAGTAAGGTTCTAACAATTGATTGAAACAGTAAAGTAGAGGTATTTTACCGGTTTGAGTTGAATACGGTTTTCCGGCGACTTTTGCAGAAAATTCCGGCGAGCTGATTTAGGCGTACTGATGGTCTGAAAATGCGACGAAAATGAAATGGAGTATTGGTATGATATCTCTGAGTCGCTAGAGTGGTCTGAAGTTGAAGAACTCTGGACTTGATGATTTTTCGGTTTTAAAAACCGATAATGATGAGGCTTTATGTATAATCAATTCCGATTTGATTAAAAACCGTCCGTGCATCGGTTATAAACTGAATGTGTGAATAAACAACGAATTGACGATTGGTTTGCCGATTACCGTTTCTCAGATGGCGCAACCGGTTTTAACTGGGTTTGTGTATAAATTTCATTTGTGTTCCTAGAGTTAGCAGAAAACACAAAGTGGCGGAGTGGTGATGTGAGTGTATGTTAAGTCGTTGAAGTGTCTTGGCTGACCCGGGTTCGAGTCCCGGCAGCAACAAAATTTTTTTATTTATTTTGTTTTAACTTTTTATCAAATATAATTTTTATAGTTTAGTTTATTTATTAATTATGTATCGTTTTAAATCAAAATAATCATAAATATTCAACGTAGCTTTTATAACTTGATATTCGATTACAAAACGGAGCGGGTTTTTGTAAACCCGATTTTTACAAATGTTACATTTACCTTGAAGAGATTTGATTAAAAACTTTTTTATGAATAATAAGGGTTAAAACCGTCATTTATCGACATAGTTTAAGGACCTGTTTGAAAACTCAGTTTATAACTTAGTTTAACATCCCAAATAATCCTAATTATAATATTACATCATTAAGAAACTCATTTTCAAGTTCATTACCATTTAAAACCTTGTTCTATGCAAAAAGGCATTTTGGTTAAAGTTGGCATAATTATGGAACTTGCGCATAAACTTGGATTCTGATTATGGTCATGTAATATAACGTCATAGGGTTATGCTACATTATATTATGATCATAATGCAACTTTAGATCAGTAGCTAACTAATCTAAATCGGGTCAGAATCGAAAGTCAAAGCAGAAGTCAAACTTCGCGACTTTCGGTTGCGAACCGACCCTAGAACTGAAATTGATGAGCCGAACATGTTCTTACATGTTCTAATAATTATTACCAACTTGTTTAAGTGTCAAAACTGGTTTCATGACATATATAAGATCAATTTATGATTTTTCCGAAAAATGGCCTGTTTGACTTTTTAATAACTTAACTTTGACCCGTCAATTGGTCTAGCAAACGTGATCTTCAGGAGGTGCCCTTTATAGGGACTAACACCTACCTTATTATGATCACTTAGCCATGTTCATTTCGAACAATGGCTGGACCATAATGGTCTTAACCGAAAGTCAAAGCGTTTTCTGAAAAACGCTTGACTTTTGGCTATAAAAGCCTATAAACGAAAATGCACAATGAAGGAACACTTACCAGTGATTCCTAGGGTGCAAAAGAATTATGTTGGATGCTCCTTTTAGCTAGGAACTTCCAGATGAGGGACAAAAGTATGAATAAGAAAGGTGCAAGTTCAAATGGTGAACTTGATCACCTATTTATAGTTGGAGAACTCAAAGGAGGTGAAGCCAGGTGTTTAGGGGTATAAGAGGAAGCTTACAAGTGTCCCAAAACGTGGCATAGCTGATTACAAGTCCATAGTTTCGATCAAATGGTTTTTGGAGTTTTGTTTGGGAGCCAAGCAAAACTTTCTGTAGCAGAGGCCTTCTCACGCCCCGCGACTGCCCCTTGGCCAGTTTCAAAGTTTGACACTTTAGCCCCTTAACATTAAAAAGCTTCTAAAAACCTTTTTAAACACCTTTTCGGCACTTTTAGCCCACCGTAGCCAATTCTTGGCATTCCCAGGATTATGCCTAGACATTGTCAGCTCTCGGTTCTTTAAAAGGTCAATCAGAGGTATAAATTAACATGTTGACACTTTTAATCCATCCATTATTCAACTTTCACATATATACAAAATTGAACCCTCTCGTCCAACAATTGGCACGCATGAGAGTTAGGAATTCGTAAGGATCACTCAGAGGCTTATTATAAGCATGTTGATTCCGATGTTACTCAGAGGCTGGGCATGTTGATTTATCAGTCAGGAGGCCAAATTTCAAGCATGTTGACATATCAGTCACTCAGAGGCTAATGATTAAGCATGTTGACATACCAGTCACTCAGAGGCTTTGTTATTTATGCATGTTGACATCAGACCGTCACTCAGAGGCTCAGTTTGAGCATGTTGACGCCTTTAGTCCTTATTGGTCTTTAACAGACTATATTTAAAATACAACACGTGTCACTATACTATTGAACACGATTTTACAGGGTGTTACATCCTCACCCCCTTAAAATAAATTGTGACGTTATATCAACCAAACATATATATAAACATAAGTTTTGTATCAATCTTAGCGACCATTAGAAGTCTTGATGAATTATTCAGTCTAACATACCATCATGTGACTATTTTATAACGCCACTGCATATATCACAGTTTTAAGAAAACAGTAGCAATAACTACATGATTCAAGTGTATACTTTGGGAAAACATACATGATACTCCTCTGTTTAACAATTGCTAGTACGATCGGGTACCATCTCAAGGTTCTCACATAATACGTAATCCTAGGTTAGATAATAGTATACCTAAGTAGTCATTATCATTGTTGAATATTGGTTAACGATTTCTTGTTTAAGCATGGTTAATCAGTCCATGCCTAACTAACGCTGAGCTACCCAATACCCATCCCTGACAATAACCCTAATATCTAAAAATAATAACACTAACACTAATAATGCTAATAATATTAATGCTCATATTAACTACGAATAATAAATAACTAAACATAAACTTAAACGAGAACATGCCTTAAAAAATATCATCGCCAAATACTAATAATATTAATGCTCATATTAACTACGAATAATAAATAACTAAACATAAACTTAAACTAGAACATGCCTTAAAACTATCCTCGCCAAGTTGATGTAAAGTCTCTTTGCTTGTGCCCTCAAAATAACTACTAACAACATCCAATCACCAAGTTGATGTAAAGTCTCTTTACTCGTGCCCTCAAAATAACTACTAACAACACTCGTGCCCTCAAAATAACTACTAACAACACCCATCAGAATACTCTGAACTCGAGATTCTCCGTTCTAGAACGTTTCTGTTAAAGAAATTAATACTTATATAACATACTGAGACTCCTATTTAAAGACATGAATTATTTAAAGACATGAATGGACGGTGGTTTCTCTTGTTTGCTCGATTTAGGATAAAAGTGACATGGTTCCTTGCATAGCTGCTTATTTCAACTCAATTCACATCGTTGTTTTGATATAATATATATTATAACATAATTAATAATTAATTTAGCTTATTAACTTGTTTTTCTGTTATCTATAATCTATAAATTATAGTAAATTAAAATCATTTTAAGTCAAATGGTTTTCTCTTAAGTCACTAATTGTTGTGTGTCGTTATTATACTCCTTATTGTTTTGTTTTAGAATGGAAAATACAAGACTCTTATTGTTTTTTTCCTCACAAATTTTAAGGTAATTAAACTTTAATTTTTATTTTTTTTTTGCAAATCATTTCCTTTTGAATGTGATTACATATCACAAATCTTAATAAATACACTTAATAAATACAATAACCTTTTAAAAATTATAATATATATTTTATGCAATCAATATAATTTATATTTCCCTTTTTGTTTAATTAATGTAATAATTATTACTTTTGTGTATTGTTTTTATTATTTTTTAATGAAATCATTAATGATAACTAAATATCATTTTCATATTTAAAATGATTGCATATCTTATAACTAAATAACAATTTGATGTTTAACAAATGATTATTAATAAAAGTTAAACACAATCACTATTAAAGATTTAATTATACTTAAAATAATCGGTTTTTGCTCATGATAGTTGTATGTGACGCTATCAAGAAAAAAAAGAATACACATAGTCATGTTACTAATATTAGACAAAGATGAAAAAATATTACAAATAAGACGACAAATGTAGTGTACAAAGAAATATTAGAGATTTATAGATTGTTTATATGTTTGTTACTTACCAATGAGGTTGGTGACCAACTGACAAAGGCAAAAGCTTTTAGGTACACTTAGATTTGAAGGTCTTAGATTCAAGACATAAAGTCACACATACAACAGAAATAATAAAAAACAAAAAGAACTTTTATGGTGGTCGTGGTAGCGGTCGTGGTGGCGATGGCAGCGGCGGCGGTGGGGGCGGCGGCGGTGGCGGTGGTCAGGGTGGCGACGACGGTGGCGGTGGCGGGGGTGGTCGTGGTGGCGGTGGCGGTGGTGGCGGTGGTCGTAGTGGTGGTGGTGGTCGTAGTCGTTGTCGTAGTAGTCGTTGTCGTAGTAGTCGTCGTCGTAGTAGTCGTGGTTTGGGACGAAGAAAAATATATGGTTTATGTTTTTATTTTAGTCTATAAAACGAGGTGTTACATTTGGGACGAAGAAACACACAATAACCAGTAGTCGATCGACGATCATCAGGGTATCCGACCTAATTAACATCAAAATAAGCATGTAACTCAAAACTAGCAGATTGTCGAATACATAAACCATGAGTATTAGTACCTTGGAGATATTACAAAATGCGTTTGACAACAAGTCAGTGACGATTAGTAGCTGTCTGTAAAAATGGAGACACCTTACTGACCACATAAGCAATCTCAGGTCGAGTTAAGACCAAATACTGTAAAGCCGCAACAGTACTCCGATACAAGGTGGAGGTAGCCAAAGGAGTACGTACATGTATGTCAAGATAACTAGTGGCCAGATGATACAGGTGTAGATAAAGGGCAACACTTTAATAAACCAGTACACTACAACAAAGTAAGTAAATAACGTTGCTGTGAAAGATATAGCTCATCTTCATAAAATGTCGCATGAACACCCAAGAAATAGGATAACATCCCTAAATCCTTGAGTGTAAACTGAGCATCTAATCTAGCAATCAACTCCGTAACGAATAGTGAAGAAATTCCAGTGATAATAATGTCATCAACATAAACCAAGACATAAAATGTAATGGTTCCGAAACGCACTGTGTAAACCCATCAGTAAGAAGAACAGAAGATAGCTTGGAAAACCAAGCTCTAGGAGCCTGCTTCAGGCCATAAATAGCCTTCTGTAGGAGACACACATGATGCAATCGAGATGAGTCAACAAAGCTAGGAGGTTGTGCTATATGCACAGTCTCAGATAAGTCACAATAAAGAAAGGCGTTGTTGACATTGACTTGTCTAATAACCCACCTGCGAGAAAATGCAACAGAAAGAACAGGATGAATGGTAGTGGGTTTCACCACAGGACAAAATGTCTTAGTGTAATCAACCCCTTTAGTTTGAAGAAAGACCTTAATAGCAAGTTAGGCTTTGTACCTACTAACAGACCCACCAAGATTACATTTAATCATGTAAAACCACTTACAGCCAACAATGTTGACATCAATGGGAGCTAAAACCAAACGCCAGGTTTGGTTGGCATGCGAAGCATGAATCTCAGATCGCATGGCATCCCACCATACGAACCGACTCTGAGCCTGATGAAACGTGGTTGGCTCAGAAGTGGGAGCAGTAGTAGCATTAAAAGTGACATGATCAGGAAACTGTCTGGCATGAGAAGTGTGAACCTGTGAACAAGTGGTCATAGGATGAGAAGGACGCAAAGGAGGAGGAAGAGGAGGAGGAGAAGAAGAAGTAGGAAGGGAAAGAGATGTAGATGAAGGAGGAAATGGTGGTGGGGGAGAACAGGATGTAGATGAAGAAGGAGGTGGAGGAGGAGGAGTAACAGAGTAAGTCAGATGAGGAATAAAGAAAAGCGGAAAAGAATCGAAAACAGAAAGATCAGAAGAAGAAGAAGATGTACCAGGAATGTCAAAAAGAGACTCATGAAAAGTAACATGTCGAGAAGTAAAGGTACAACACGTACAAGGATCATAGCATAAGTACCCATTGTGACTAGGAGCATAGCTGACAAAAACACAAGGGTAGACTTGGGTGAAATTTTATATGGGCGGGTATCGCCAAGAAACGGATAACACGAACACCCATACGTACGGAGAATAGAGTTACTTTGGCGGGAACCGTACAAGACCTCATTAGGTGACGAAAAATGAAGAATCGGAGTAGGAAACTGGTTGATGAGAAATGCAACAATTGCGTAAGCATTATACCAAAATTTCTTTGGCAGATGTGCATGAAACAACAAAGCACGAGCAACCTCAAAAGATGCAAGTTTTCCAGCTCAGCCACCCCATTTTGTTGGGGTGCATACGGATAAGAGATCTGGTATGCAAAACTAGCCTCAGAAAGATAACGGGCCATAGATCCCACAAGTAAACTCAGGTGCACCATCTCACTAAAGATGTTAGATGGTGTATGACAAAAGGTGGTCGAAAATGTTGAAAACAATGTAACACCTAATTTTTTTTTCTTGGGCCTCAATAAAAAATATTAATAATAATGATAATGCGGAAATTAGGTCCCTACTTTTTCATTTATAAAAAAAATCATGATGGATTTGTATCCAACCATGTTAATAAATATGTTTAGTACCCATACACATTCTAATTTAATCCATGGTACTTTATAAGACCTCTTTATTTAGAACACTGTAAAAGATTTCAAAACATATACGGATGAACCATCACTTCAAAAGTTGTGTTCGATCCTTATTCTCCATTCGCTTGATCACGATCGACCTCCAAGTTCATGTTTCAAACCTGAAATACATGCAAACATATTAATTAGCTGTTGCTAACAAACGAATATTAAAGAATCAACTCATTATGTCTCAATATTAAAATAAACCAAACAAAAGAACCTTTACTGACATATACTAAGTCGATCGACGTATTATACTCCAGGCCGTTTCTTATTGGCCATTTAAAGATGGCGATTACATCGGAAGGGGGCGTAATTCTTTTTGCAAGCCGGGTATTATACGCCCATTCGCAAATCACTCTGCGGTTTTCCATTCTTTTCACTTGTGTGCATCATCACGGGTCGATATCATACAATCTTTACTTAGTACTTCACGCCTGCAATGCTTATGAATCCATTACCACAAGTAAGATACCATAATTCCTATGACCGCTTTTATCCAACACCTCCGGATCCCAAAGCATATGATTTCTAACTCATCTAATACCAAAGTTCAAAAATCTCAAGACCCACTATAATTGCACATCATTATAATATTTAAACAATTTCATAATCCTCAAGTAAGCTCTAGTAACCTGAAACTTTAGTGTACACATATGATGAACATAATTATTAAAAACTTATTTATGAGTTTCGTATAACTCACTTAATTAATTATAATTAATGTAATACATCATGTATATTCAGTATTCTAATATATAAATTCTTGAGTTCTACACTTCTACATAAGAACTTAACGAAAATACCATTACATATGTCGCATACGAAGAATTTTACAATTACTATAAGATACCAATAATCACAATTATGTCATAGATGCATAATCATAAAAGCAGTATAATTATGTATAAAGTGGAGAAACATTCACTTACAGAGCTATTTCTTCACCATAATTAACACATGTACACGAAATCGTTTCATGATAATCGTTATTTAGGTGAGCTTAACGATCCAGCTTGATACCCGTTTACCTATTACAATCGTATCACTCACAGTTACTCAAATGTACAGTTCACATGTTATCTTAAAATTCTATTTGAGGTCTGAGTTTAATGATCTAACACCTTAATTAATCAAACCCATAAACCAAAATTGTCCTTGATTCGTTAAAACACCTGGTCTAGTATTTCCAGCGATCACCCTTCACAACAACGACCTTTTAAACTTCCGACCGTCGCTGAAGATTAGTTTGCCTCCATAGATCAACTATAATCATGACCATAATTGATCGATTCTAGTTGCATGATGTCACTGATTTGGTTAAAATCACCACCGTGACTGCTAACTTACTAGAATCGTTGCTCCATTTGGTCCCCGATCACTTTTTGGTTGGGAGTTCAGCGGCTGCCGACCACCCCTTGGTCGATTACTTTGGCCGGTCACAAACACCCACCATTTTCTCTTGATTACACCCTCAAAAACACGCACATAGTTTGTGATGATGTATCCCCACCCCACACTAGTATTTAAATAAAGAAAAGATATGGTTATGACCAACTCTAGCCCTAAGACTTTGTAAATTTAGAATAGGGTGTTAGAAAGAATCAACTTGTAATCGACAAGTCAAAAGGCACATTGATGTATAAGAATTTATACATATTTTAAACGTCAAATATTCCCTATTTATGCGAGAACTCATTGTATTTTCATTGATCTTGATGCTCATTTGAGTTGTTTGTGAAAATTCAGGTCCGGGCTTCGGCCCGGTGATGAAACGAGGCTTTTGAAGCAAAATGGAGCAAAAATGGACTTTCCAGCAAAACTGCCAGATAGCACACGACTGTGCCATCCCCAAGCACGACCGTGCCAAGCCTTTGGAGACCGGCACTCTCACTAGCACTATCAACTATCAGCGCAAACAAGACTAGTCCAAGAAATGGCACAATCGTGCCAAGTCTAAGCACGACCGTGCTCGTGTCACCTTAGCCCCTGATCAACTCATTCCCGAGGTCAAAACAGTCATCGCCAGATACGTCATTGATAAGCACGACCGGGTCACCTTTTGGCATGGTCGTGCCACCTCGAGAAAGTTTGAGCGGGATCTTTCTGGAATTGGTAGCAAACATGATCGACAGAGGAAAAAGTGCTTTAGAAACTTGCCAAGCACGATCGTTCCAAAAGGTGGCACGGTCGTGCCAACTCACCAGTAGCATAAATACGAAGTTTAAGCTCATTTGAAAAGGAGTTGGAGCATTTTGGTGAACTTTTCTCTCAAATTTCTGATCTTGGAAGCTTGTAGAGTCAAGAAGGAGCCTTGAGGAAGGTTGAATCACTTGAAGATCCACTCATTTTACCATTTAATCTTGTCTTAAACATTGGTTCGCCACTTGTTACTTATGAACAATTTAAGTTATTGCATTTGATTTAGTAGTCATGAGCCTTATGGGCTAAATATTTGTGGTGCTTAAACCTTGTTGAAGCTAATGAACATGTGATAACATAGAGATAGATGTGGTGATTGTTGTTTATTAATCTTTATGGTGATATTTAATCTTGTTCTTGGAGTTCATGTTTAAAGTCCTTGTTCTTGAGTTTTTGGTCATAAGTATTTACATTTTGTGTTGGAAAACCCATGTAGAGATTATGATTGTTGAATCTTGTTAACTTGTTAATATGATTCATAGCATGAAACTAGAAATGGTAATTTCTAACATGATTAGAATGGGGATTTGAACATGTGTATGAATTCTTGAATTTAGATTTGGAAAGATCATATGAATGTTTATATGAATTCTATAGTTTGTGCTTATGTTGATTTGATGATTTAGGCCAAGATTGTTATCTAGCATGACCATGCTTATGATTCATATCAAGAACATGATGAAGATGTCACTTACTTGAAACCAAGTTAGGGTGATTAGTATGTTGTTCATATTAGTTTTC
Organism: Scalesia atractyloides; assembly: GCA_947069175.1. Lineage (NCBI taxonomy): Eukaryota > Viridiplantae > Streptophyta > Magnoliopsida > Asterales > Asteraceae > Scalesia > Scalesia atractyloides. The sequence continues at coordinate 78,156,796 of CAMTDV010000003.1, read as the reverse complement.
CTTGACTTGTAGAGTTAGGAGTTTTGACAAACAAGTAACTCATTATTAAAGATTAACATCAACTTAGCAAGTAAACTTAAAGAATAAATCTTAGGTGATTAGAATGTTGTCTCATTATAATTTTCCCAAGATTTATAAAACTAAGAAACCTTGATTGGGAACTTAGTTGAATTTAGAACTTGCATCACCATTAGTCTTTCTTAATTGTTGTCATATGTTTATTAGTGGATACTTAGTTTAAGCAACCTCTTTTAATTATCGTTCTTCATTAATTTAGTTAGTTAATTGTTATTTGTGCATGATAGTTTAAAATCAAAGAAATCAACTCATTTATTGAAAAGGCTTGAAAGTAGAAAGGGTTTAGCATTAAGACACCGCGTCCACTGATTGATATCCGGTTCTTACCGATTGACTATACTACCACCTGACGGCTACACTTGCCCTTTTGTGTGTGTAGTTAGTTTTTAAGTGAAAACCATTTTTAAAACCCAATTTGAGTGAAAGAAAATTATAACTATAAAATATATTCAATTCACGCACATCATACATCCAAGTAGAACGATTAAAATTATCAATGAATGTAATGAAATATTGATAACCAGATTGAGACAAAACTGGTGAAGGACCCCAAATATCACAATATACAACATGTAAAGGCACTGTAGAATGAGATGCGATGGAATCAAATTATAATCGACTAGATTTGGAAATACAACAAGAATTACATGGTTTATTCAATGATTTATTTTTTTCAAAAGTAAAAATGATAATCTAGATAACACAGGATCAAAAAGATACCCCAACCTAGAATGCCAAATCTCATGCGAAGCAAAGAAAGTGGCTGGCAGGGAATAACGCTGGTAAGGACTAACTCACATGTGGTGAGGACGTGACCTTATAAGAGTCTGAAGAGATAAACCATATAGTGAGAATATAATGACAACTGGATGATCAATAACAAATTGAGTGATCAACAAAAGATTCTTGGCTAAGCCAGGAACCACAAGCACATGCCTAAGTAACAAATTGCAACTAGACAAACGAAGTAGAGCAGAACCAATATGAGAAATGGTAAAAGGTGTACCGTCACCAACAAGGACATGCTCGGAGACCGTATAAGAAGTAGCGTAAAAAACTATAAAAGAATCTGAAGTCATATGAGTCGTAGCACCGAAATCGGGAATCCGAGCCTCAACACATTGGCACAGGCTAGAAAGATCCGCATGTAGTCCATAATGTGTAGCTTGATGACTAGCCCACAACGAAAAATGTTCTAGACCAAAACCTGTTGTAATCGGCCTAAAAGTAGGAGCATGTGGTCCAGAAGAAAAGTGAGACAGAGCAGGCCCACTAAGCAGTCTAGTTAAAACATTAGTCATTGGAGGAATACTAGATACACCACTATGTTGTGCATTAACAGTTTGAGAGTTGAGTGGTGTTGAGCCCAAAACCCAAGACCATTATTAGAAGTCTCCCAAAACAACATCGGGTAATGTAGAGGATAATCAATAACCCTAGATCCAATTGCAACATTGGCGGAATTTTGACCACCGCCATTGAACTACCGTTGACCATCGCCATTTCGGCTTCTGCCACCACCGTACCGACATCTACCACCACCATTACGACCTCTACCTCAGCCTTGATTCACAGATTCGGTCGGTGTGTAGGATCGTTTTCCGTGGCTAGAAATGTCAAGAAACACAAAAAGCTCAATAACCGAATATCTACCGGATCAAATCATGTGCGGAATCCATGATATGATTGTGTAACACACTTGTATCATAATTCAAAGTTTCATATCAATCGAACAACAAATATTTACAAAATGATAAAATCTCCCAAAGATCAAAAGTGTGAAAGTTAGATCCACACACGTAAGCAGGTGTAGTTATAGGCAAAACATACGTGGGAGCCTCATGCGTGAGGTTGTATGATGTTCATATGCGCGTATGAGCATGATTCAAAACCTAATCCAAAACCCTAATCACACTAATTTACTGTCCTATACATTAATTTTGACACAACTAAGACGTAGGCATTAGACATTATGTATCAACAGACTCCCCCTTGGATGATGCCGCAGTCTTGTCTTCGTTGGTCTTTACCCTTTGCTTCCAAAGAAATTCTTCCTGTAAGTCTGTCTTCGTATTTCAAATCTTTAAATCGGAGTTTGATCTGTCTTCGGAGCCGACTTCATGTAATGATACATTGTAATCGAAGTTTTATTTCATCGATTTTCAATTCTCTATTCTCGTCTCTTCTCTTTTGTATATTCCTTTTTCTCAATTGTTCTCCACTTTGTTTCCCACATATATACTTCCTGAATGGATATCATAAGCATAGCATACATTTGAAACCTTTTGAAATTCTATTTTTGCGTCATCCACTAAAAGATGGAAAATTTTACAAGATAATATACCATATTAACTCTTAAATCATTATCACAAACATGTTAGAAAAGTTGATTAGAAAGTGTTAAAGCATTTAGATTTCAAACTCCAGAACTAAGAGATGCATTAATGGATTTGTATCGTGATAGTACCTAGGCTAATGTTAAAACAAAGGCTAAATCTTTAGTTGAAAATGAGTTGGAAATTTTTGAATTTTTATTAGCGATGGTTATTTAGTATGGGGTTTTACATGCTATTAATGTAGTTAGTGAAAACTTACAATCAAAAGATATGTGTATTGATATTGCTATAAAACAACTAGATGGACTTGTTATTTATTTTAAAAAGTTTTGGGATGAAGAATTTGAAAATGCTTTGATTGCGGCTAAAGAACTTGCTTTAAAGATGGGCATTGAACCTAGTTTTCCTGAAAAATGTATTATTCATAGAAATAGAAGATTTGATGAAAATATTGATAATGGGACTTTGAAAACTCCTATTTATTTTTTTAGAGCGGATTACTTTTTATACATAGTAGACTAAGCTACTGCTTCACTCGAAAGTAGATTTGCTTGAGTTCGAACAAATTTTTGATTTTTTGGTTATTATAAAAAAGTTAAAATATTTAAATCAAAAACTTTAAAAGAGAAGTGTATTTATCTTGAAAAGTTTTGGTACTATGATAATCATATTGATATTAATGGTTTGGATTTATTTGAAAAGCTAAAAATGCTAAGAGAAATTATATATGTAGAATCTCACACACTTACTAATATATTAACTTTTATTAAAAACTTTAATTCTTTTCCAAATTAAAACTAGTAAAAATTACTTAAGATCTACAATGTCGCAAGAAAGATTAAACGGTTTAGCTATTATGTCTATAGAAGAAGATTTTTTAGAAGAACTTGATTATGATAATTTTATCAAACAATTTGCCTCTGTTGAATCTAGAAAAGTAGATTTTATTTAAACATATACTTTAATTATAGAAAACATACGACTTTTAATTTATTTTTAACTACACTAGTTATAAACTTTTTAGTTTATAATTGCCGGTCCCAAGCCCGGATAAAAGTGAAGGGTTTTGTCACTAAATATGTTGAAAATGATAATTTTGCAAAAGGGCCTTCACTTCGTAGTTTGATTAGGGCCTCCGAAAACGTAGGAACAACCTCGGTAAAGTATGTTATAAAATTCATCTTATATTTTATGCTATTTATAGTTTGCTAATTAAATACACTTTCTAATTAACACGTTCATTTTTTGTAACCCATAGTTTAATGAAATTATGGTATTGCCTAGGGTCCCCACAAGACTTGGGGCCTCTAAATCCTAACAAAAGTTTTTTTTATATAACTATATATATATATATATATATATATATATATATATATATATATATATTGTGATTTTGTTTGCAAAATAGAAGATCAAGTTATCCAACTCAATAACTTCCTTAATGTGATTTAATTTTGAAGCAATTTTGCCATTTAAAAAGGCAAGACTTTATTATCATCAACATTTTTGAAAAAAGATTAATAACTAACAAATTAGGAGGAAATCATTGTTCAGAAAGAATATCAATATATACATTGAATTTGGCATCTTAAAATTCTTATTATTTATTTAGAAAAATATTAATGACATGTTGAAAAGGGTCTCGGTTTTTCTTATTGCCTTAGTCCCCAAAATGATTAAGCTGACCTTGTTTGTAAGTACATGTAATAGTAATAATTGTCTCTAAAAAACATGGTATGGTGGTAAGGACCTAAGGTGCCTCCTCTCGAATCATGATTCATGAGGTGGGCGTTCAAATTCCGCAAGGTGCAAATACATGAGTATTTAAAAGTAAATTTCTTGTTCAAAGAAAATGTAATAGTAATCATTATGATGCAAAAATCAAATCAACTATCCTATTTAAAACAACAGGTACGAAAAAAAGCTGTGCCCATAGTAACTACTCTATATTATGTTCCATAGTAATTAAGTAGATATCGTAATATGTAGACAGATACACATAATCTGATACGTTCATGTATGTATATATACTAGACATGAAGATAGAAGTGGTATTACAGATACCTTTGATTGCTTAAAGAGATGGTAAGATATGCTTCCAGCATCAACGTATCCATCCAAATACACTACATTTACAATATTCCTCCTCTTTGCAGGGTTTCTTGATGGTAATCCTGTTGAGTTTTGTTTACATTTTATTTGAACCAAAAACATCAAATGCAGCCACTTTTGATGTAACATCATATGGTGCAATAGGAGATGGTAATACATATGACACCAAGGTATATATATATATATATATGTATATCATGTCTACAATTTCAAATCAAAAGAGCAATTTCCTTTTTCTAATTATGTTCATAATATACAGGCTTTTGTTAAGGCATGGGGGGATTTGTGTGGAGATACTTCAGCAGATCCAACACTGGTCATACCATCAGACAAGACGTTTCTAATACAATGTGTGTCATTCGTCGGTCCATGCAAATCTTCTAGCGTTCATATTCAGGTGCAATCAGACTCAACCCCCAACGATTATTTGTGATTTTGTGTTTTCTAAGGTCTGATTATGAACATTTACTATAAAGTATAATGTTATTTAGTTTATTATGATTTGTTACAATCGATGCTATATTTTAAATATGTTTTGTGTGTGTAGCTTTTGGGCGAAATTACTGCACCGAAGAGTCGAGATGGATGGAAAGGTTGTGATACCAATTATCTTATGTTTTTTAAATCCGTTCATGGACTCATCGTCGATGGCCCTGGAAAAATTGACGGCCAGGGTTCTGTCTGGTGGCCACCATCCAATGTTACGGTATTCATTTTTTTTAACGGCAACTTTTTTTATTTTCTGTTGTCTGTGGGACTTGAACCCGAGACCTCTCATCCCAATGTGTTTAAAGACTTTGACTTTGCCGATGCTCCACCACCCCATTAATCATATGGATATGTGTTATTATTTTACTTGTTTTGTTACTAATGCAGCAGCTCAACAGTCCACACTGCGATAATTGCCCAATGGTATGATGGGGTTAATTTTCTTTATAATTTACACCAAATGGTAATTATATTAAACAAAAACAAATATATCTCATCTTTTAACGGTGATTTTTTAGTTGTTACGTTTTGAAAATTGTGACGGGCTACAACTAGAAGGTTCAACGTATACAAACAGTCCACAGAGCCATGTCAGGATCGAGGGTTGTAAAGGCGTAGATGTCGGAAATATTCATATTTCAGCACCTGAACATAGCTCCAATACTGATGGAATCGACATTAGTTGGTCGTCACATGTTAACATCCATGACTCTGCGATTGAATGCGGTATGACATCAAGAAATTCCTAGATTCTCAAATGGTAAAACATTTTAATGTACGCGATCTTTCTAAAATTACCTTAAAAACAGGTGACGATTGTGTGGCTATTAATGGGGGCACATACGACATTAATGTAACCGGTATCACGTGTGGACCTGGTCATGGTATAAGGTAACACCTCATCCTCATTTACACCCTCTCATTGACGTCAGCTCATAAAATCTTTCGGATGGTGTTAAATAAATATAGCTTTGTATATTTTTATAATTATAATTTTAATATATAAACGAGATAAGTCATATACATGTTCGTTTAAGCTCAAACTCAAGCTCCGTTTGTTTCAAACTCTATTTAGCATGTGAAGCTGGGTACATTTATTACTTATTAGCTAATAGTTAATGTATATACATTTAATTAATGTATATACAATTATGGGTACATTTATTATTTATTAGTTAATGTATATACAATTATAATTATTACAATTCTAACACATAACATAAGAGAAGATTTAGTTCTTAAGTATAATTATTTATATTTTTATAATTACAATTTTAATATATAACATTATATAAACTTTATTCATTATATCAGAATTTTGTATACAGTACTTTTATTACATAAATATATATTAAATACAATTAAAACATATCATATAAATAATGGGATAGTCTAGCTCGAGCTCGAGATTGTTTAAGCTTGGCCTGATTCAAAATTTTAGCGAGTCGATCTGAAGTAGCTTATGAGCAGCATGACTCATTTACTCACAGTAAATTCAGAAACTTATAACAATGTTTATCATCATATATAATTATCATTTTGTATAAACTCTTGGTGAATCTATTATTCCCATTTGGCAGCATTGGAAGCCTTGGGGAGCAAGGTTCTCGTTCTACTGTGGAACAAGTACAAGTTCGAAACTGTAACATCACTGGAACGTCAAACGGAGTTCGAATCAAAACTGTACCGGTAAATTTGAAAATACATCAAACTTCACTAGGGTGATTGAGTTGTTAAACTTTTTAAACACATACTCATCTTATTTTTATTGGTTTCTTTGTGATGTAGAATGGAAAGGGGTACGCTAGATCGATTTTATTTGAGGACATTAATCTCATTAACGTTAAAAATCCAATTATAATTGATCAACATTACGGCAATGAAGTAAGTCTTGTCACTATCGGGACTCATTTCATAATAACCACAGGTAGTAACCATGCAATTAATTCTTCTTGTATATGTATATGTTTTTGGATTAGGCAACCACATCGGCAGTAAAAGTGAGCGATGTAACGTATAGAAATATACATGGGTCTTCGGCATCAAAGATAGCGATTAACTTCGATTGTGACGAGGAGGTTAAATGTAGTGGAATCGTAACGAATGAAGTTGGAATCACTGGAGATGATGTTTATGCTGATTGCAAAAATGTTCATGGAGAGTTTACCAATACTACCCCTCAGATAACCTGCAGTTAGGTTGTCCGCCCCTCCCTTAACCAAATGGTGTTTGGATAATTGTATTGCAATAAGTGACTAAGTTGATTTGGATTAGGGATGACGTCTAAGGATTGTTATAGATTCCTGATATACTAAATAAAACTGGTTTGCGCATTTAAATGATATATATATATATAGCGCCAGCAAGAAACTAAAGACAATACAAAAAAATAATAATAAAAGAGCAAAAACAGACGACAGTCGACAGAGACTTATACAATGTCCGCTACAGCAAAATGAACCCACTTCTCCCATATAAAAGATATTCTCTCATCTATCATTATTATTTGTTTTGCCCCTGAACAATCATGAAGAGAGAAAATTACCTTCATTCATATGGATAAAAACAGAGAAAATGAATCTACAAAATGAAAACCATGGGTCATGTAAATATATTTATTAGATATATTAAATATGGTCTTTAATCTTTATTATTATTTATCTAATATATTCATCACTGACTTTATTATCATTGTATCATTAACCGGTAATTACTAGATGAATGTAATGATTCTTACTATATAAACGTAGGGTTTCTTATTAGGTGTATAAATAGATGTTACTAGAGAGGGTTTAAGGGTTGCACAATCACAATAACATCACCATCCCCCTCCCCCCTCTAAAACATGATCATCAAAATCAACTTAGCCATAATAACTGTACACATTAAACGGGAACTTGATTAGTTAAAAACATGTCTACATCATCTTTGCGAGTTCTAGATTAATGGGTACACACAATGTTTTAAAATCCGGTTTTAATAGGGTACCGGATTTGGCTCAAAAACAATTTAACCGGTATATCGAACGGTTTAACCGGGTGTTCGGATGGTTTAACTGGTTCTACCGGGTGATTGAACCGATACAACCAACCAGTTTAAAGCGGTTTTTAAAACATTGGGTACACAGGTTTTACCTTTTTGTTCCTATCATGCCTCTCTAAAAAAATTGATCCAAAAACTAATAATTTCATGCATGTATGGTGAAATAAGTTTTCTTGAAATATGTGGTCAGACATTGACGACCATCCCAACTGACTTTCCATACTTATCATTCCACAATCTTTTGACTCTTTTTCAAAGGCTATACCTTTCTCTATATGACAAACAAGACCGCACATCTTTGACTTTTCCTATTCATCATGTTTACACGACAAAGGTCAACTAAAAAAGTCAAAGCATAACAAACTAGTTCAAAGGGTAGGTCAACCATGTTTGGATCATTATTTCCTATTTTATTTTTTTAATTAGCTTGTTACTTTTAATTTTTTATGATAAAATATATATCTGAAATCGGATATCCGTCCATGAGCTTACCAAACATCAACATGGTGGGAGAGAGGGGGTTCTGTGAGTAGAGGACACAGAAGATAGCATTTGTGAGACCATGGCCATGACGAAGTCATAAACCAATTGAAATGGAGAAATGGGGGTGTCTATGTACCCCTAATCGTGGATGCTTTAAGGACTTGTGTGTCGACCAGAACATTTTTTTCGTTCCATCACATTAAGAGGTACGTACACTAATTAAAAGTGGTAGGACGGCGAAGTCCAAAACATTAAGCATTAAATGTATTCTGACAGTAGATAATGGTGACAGTCGGTTCATACACCACAAGATATCGATCATGACATTATGCCGCGGACCATCCACCGCCCGACAAAGCAAGGCATGCGACAACGTGGCTCCCCTCTTCACTATAGTGTATGCGTTAAACGCTCCTCTCTCTCTCTCTCTCTCTTTTTAAAAAGGACACTCAAGAAGTAACGAGTCCTAACCCTCTTGACAAGGCTAACTATGTTTGTTTCGACTCGGTTGGAGACAACCAGACCTTTAAGAACCGGTGGAGTTGTTAGAACATTTAGAAACTTAGATCAAAATTAATACCATGGACATATTGGACAATTAGTAACAAAGGCATATAAATTTACAATGATATATCTTTGTATGAAGACTAATGGTTTATGAATGATGTTTATATGACACTTTAAAACATGAACAACATTCCACGTAATATAAATTATTACTTCCAATAACTTCAAGCATCGAATGCTTTTTCTCTTTTTAACCAAAAGTATGAAGCAATATCAAAACAGAATAAAGCAAGCTTACCTCCAAGTGTCACAAAAGAAATAGTTTGATTTAATTACAAATAGTAGTTACTCATGTGTTCTAACATAGCAACAAAAATGCAACAGTGGAATCAAATGAACGGTACAACATATGATCAAGACAACAAATACAGATCATCAATAAGTAGGATAGTAGAACCCGGATCCATTTACAGGCGGAGCACCATACGGCATCATGGGTGGTTGTCCTGGCGCAACGTAACCACCGCCATTGATTTTGCTCAAACTAACTTGACCTTGCATACCATCTCTAGCGTACTGTTGCCATACCAACTGTTCTTGAACCAATAACTGCTGTTTCTTTTCCATATCCGCCATTTGAACATAAGACGGTGGGGGAACACTTAACGAGGCGGCAAATGGATCTCCGCCAACAGGTTGAACCGACCCGTCAGGTGCCGGGAGTGCCAAAACAGGTGTAGCCGTTTTTCCAGGTAGTGCCACGCTGCTAGCACTGCCGCCGGTTAACTGAGCGGTGCTGACTTGTTGTCGCACCATTCCTTGGTCGTACATCCCGTTTAACAGTAACGGGTCGAGCCCACCACCCATCGTCGCCTTCTGTTTCTCTAGATTACTGGCGGTTTCAACCAACGCAAGTTCCCAATCGGCTTTTCCAGCCTCTGCGGCTGGATTCTGCCACGCAGAAGTCACCTCGAGTTCCGCGTTCGACCCAAACACTTCCCAATTCCTGTTCCCCTTGTTTGCTACGGGACCCGCGAACAATGCCAACGCAAATCTATTTCCTTGATCATCAGCTGTCACCGACTCCTCTCTCAAATCCACTAAATCACCGGTGTATTGCGGTTTAGGTGGCGGCTCAACTACCGGCGGTGGCGGTGGTGGAGGAGCGGTTTCTGGTGCCGGCAAAGCCTTTATTTCGTTCATATCCGGAACCGGCTCTTCTTCTTTGACCGGTTCCACAACCTCCGGTTTCTTCTCGGGGCTTTTCATCGCTTTCGCTCGATCTCTAACAAATTCCTCTAACGTCTCGAGTAATTTCCCGGTTATTTTCTGAACTTCTGGATACTCGGTTGATCTCGCAATACCCATATCCTTACACCAGTTATAGAAACCTATAAGCTCGTCAATCTGTTTTGCAGCACTAGCATACGCGTCATACGCTTTCACACAATCATGATGTTCCATATCAAAAAACCGATCGAGCAAAACCGCTAAAACCTCACATATATCAGCATAAAGTTTGAAACTCTCTTGCACAACAGGGTACAATGCAACCAAAACCATCCTGCTGTTTCTCGCAAGACCGGTTGGTCTGCACGATAACATGCGGTCCAACAGTCTCTGTAAATACCCCATTTTACCAAAAATTCTCTCAGGTTTCATATCCCGTAACGGAGTCGTATCCTTCTTTTCTTGAGACGAACCGCTAGACCCTTCTCTCACATCCCCATATGATCTCGTTTTCCTCATGTTTCCGTACCCAGGTTCATCATGAAACTCGTAATCACGATCATACCCGCGGTTTTGCGGTGATCTCCAACGATCCTCCCCTGATTTCTCCGGATCTCCACTGCCCGCACCGCCCTGCTTCCTCTCGAACGCGATCAAATCCAGCCTCTGGTCCAAATAAAACCCGTAACTCCTCACGAAAGCCGAATGATCCCACGAATTCGAGTGCGCCTCATCACGAAAATCCGACATGTTAAGCAACCGAGTCCCTCTCCTAGTGGCATACATAATCTCCTGCTGGAAAATCGAATCCCCATCATTCAACAAACGATGAACAAGTACCAAACATTTTAACGCAACGATCCAATCACGAGTCTTGCTTAACCGTTTCGACACCGAATGAACACAAGCGCTCACGTAGCCGCGCGAGTAAGAGGTAAGCTGCAGAATCTCCCTAATGTACTTTTCGCTAGCGGGATCATCGTCGTGACTAGTGGCTTTCACTATGGCAACTTTTAGCTCGGGCGATATGTTACTAGCTACCTTAGCTATTCCTATGCTTGTTTGATCCTTCACCGCCCCAATTGCCTTTCGAAGCGTTGTCGGTGCCATTGTGTTCTAATTGTTCTTCACACAAACCCTAACATTTGAAATCAGAACAAGTGAAATACAAACTGAATGTAACATTAAAAATGATAATATATCCACACATTAATCAGATCTCATAAGTTGAATCCAACAATTAAGCTAATTAACATTGTTCTAGATCTAAAGCACACAAAATAATCATTGATTAGCATCATGAAGACAAATTTATTAACGAAATGTTAAGCGCATGGTTAATTGTTACTAATTTTTATTTATAATAACGGAAATGAAAATAAACAAATTAAAACAAGTAATTACAAAAGCGAAGTAAGTTTATAAAAGTTTGAAGCGTATAAGAACGTACCGTTTATGATCTGCAACAGAAGTGAAGATCGGAAGAGAAGGATTAGATCTGAAGTTGATGCCGACACTTTTCTCTCTCTCTCTCTCTCTCTCTCTCTCTGTATATATATGTATATGTATATGTATATGTATATGTATATGTATTGTTAGCTGGATATTGTGCAGAGAAAAAGGCAGGTAGGGGAGTTGGGGTTGGTTGAAAGAGAAGGATCTAGAGAGAGAATATCGGGGGGTGTCGGAAATTGGGGTGTGTGTGTGGGTTGGCGATGGCTTTTGTTAATTCTTGTGAGACCACGTTGGGTTTATGATAATTGAGTGTTTTGGTATTTGTTCTTGTAAAAGGAAGTACAACGTGATCAAATTCGAACTTACATCCCCATTTTTAGTTTTTTTTTTACTAAAATATAAAAAAAGGAATTCACCACATTTAAACCAAATTAGTATTTTTGTCCGCGTTTCGTGGCGGTGTTGTAGGAATGTGCTGCCGAGAATGTATTTGTTACAATATATCAATTATATATTACAGAATCTGCAGATTTTAATCTAAACATCGAAAAAAATAAGCAATCAAATTTCTAAAGTTAAAAGTTAGCTTTAACGATAAAAAGGTAAATAAATAAATTATTAAATTTATTACATGGTATATTGAATGGTTAATAGACTATGTAGATTTTAATCTAAACGACGGTAAAAATAAACAAGTAACACGATTAAGTAAACATGTCAAGATTTAAAAAGTTAGCTTTGATTACAATAAGTTAAATAAATAATAATTAAAATAAAATAGAATTAAACATATATAATAGATAAAAGAGCAATTATTTGTTAAAAGATAAATTTTATTAAACTTTAAGGGTCGTGTGATAACTTTAAAGTCAAAGAATTGTTAAACTTATAAAAAAGATAAAAGAGAAAATACTTTTAAAAAAATATAAGTTTTATTAAACTTCAAGGGTCGTATGATAACTCTATTAAAGTTTAGGGGTCGAAACATAAATTGTTTAAAAAAAGATTTGTTATTAAACTTCTGTATATAAATCTATTAAAGTTAAGGATTATAAATCTAAATCATTTATTAAAAAGAAATATTTTAAGAATTTATTATAACTCTATTAAACTTAAGGGTTAGAAACGTAAATATAACTAAATAAAAAGAAATAACATTATCATAACCCTATAAAATAAATTAATTAAAATGAAAATGACCAAATTGGATTAAGTACCGTTCAAGAATGGAAATATTATTATATAGAATGCTTGTGTATAATGCATTTTTTAATTGTTTTTTATTGATCACACAAGCACCTAAATGCTTGTTTGCATTAACACTTGGAGCATCCGCAACCTTAACTCTCTACGTACGTCCCCATGGCTTTCCCACATAGCTCCAACGCCCACCCCCCCCCCCCCCCCACTTTATTGTCACACCCTGGTTTTTCATTCCAAATTTATACATCGGTGGACCTGGGTGGCGAGTATCGTGATGTCAGTTGATAATCATTATAGTCAAGTAAACACGGCACAGCGGAAGTCTTGGAGTAAAATTACTATTACAAACCAATGTTCGAAATACAAAATAATATGCAGGTTCGTAATAGAAGATCCACAGACGGATCATAAATTGTACATGGAAAGAATATAAAACAGACTTTGGGCAGATCTAGGACTTGCAAGATCCTCTATCATTACCGAGCACTTCCAGCCTATTTTCGTATTGTACCTGCAAGCTTAGTCTTTTAAAAATACGTCAGCTTTCGCTGATAAATACACCCAACTGACTCATTTTGAAAATATTTCAAAAATGTTTTAAGTGCGTATCAGCACAAAATCTTTTATAACTTGTGAAAATTGACCGTCCAACCTTGTTAACAGATTTACATGTTTGTCCATACATACAGGGCCCGATACGGAGACCGAGACATGATTAACGTACACACCACTTTGGACTCACGCAGGAGCCAATTCTTTCCAACCTTGTGGTAATGCATTTTTGAGTGTCTATCAGGTGTATGCCTACACCCGCGCTAAGGTCGAGGCCATTTCTATTGTAATGAGCCGAGAATATCCAGGACACGGTAGTTAACCCCCGATGTTTAAGTTAGCAAACAAAACTGACTAAAACAGAATATGCGGATTTACTAGCCGCACCCGGCATTCGATTGATCCCATTTCCGACCAAGCGGTAATAATTTACCGTAACCCAAGCCCGTATAGGGGAAATAAGTCGAGAGTGTTTACCTGAGCTAGTCTTTTTTTAATTTAATAACTCAGCCGTACACAAAAGTACTAAGTGCAGATAGCATTTACCGGCAAGTCTCTAGTCTGGGTTATGGCATAAACTAACCAATTAAATACTAACGGTCTTATTTAAGTTATAGACTTAGACCGACTAGCATACTTGATCAAAACGTATGACGCTAGATTAAACGATGATTGGATAGAATGTAGTTTAATCCCAACAAGTACCTTGACTTGTATAATATGAATAGACTATAAACATTCTGGATTTTGACACTTAAATGATAAGGTTAAACCCGTTTTGGTTAATTTCCGTAAACTAGTTACGTTTACTTAATTTTACGCATGTCAGTGATATCGGGTAACCGGATAAGTCATGGACAAGTTCTATATACCATTATATTTTAAATAAGTTGTAATATCAGTAGAATATAAACTTTTATACCCGTTATGGTTTTAAAATGAAGTTATGCCTCATAAGCGCGTTTCGGTAATTTAATATCGTATAAAAGGAACTTGATTATAATTTAATGCTATAACCATAAGTATTCTAGAAAAATGATTTATTTATGATATAATATCAGTAGGATGTCAATTATATGCGTAATTTATCTTTTATGACCAAACTATGCACCGAATGGGCATTTTAGTCATTTGACACATAGTTTATAAATTATTTGGGATTCTGAGTTTATAACATGTACCTACTGTAAAAATGTTTAAAATAAGTTTTAAAATCAGTAGGTAACAAGTCTTGGTCAATTAATATGGTTTAAAACCATACTATGCGCTGAGACGACGCTTATGTCGTAAAATGACGTTTTATGCGATGTTTAATGAAAACTGATGTTAAGGTCAAATTAAAACGTCTTAGATATGTTATTTGATATAACATATCAGTAGATAAAGGATTTACCTTGAAAAGATTTGATTAAAACCATTATGAGCCACAAGGGTTTAGTATCATTTTTCGACATAATTCAAGGACCTGCTTGTAAACTCAGTTTATAATCTGGTTTAACATCCCAAATAATCCTACTTATAATATTACATAAGGAGAAACTTATTTTCAAGTTCATTATCATTAAAACCTTGTTTTATGCAAAAAGGGCATTTTAGTCAAAAATTGCATAATTGCGGAACTTGCGCATAAACTCAGATTCTGATTATGATCATGTAATATAACATCAGAGGGTTATGCTACATTATATTACGATCATAATGCAACTTTAGATCAGTGTCTAACTAATCTAAATCGGGTCAGAATCGAAAGTCAAAGCAGAAGTCAAACTTCGCGACTTTCGGTTGCGAATCGACCCTAGAACTGAAATTGACGAGCCGAACATGCTTCTACATGTTCTAATAATTATTACCAACTTGCTTAAGTGTCAAAACAGGTTTCATAACATATATAAGATCAATTTGTGATTTTTCCGGAAAATGGCATGTTTGACTTTTTAATATCATAACTTTGACCCGTCAATTGGTCTAGCAAACGTGATCTTCAGGAGGTGCCCTTTATAGGGACTAACACCTACCTTATTACGATCACTTAGCCATGTTCGTTACGAAAAATGGCTGGACCATAATGGTCTTAACCGAAAGTCAAAGCGTTTTCCGTAAAACGCTTGACTTTTGGCTATAAAAGCCTATAAACAAAATGCAAAAGCAAGGAACACTTACAAGAGGTTCCTAGAATGCAAGAGAACTAAGTTGGATGCTCCTTTCAGTTAGGAACTTCCAGAGGAAGGAGAAGAGTTATAAATAAGAAAGGTGCAAGTTTAAATGGTGAACTTAGGCACCTATTTATAGTTGGAGAACTCAAAGGATGTGATGCCAGGTGTTTAGGGGTGTAAGAAGGAGCTTACAAGTGTCCTAAAACATGCCATAGCTGATTGAAAGTCCATAGTTTCGAAAAAAAATGGTTTTTAGCAACATGTGTGGAGGCCAAGCAAAACTTTCTGTAGACATAGTCTTCTTGCACCCCGCAAGAGGCCAAGGCCTTGCCTCTCGTGCCCCGCGAGCGCTCTATGTCAGTTTTCAAAATTTGCCACATTTAGCCCCTCAACTTATTAAACATCCTTAAAACCTCCTAAAACACCCTTTTAGCATATTTAGCCCTCCGTAGCCAATATTTGGCATACCCAAGATTATGCCCGGTCATTGTCGAGCTCTCGGTTCGTTAAAAGGTCACTCAGATGTATAAATTAACATGTTGACACTTTTAGTCCCTCCATTGTCCAATTTTTATAATCACAGATTTAATCCCTCTCGTCCAACAAATGGAACATATGAGAGTTAGGACTTTGTAAAAGATCATTCAGAAGCTCGTTATAAGCATGTTGACTCCGATGTCACTCAGAGGCTGGGCATGTTGACACAACAGTGACTCGGATGCCATGTTTTAAGCATGTTGACACTAACGGTCACTCAGAGGCTATGTTTTATGCATGTTGACATCAGAAGGTCACTCAGAGACTTAGTTTGAGCATGTTGACGCTTTTAGTTCTTGTTAGTCTTTAATATAATAAATTTAAAATAGAAAACATGTCACTATACTATTGGACACGATTTTACAGGGTGTTACATTTATTGTCTGCGGCCATCTATAGCCACATACGTTTAATATGGAAAGTTGTGTCGTCTTTGAGTCTTCCCTATGACGATGCGTTGGTAGGGTGAAGCACCCCGCATTGCATAACTTTAAGGAAAGTGAGAGTTCTTCTTTGTTAACAATATATCATCATCATTTTTGTATGATTTATAGATCATCCTCATCATTTGTGTGATCCCCCAAAGACCATTGCTCACATATCTCCTCACCTTCCCCTTCTTTATCACTAGCTTGGAATATGTACTTGCGTAAATGTTTAAAGGGCAACTATCCAATCTTTAGATACCCACGCTTTGCAAATCAGGATACTACTTAGTGAATCACGATAATATGAATGAAACAGAAAATAAGAATATGGATGTCAAAACTAAAACTAATCTCTTTGTCCCCTGCACGATTGTTCATCATGGGGATTGTTCATCGTGGCAAAAACATGTTGGTTGTATTGGCTAAAATGAGAACGACTCCTTTGGTGCACAACCTCAGTCGAGGGAATCGCATCGTACAAAAATTCATGGCAAGTGGCCACAATACCAAAAGCATCTTCTATTTTTATCTCTATTTAGGTTAATGAACTTCCTCTACCCACATAGGTGGACAAAATCATTTTGGCACATTAGGTTCCACACTCTTTAATCTCCATTGGGATTATTGCATTTTTAATGAAGGAAAGTTTACATTTCCAATCTTAAAAACTTTTTGGCGGGGTGGACAAAATGTTCTTCGTGCCGTAACGCAACCCAAAGGAATAAAAACCTTGTGTGCATTGTAACTGGTAAAAGATCTGAAAAGTTGGGCACATCAGGTTCCACGCTCTGAGATCAGCCACTAAACTTGAAATGTCAGAGGCGCACCATCCCAGGGGGCTCACTTGGATATATGGAACCTATAGAAAGTCAGCCCCTCCAAAAAGAAATTGGTTACGGGAGCCGAAAATTCCCCTTAATAAAAAAGTCGACTAACATAGTAATCATCCTTGTCGGCGCATCTGTCGTCGTCCACCTTGAGCCGAAAAGACTAGACCAACTTGCCAGAAATTCTAAATTTCCCACGATCTTTTCAAATTCGGCTTCTTTCCATTTGATCGGCGTCAACTCTAGCACCTTCACCTCCATCTCCCCTTCTTCATGTTGAGATGACGACGACATTATAAAGTAGTAGTTTGTAATGGAAACCGGTTTTCCTAGAAATATATTTGAAGATCTTCAACAAACACCTTGAAGACTTGAAAGAATTCTGGAAAACTGATGAACAACCGAAGAAAGATCTTAGAAATTGGAAGATCGCTTGAAGATTTGAGAGAAAGTGATAGCAAGATATGAATAAGTGATAAAAAGGGAACCCTAATTTATCTATTTATACCCATCACATTTAATATGATGGGTAACTGTGTAGCCCACTTAGCGCGCACGCCTAATCAGGCTGTGAGACATCAGGCAACAAAAAGGGAAACCAACAACCACTCGCGCGCGTGACGCCTACGAGCCTGACACAAGAAGAAAAGATAACCCAACACTGTAACGTCATGCTTTTGTACAGTGTCAGCAGTCAAGTCAACCCATTTTCTCACCAACCCTTATCCACGGAGATTTTTTTTTCCAAAATTCAAACTTTCATCACATGTGCAATCATGCTTTTCTCTTTCTAGAAATCAACTTACTATGCCTCTGTGCCAAAAACAACAATCCTCAACATCTTCAATACCCTCATTTACACCATGTGTGGCATGCACATCTTAATCCCACAGTCGTGCATGTAAAACCCTTCAAATTGCACAAAAATACGCACCTTGCCTCAATTATTCACATACTTTTGTGTGCACCATCCAAGTTGGGTCGCGCCAGCTAATGTCTTAAAAGAAAGCCACACTCAGCTAGTCCAGAGTCCCACCCACTTGTTATCCGCGCATAGGAGCAACACTAGACTGGGGGACTTGAAGGGTATGGTCCCAAATGCTGCGCAAGCTATGCGAGGGCATGGCCATACTCACACTTAACTACCACAACAATCAGCTTCTTCCAGAGTTCCTACGTGGGACCTACTCACATACGCACAACTTGGATGGCACATGAAGGTACATCTAGTATAAGGAAGCAATAGCCGGTAGCCAATCAGCATGCGCAAGGCTCTGTCCAAATAATCCCCATGATGAACAATCGTGCAAATGGATAGTGACGTGTAGCCAATCAGCGTGAACCATTCACTGCTCCAAGCTCTCTATTCACAATTGATGACAGACTCGACAACAAGTACACTCGGCAGACGACGTGGCACCTGTGCCAACGCCCTTCTACCTCTATAAACACTACATGTCGTGTTAGAGAGAACAAAGAGGATCCTTGTTGGCGACATCTGGCCCAAGGCCCATCAGCCCATCTTCTTATCCAAACCTTCATCTATAAATATCAACCTTCAACCACAGGTTTAAGCATCCAAATTCTCTCACTCTCACGCTCAACACACACTGTTTTATTACCGTTAGAACAACCAATCTTCTTCTCCAAACCCTTCGTCTATAAATATCAACCTTCACCATAGGTTTAAGCATCCAAATTCTCTCACTCTCACACTCAACACACATTGTTTTATTACCGTTAGAACAATATTTATTCTCTTACCGGATGGTAGTTACGAGAAGAACCCCTCCCCCCACCTCTCCTTCTCATAACAAGCTCACGGTATTCTGTTTTGCAGATTAGCTCTCAAGAATTACTCAATTGCTTGATCTACAAAGAGATTAAGGATTAACCCCTGTTGAGATTACCTCTTTGATTCTATCCCTGTGGATTAGAATTGATGTTTCTTCATACTTAAAACTCGAAAGTAAACAATATGGTAAACTCAAACAAACAAAAAATTCATGTCACTAAATCCGAAACCAAATATAAATGGAATTAAAATATAATTGTCTTTTTATTCAAACACTATATTCGATAAGTCTTTAATCTTTATCCCTTGAATGTGGTACTGTAGTGATTTACCTCTATTCTCACCCTGTATTCTAAATTCAACCCTCTCAAGTTAGTTGGATATGCGTCAAAAACACAAACAAGGCGTTAGGCTTATAAAGCCTAATGTGCATATTATCTATCATATCAAAATCGTAAGGAAAACGATTTAAAAAACATACATGTTATTATAGATAAACATTCATACTACAACACGTAAAAATCATTTGAAATGCATTTCATCCAAATCCACAAATTCAATTCATGTATACCTAAAATCACCTAGATTCACAAGGACGGAACCAAGGGGTCTAGCGACCCATTGTCGGATTTTTTTTATTATAAAAAAATGTGTTAGAACCCCTCTCCTCCCACACACACAAAAAATAGTATGCATGCAGAGAAGAGCACTTTAATAAATTATGTTTCCGTTACTCTAATTCCTGACATCCATGCCGGTAACCTCAATACCATTTAAATCCCCTAATCGAATCAAGTTGAAAGGGGTTAACTACGTGATAAAAAAACGATCTAGTTAACTGTTTTCTTTACATAACGATGCACAAACTAGACATACCCTTATCTGCCTTTAGCCTAGCAAACACTACTAATGAATAATGATATTTTTATTTTATTTAATTTGATTGTAACTAAAACAAATACAATGATGCAATCTTTATAGTATAAATACAGATATATTATATTAAAAGGTTATCAAAAGTATAACATGAGATGCCTAAACACATGCTAAACTTGTCTATCATAATAAAGCTGGATAACACGTAAAGGCATATTACTATATTAGCAAAGTCATAAACGAACACCACTTGTTACAACTATAATATTTTTTTAATATATATCGAGCCATGTTTCCTCATGTTATTTGAATAGAAATATTTTATAAAAGTTTTATATTGTATGCAGTTGTTTCCCTTTATTAATGCTAATCTATTCACACATTCATTTTATCTATTTGGACATTTTTGGTGTCTTAGACGTGCCGTCTAGACACTGAATTTAAGGAGTCAGCAGGTGAATGGCTGGCGTAGAAATTTATGGGAGTAGACGGGCCGTCTAGATCTCCCGTCTAGGATCATGGTTTTTTTAGTTGAAAAATGGGTGTTTTGGTGGGGTAAATTGGTTGTTGTTGGAGGTTGGTGTTCTTTTGGTGGTGTAATTTGAGATTTTAAATTTTAAAAAGTGTTTAAAAAATTTTATTTTTTGTATAAAAAAGTTTAAATATTTCATTGTTTTTACATTTTATTTTAAAAAAATTATACTATTTAAATTTAATACTGTTTTCAACATTTTAGGAAGAATGCAAATATTATATCGTGTAAATATTACTTAACATTTTAAAAATTATGTTTCCGTATTATATTTCAATGTCGATTTAATACAACAACCATCAAGTAATCGAATAACTGAAAACAAAGTTAAATATAACATATATAACATAACTTTGTACATCCATAACAATATGTATCCGTACAACTGAATACTAAATACAAAACGTCTATACATACGAGTCAGAGTCGGGATCTGGCTGCTGCTGGTGATGTGGTCCTCGAGGTAGTGGGAGGTATGGGAGGTAACCCCGCTCTCTCTCGTCTATCCTGTAACTCCCTAACCACCCAGCCAATCCGATCCAAAAGCCTGTCAACGTCGGCTCTTAAGTGCGTGTATGCTGCACCTCCCGGGGCATGACCTGGAATAACGTGCTGCGGAAACTGGTGCGCCCCGGGAGGTGGTGGTGGCGGTGCCGGTCCGTCTAAATTCACCAGAGGCTCCTGAACGACCGCTGCCTCATCTGCCGGCGGATAGACTGGATCGAAGTGCTCCGACAGGGCCTCCGGAATCCATGGCTCACCTGCGCGGGTTTTAAACCGCTCGCCGAGCACGCCGAACCTATTCACCAGCTTCATCCCTCGCAACGTTTGGAATCCCATCCGCGTCGACAGTATGGCCGGCCACAAGTGTGGGTCCGTCTCCGGCAGATGACCCAACGAACGGGCAATGACGGTGATGTACGCGCCGTCGTACAAAAATCCGCGCTTCTTCCGGTGATGGGTAGAGGCGAAGTACTGGGCGAGACCGTGCGTAAGTGCGCACGGCCTCCTGTACAATAGGCAGTAGTAGAAAAATAGGTCGGTGCTTGTACACCACTCACGGCTGTGGCCGTTAGCGGTAATAGACGTAGCGAACATCCGATGTAGATACCTGCACATGTTGTTAGCGAAATACGGAAATTAATTTATAACAATAATAATCAAATAGTTACTGTAATAAACGTACGTACCTGTACAACGGGTCGTCAACATGTGGAATCCTCCTCTTCGCCATGACATGGTCCCAAGTGTCATGCCCCGCGACCATCTCCCAAAATCCCAAAAGAGTGGGTCTATCCACCACCACTATCCCCTGCGTATAAACATCCTTAGCGATCTCATCCTGGAGGTATAAATCGCTATGAACGACAAACTCAACAAGCGTCATCGTATGCCACACACCGGCAAGCCTAAAGGAAACCTCAGGCGGAGGGGGAGGAGCCTGTGGCTCGGAAGGCGGCTGGTCGACCCGTGTAGGGTGAAACGGGAACGTCGACAGGAACTCGATCAGCAGCTCCCTATAACTCGACGTGCCAGCCAAGTCAAACAAACGATGCCAAGGTGAATCAACGGGAATAAAATAACGCAGTCTCGGCGTCTCACCAATCGCCTCGATCGCATCCCAGTCGACCACGGCGTGCGATCCGACGTGCATCCGCTAAGCTTCCCGCAAAAACGGGCAGCCTTGGTGTCGGGCAGGTGCTCTAGATATGGGTGGCCATGTAGCGGATCCGCCGGCGCTGGCGGAGGCCGTCGCGAACCATGTGGATGTGGAGCCCCGTGTATCTGATCTTCGATCTCGTTAATAATCAATCTGCAATAATAATAACAATATAACACAAATAATAACAATTAACAATATTAATAACAATAATCTATACTAAACAACATTTATAATGTTAAATAAAAAAAAATTATAACAAGAAAAAAATTTTCTGGTCATCTAGGGGTAGACGCCCCCCGTCCTGTTCTACATAAAACCCATCTTCTCTAAGAACACAAACCTTAAAACCCAAAATACATCAATTTAACATACAATCTACGGTCTAAATGTATAATACATTAAAGATTCATGAAGTATAGGTTAGAATACGTACATAGATGCTTGATTTCGCGAAAAATACGATCAAAATACGCTGAATTGAACAATATACGTATATGTGTGTGTTTGTGTGTGTGTTTGGTTTGAGGGCGTATGTGGCTGGTCGTCTAGGCTGGCAAGTCATATACGATGCATAGACGGGGCGTCTAGGTCTAGACGACCTGTCTATGATAAATGGCGAAAGACCATTTTACCCCTGAATTGCCACCTGTCTAGGCCTAATTCAGGGGTAAAATGGTAATTAACCATCTGAGTAGAAAAAGTCTCAGATGGTTAATTACCATTTTACCCCTGAATTAGGCCTAGACGGGTGGCAACTCAGGGGTAAAATGGTAATTAGCACTAGACGTGGCGTATAGGTCTAGACGTTCCGGATAATGAAATGGTTAATTACCATTTTACCCCTGAATTGCCACCCGTATAGGCCTAATTTAGGGGTAAAATGGTAATTAACCATCTGAGACTTTTTCTGCTCAGATGATTAATTACCATTTTACCCCTGAATTAGGCCTAGACGGGTGGCAATTCAGGGGTAAAATGGTCTTTCGCCATTCCCCTTTAAATTCAAACAATTGAACATTTTAAAGTTGCCGCTCAAATGTGTATGCTACGTCTAGGCCTAGAGGGGGCGTCTAGTTCAATAATATTACCATTTTGCCCCTAAATTAGGCCTAGACGGGCTGCAATCCAGTCTTCTTCTGTAAAGGTGCTCTTGCAGTGCTTACAAATATTTTGTTGTATGTGAAACCTGCAAAGATACCGAGAGGCGTTTGGAAAAACTTTAGCACACGCGTTAATTAGGGCCAGGTCTCTATCCGTTACAGTCACACGTGGCTCCATACATTCATCCAACATTGACCTGATCCTCTCAAGCACCCATACAAAGTTATCACTACGTTCTTTGCAGTTAACGACATGCGCGATACAAAACAAATAGTTGGTGGCGTCATACCAACTATCTTGACAAATGGCATGTTGTATAAGTTTGTTTTGTACGTGGAATCGATCAGCAAAACGTGCGGGAACGCACGCCACATTTCACTCGAGTATGGATGAACAAAGAAGATCTTTGTAACGACCTCTGTTTTGGGTTCCTCCCATGTGTCGTAGATAAATTCATTTGTAATCAGGATGTTTTCTAGCGACTGCATGGGAGTCAGTCCGTATCTTTGTTCGGCCCTAATCTTCTGAACTGCGTTTTGTACGTCTTTCTGAATATGGAAACTGTCAGGAAACTGCTTCCTTATCATTTGAAAAATTTTGCGTGGCTCCATGTTTTGAGCTGTCAGCTGCTCGATTAATTGGTATTCGTTAGGAGTAAACCTTCGGACAAACGCGTGGGCCGACAGGTCCTCACAAAGTTCGTGGTTATGTTCAGTCTTTCCCTCTTTTATCCCACATATTCCATACGAATGGTCTCGCACAACCACCAGGTAAAACGGGCAACCGTTTTTTTTGCTTCCAGCTTTTCTAACCATTGTTGTAGTATGGTGCTCACTACCACGGTCACATTCAAGCCATACCCTCCCGGTCCTTTCCCCAATTTTCTTTGATCGTCGGGTTACAATAACGAAACCATCCGCCTTTGCCGTTTCCTGTGCCCAGTTTTTTTAATTCATCTAGAGAGTTGAAAACCTGTAACATCGATAGCGTTATGTTAGATTTTATATTTATTCAATTGTCCAACATAAATAAATAAGTTTGATACCATCTTTGTGAGGTAAGGATTGCCTGCGCTCGGGGGTGCCTCACCACCATAACCTCCACCGTCAGGATTGAGTTGTTGATCGTACAAAGATTGTGTTGCATTGTAACTTTCGTAACTGTCTCCTCCGTATCCATCCAGATAGTGTTGTTGCACGTAAGAATATTCACACCCGTATCCATAATCCAGAAACCCTTGTTGCGTAGGATAACATGGTTCATCAACTTGGTATGAGTCGTCCACAGGGGATGTTTCATCAACGGGAGGATGCTTGTTCAAACTTAGAAACGGTCTGTTTTGATTTCCTTGTACACATGACACAACATCCTCTTGCTCGTTAGAATCGGGAACGCCGGTCTCCCCCTAACAACGGTATCATCATTAGCAAATAATTAAAACAACAAGTAGTTTAACCTAATAACTGTTACCCGATTGGATTCAGGCACCCATGACTCGCCAGAATACGTCCAAAGAAATAGTTTCTGCCTAGTATGATGACATTTCACCACCTTTGAATGATATCAAATGTAGTAATATAAGCCAAAGAAAAAGAAGCAGAGAATTTCGACGAAGTTTGTTTCAACAATGATATCAAATGCTCTGCATGGCCCTATCTAACAAAGAAATATATGCCCCGTCTAGGCCTGGACGGGGCATATCACTTTACTGCTTTACTCACATGCATGCAGACCACCAAAGTCAAAATCAACCTTCAAGACGCCCTGTTAGGCCTAGACGACCCGTCTTGGGTAGGTCGTCTATGGGCTCAGTCTAAGCCTAGACGCCCAGTCTGATGTGGCTGATGTGACATTGTACGAGGTCAGAAATGTGGTCAAAGAAAGGAACCCTAGACGCCCCGTCTAGATCTAGACGATGCATCTTGAAGGTATGGAAATAGACAGATGGATATATGAATATATACACCCTTTATTAATTCACAAAAATGTTTTGTGAGCAAATAACATTATTCAATTTTGTACAAGTTACTTTACTTTTGTGCACTTAATCAATGCACAATTTTTTTCTTTGGTTTATTACTCTATTCAACCATGGGTCCAATATCCTATTTTTATCAACTTCTGGTCTGTAAGAAAGATTTACAATTCAGTATTTTTACACATTTCATCTCTATAGTTTTTGTCTTTATAACTTTGTCACAAAACATTTTTCATTTTTATCTCAATAGTTTCTCAGTTTCAACTTTGGTCAAATATACTTTTCATCTTTTTATAAATTTATCGTTTTACGTATCGGGAGTTAAGACCTTGCAACATGCATGTGTGGTTAAAAGTTTTTTGTTATTTTATTTTGAAGTTTAATGGCTCGTCACAATGCACGGGTCATAAGTCGACTTTGTTATTATTTATATGTTTTACGTTTTTGTCTAATTTTTTACAAGTTAAGACGCTACAACAAGTGCATGCGTGGTTCAACGTTTTTGCGTCTAACAGTTCCGTCGCAAAGCGCGGACATTAAGTACTAGGTATAATTAAAAATTAGATTCTTTGACAAATTATAATGGTTAAAGGATAGGATAACTCAGATTGTACAGATAACTTTTCTTTATATTCCAATTAGTTAACACATGTTAAGGGGGAAAGGGCGTTCTCGGGTAATGAGTTTCAGGTAAGGTACACTACCACCGCTTGTTTTGGTACCTAAATCGAGTAGTGAATTTGGGTGGTAGTGTAAAAGAAAAAGAGAGAAAGATTGAGAGTGAGTAAAAGAGTGGGGGGGGGGGGGGGGCTTTTGACATTTATTAATGTAAAAGTGTGGTGACAGATTTGGAATGGTGAAACCCCCGCCAACCTCTTCACCACCAAATCAACTTTCTACACCTCATCTCCCAAAGGGGCACTCGCCGGAACCCACTCTCCCGGTGCCAACTCCACAATCAATATCTGCAAACCCCAACGGTCACAAACACACTCAATCAATCGGTGCTACATTAAACTGAATTATGTTTTATTAATTTTATGATTTCGGTATGATATTTACTTCTTACAAATTATTAAAATATATTTTGAAATTATAAAAGTTGTTAAAAAATGTTAATGAAAATGTAATGTAATTATGTTCTCATATTCAAGTTTACAACGATGACAATGCGACGACTAATCCCATATTCTTGGGATTGTAACAGCCCAATACCTGTCGGGTATCAATGTGTCGGGTAGTTACTCATTGGATGTCGGATATACTCGTTAGTTTAAAAATGATACGATATGTATCACTTTTACTAAAGATTTTCGATAACGTTATTATTAATAACCTAGTAAGTGTACTGCAGTTTTACCTTAAGCACAAATGTGCACAAAAGACTTGACAATTACATATCAGTTTTAAACAAAAGTTATCACATTTTATATAGTATAATTACACTTTAAACTTCTTGTATTTATTTTTACTCATCATTTATATGAGTTTCATATAGACATATTACACACAAGTTCCCAGCATTACCACCAAGACACAAACTGGACAGCATGTAGAAGATGTAACAATGAAAAACATAAGCAAGGAACCCACATTGTGGTTGCTTAAGGTTTACACAAAACTACCTAAACAGAAGCTGGTTTTTTCTTGGGAGAGTCTGAACCGACACGTATATGTTCCGGTGTCTTCTTTACCCACCATAAGTAAAAAACAGACACTGTGATAAACAGCCCGGCGACAACTCCAAGTGTTTGTCCAACAATTCTTCCGACTTGCTTCTTGTTACCGTTGGATGAACCCGAAAAGGTGGATACTAGCAAATAAAACAAGATCATATTGTTACATAACTTGACATTTATCAAACAATGGTGGGAGCTAGATGTGGAAAATTGGACTGGTTGGGTCGGGTGAGTTGACGAGTCTTTTTAAAACAAGTTATTGTTGGGCGCGTGTCCAAACGGGCTGGGTTGACCCAAAACAGTTTTGTCTAACATTATTAGGTATTTTGTTGACAATTAGTAATACAGTATTATTATAAAGCTAACCCGAAATGAAGGGGGAAACTAACCTTGAGAAACATGTATAGCTGAGACCAATGGGCCAAAAGTGCTTTGAACCGGAATGCAGCAAGTTCCTTTCCCGGCCCACTTAAAATGAATGTCGATGTTCGAGTTTGTTACATTGGCTTCAAACAATCTAACCAAAGCCCGTTTCGCCCCGTATGCTTCTTCCTTTATGTTGAAATCTTGCACAACTCTTTCACCCTTCTCAAGTTGATCCATCAATTTTTTTAACAAAAAATAAGCATGTAAGTAAATAGAATGGATACGATATAATCACCAGCAGCCTGTATCAAACCCGTTCAAGAAGAAAAATTTTCTGCTCGCAGTAGAGGTGGCAATTTTGATATTTAAGTCGATATGGAATATGCTTTACATCTAACGGGCCAAATTGTTAAAAATTTTGCTTATACAAATATAAGCCAGATTGGTCAAAAGTATCCAAAATTGTGTTTCTAATGCATAAAACCTCATAAAACGTTTTTAATTTTTTTTTTGTTTGATTATTAATGAAATTGACATTCTTTTGTAAATATATTTGGCTTGAAAATATTTTATAAGAAATTTGTTCAAAATGTGTTTCAAGTCAACATGACTTATTTTGACCAATACAAAAAATACCTGTTTTGACCCAAGCCCGTTTTGACTTTTGACCCGCCCGTTTTGCCACTGCTAGTTTATACTTTATAGCATAGAATATGTACCTGGATATAAATGTCGAATAAGCGTCTTCCAAGGCCTCTCCACGACTCAGAATCGTCCATTTGTATTTCAGAAAAATGAAGTTCAACATTATATCTTCCATTTCTCAAGCCCAGCCCATAATACCTTAACGAGTTTGGTGAGACTCTTGTTGTTTTATATAACTCAGAGTCTAAAGTACCTGTGATTTGAGAAGCGGTTTGTGTTGTATATTGAGGCCCGTTCGGGTTGGATATGAAACTACCCGTGTTGCTTACCGCCCAATTATTATTAGAACTCTTGTAGATCGATGAAGCCCCTAGGATTTCTGAATCATCATCATAGCTAATACCATATGAAGATATTTGTTGCGAGCCACCACATTTGACAGCAAAAGAATCTGCATAGTAAAGTCAAATACTTGAAGTCAAACAAACTGATTTTCAACTTGAAAATTGACATGAATTCTTCAAAGTTTTATGTTTGTAACTATATTTACAGCAAAGTACACGGATGGTCCCTCTGGTCAACCGAAAGTTGGGTTTAGTCCCTAGCTTTTCTATAGTACACGGATGGTCCCTGTAGTTTGCACTTTGTAACGCATTTAATCCCCAACTTTTACCAGAAGTACATGGATAGTCCATGCGGTATGCACTTTGTAACGCATTTAGTCACTAAACGTTGGGGACTAAATGCGTTACAAAGTGCAAACCCCGGGGACCATCCGTGTACTTTGGCAAAAGTTGGGGACTAAATACGTTACAAAGTGCAAACCACAGGGATCATTTTGAAAAACTAGGGACCAAATCTAAAATTTTGGTTAACCACAAGGATCTTCCGTTTACTTTACACTTAAAATTTAAATTCATAACAAGATAATAAATGTGAAAAAGTGAAAGTATCAGAGTTATACTAAAATGTAAATCAAATTTGACCACAAAAGTTGTACCATTTGACCATGGAAGTCAAGTGTTCGACATAAATGATTAAATGAATTATGTTCGGTAGAACTTACTGATTGGAACCTTTTCTGTGCACTTGATATCACTCGAAAGGCATCCTGAGATCTCAGACGCCTTCCTGCACCGGTTTTTAGTTTAAAAAGTTAGGCCGTTTGACGTAAAAATCCAAGAAAATGTAGAACACCGCGAAATTTTATATAAAACGTGGTATACCCGTCTAGTAAGCCATCCCCATTCACCAAAGTTCCTACAACATTCCTGTAAAAATAGTATATATTTATGTTTTTGAAAGTTTTAAATATTCAAATGAGTAAAATGTTGTTAAACTCACAATGACCGTTCAATTTTGGCGAAATTAGCGGGTAAGTTCCCGGTGATGGAGTTAAATGATACATCTCTGTTGCAAGATCATAAAAAACAGATAAATATAAGAAAGCGTAAAGGTAACCGAAAACACGACTTCGGAGCTTACAGTGCCCGGAGCTGTGGAGTTATGATATTTGACGGGATCTCCCCCGTTAACATATTGCTTCCAAGATACCTGAAAACTCATAGTAAATTCATTAGTGTTTTTGGTTGAAGATCTGTGATGTTTTAGAGTAAAGTACATGGATAGTCCTTGTGCTTTTCTAGAATTTTGGATTTGGTCCCTAGCTTTCCAAAAGTACACGGCTGGTCCCAGTGGTTTGCACTTTGTAACGCATTTAGTCCCCAACCAACAAATCTAAAGGTTCCAGGAGGTCCAAGTAATGGACTAAATGCATTACAAAGTGAAAAATCACAAGGACCATCCATGTACTTTTGGCAAAAGTTGGGGACTAAATTCGTTACAAAATGCAAATCATCCGTGTACTTTTAGAAAGCTAGGGACCAGATCCAAAATTTTGGAAAACCACAAGGACTATCGATGTACTTTATTCAATTTTTTAATATAAAAAAGATTGAAAGACTTACAAGAAATGCAACGATTGTGAGTGTTGGAAAGTGCTCGGTATGCTTCCTGTTAATTTGTTGAAGCTCAAGTCCCTTCAAGATGTTTTCAAAATCAAGAACATGAGACTAGATTAAGATCCTACCACATGCATTGCCTATGTGCATTTAGCATATCATGCAAACTAGAGGTGGCAATTTAGACCCGTTTGCTTATCAAATGGGCCGGAAGAAACCTTAGGTAAAATGGGAATGTGATGAATGGATACACACTCAAACGGGTTAAAAGCAGTGCTTCAAATATTTAGATTATCTGTTTCAGTAAACAAATGTGTTAATAGTTACAAATATTAAAAAATGTACAAAAATGTTTATGGGCCAACCCATTACCAAACCCGCTGATCTTGCCACTTCAAGTGCAAACAGAATATGGTAAGTATAGAAGGGAACTTACAGGGATTGTAAGTTAGGAAATGTGCCAATTTGTGACGGAATTTCACCACTTACTTGGGAGCTTCTCAAAGAACTACAAACAATAGTTACATCAAATATTCCTTACAACTTTCACTAATTTAGTAAAAAAGAATATGAAAAAACACTACTTTTTGCCTTTTTGTGAAAGGAAACCGAAAAGCTAAGTAAAATATCATACAGAATCGAGAGGCTTGTCAAGTCAACCAGGAAATCAAGGGTTGAATCTTCACCACTCAGATCACCAATTCGCCTATACGAAAAAAGTAAAGAAAAAAATAGACTTGATTAAATTAACATATGAGTACTTTAATCCTTTAAATATTTTTGAGTTTTATAAAACTGCTGAATAATCTTACAGGTCTTCAAGTTTAGTCAAAGCAGCATAACTGCTGGGAATCGGGCCTTCAAGATTTGTTCCTTCAAGTCTCCTGAAGAACACTAACCAAAATCAATTACCTTGAAACTAAACTTCCATAACACACACACACACACACACACTAATCATGCTTACAATGTTGTAAGATTTGTAAAAGTTCCAAAAAACTCAGGAAGCTTTCCAGTAAAACCGTTGTCTGATGCCCACCTGTTGCGGAAAATAATGTTAAAACAGAATACCAGTTTTCATGCTAACAAGATCAAATATATTTATGTAACTATTAAAGTTACACAGTGTGAAGGGATTTCAAGTTTGATAGTTCTTGAGGAATCGGCCCGCTGACTCCACTGCTGTCTATGTACCTATTTGACCAACAACATATACAATCAAATCTTAGTAACTGCATATAGAAATTTACAGATTTAACCCTTGAAAATGTAGATTATAAAGTTACAAGATATACTTACAGTTGCTCTAAGGAGGTCAACTTTCCTAAGTCAACAGGCAAGGGTCCATTAAAGTTGTTAGAACTAAAGCTTCTGAATGACAGTAAAAAAAGAATATAAATATAAATATTAACGTCATACGGAGCTGATCTAAAAGCTAGCAGACTCATACTTGGACCAACTAGACATATGCAAGCGGGCTAGAAAAGGGCCCAAAATAAAAAGGGTTTTGAAAATCAAAGATTTTTTTCACTAACAAGGATTTCAACATGGTAAACTTGCCGAACTCCACAGGCACGCCACCGCTAAAATTGTTAATGCCAAGACTCCTGTAGATTAAAATTACTCAACAAGCCAACATTAACTTAAATGCTTAATTTAGAACCAGAATAAGTTTAAGATTGGATTTAGATTTACTAACAAATATTGCATTTTGAGTAAGTTTCCTATTTCCGGAGGAATAGAGCCACTTAGTATGTTCTGCCCAAGGTTCCTGCAGCAATTTAACGTCCAAAGTCAACCGAATCAGTCTGTCTAACTTTTGACTTTACGAGGTCAAATAAACTCATTTTCAACTAAAAGTTATTAGTCTCTCACAAATCCATGAGCTTTGTCAGTTGAAAAAGTTCTTGTGGGAGTTCACCAGAAATGTCCAACGCGTATATCTTCCTGCAAGAAATAACCGAATGAATAAATAAATAATATCAAACTTTACATTATATTTTTAGAAGTTGCAAAGCGAAAAAACTGACAAGTGAGTTATATGGCAGGTGTTGGCAACACAATCGCAAGCGACTCGTGGGTTTGCAGACTCTGGAGCCCATGGTGCGTCCACAGTGCATGGATCAATAGTCATATTCAGCTTTGACTTCAAACCCCAGTAATCTATCAGCTTGTTGATAGCAGCCACTATGATCAGGACACAGATAATTAGATCAAAAAGTTTGCTAACGAGTTAACGTTACGAACCAAAAACTTCACACACACGGACCTTCACTGGGTTTGGTGGGTATTTGACCCGAAACTAGTTCGTTAATGGATAAAACTAAGAAACAGAAGCTCAGAATTCCCATAATTAAGTTCAGCTTTAAACTTCTAATGAACATACACTAAGCCATGTTCCTTGTTCATCTATATATTTACATATACATACATACATATATATATGAGTGTGTGTGTGTGTGTGTGTGTGTATTTCTTGTTTCTAATGTTTAATGCCTAAGGTACAAGGATGTGAACCCAAAAGAAAGGCCTACAACCACACAAAGACAACGAGACAAACAAGTGTTTGACCTGGTCAAGTTTACATCATCATCTTTTTTCTTTAATAATTTAGTTATTTTTCAACAGCAAGTGGCTAACAGGGAGCCATTGAAATGGAAGTTAAGTGTGAAATCTTTAATTTTAATCTTGACTGTATTCTTCATATGAATTATGTGTCTTTTCACTACCTAAAATTGTAGCCCTACAATATTCACTAACCTGAATGTTCAGTCCATTAAGAATATCTTTTTAATCTTTTGGTCCAATAATATTTTCTGTCCACATTCTTTACGAAATGTAGCATCTTTATTGTTTTACCGGTCAAGTGTTACGACACACAAGAATGTTGTTTTTACGCAGGTTGACGACAGACTTATTATACGTCTTTCGTTCTTTGACTTTGACTTTCCGGGGTCAAAAGAAAACGCTTGCAGCGAAGCATGTATACACTATACACCAAAAGAGAGGGGTGACAGGAAGTTTTCTACTTTTCTAAGCTGCAGCCAGTTGAAATTAAAAATTTGGTTGAGGAGCACTGAAGACAAATTGACAAAACATAAGGACTGCCGGCCTATGAAAAGACTAAAATACAAGATTACTTTTTGTAAAGGTCATAGTCATAGTTGGTTCCATTAGAATTTAAGATCAGATTTTATGGAACAATAATTGCTTTTATAAACATCTTTAATTATTTATATAAGTTAAACAAAACTTGATCACAGGAAAGCTGATTCTTAGCATTTTGCTGATTGAGTGACATCAAAAGCCACCAGTAAACTCTCATTGGATACTTTAATCAAACAGTTGTGGGGGTGCAAATTTCAATTTTTGTACGACATGAACTTAACATGAATTTGCAAGTTTCGGTTTAGTCTAAACCTGGTTTGCTCAACTTCAAATCGAACACGTTTAGCCAAGTGACTGGTGTTTCGTTTAACATTTAACTTTACGCTTAGTTTTTTAAATGTGTTATGTACCACAACTTAAATGGATGGAGTATTTTATCATTTATGTCAAAATTGGAAAGATTGAAATATTACTCTAGTCATTGTATTTTATAGGCCTTACATAAATTTTACAAAGCTACCAGAAACTCTCGTTGGGTACTTGTATGTTTATCAAACAGCTGGGGTGGTGCTTATTAGGGTGTGAGAGGCGTTACTTGATGAACCCGGCGAACCCAAATCAACCAACTAACCTAGGAGAGATACATCGTTGCAACCCTTTTGAACCTGATTCAATCGTGGCAGTGTTCTCACTTAACCGAACCCAATTTCTAACCCTTTTCCCACATGCTTCTTGAGTATCACACTCGGGTTCACCAAGTAAAAAAATCCATCCCGATTCACACCTAGATCCAATTGCGGCAGTGTACCAAATGAACCCGACGAACCCAATTCCCATCTCGAAGGCGCCCCCATACCCTAGGGGTGTGAATTTTTTAAACTTAAAAACACCAAATTCGTACGTTTCGGTTTAATCCAAATCTAGTTGTGATCAGTGTCACGCTGAAACCACAATACATGTTTAGCCGGAGGATCCATGCTTAGTTCAATTTCATACTTATTTAGTTATTTCCTTAAAACATATTTTATCTCATAACTTAAACTAATCACTTATTCCATACCAAGATTGTAAGAATCGCTAGACGCTAGTCGGCTGGTGAAGTACCGATTAATGATTAATCAAGATTAATCGGATTGTGGTTTTATATGTAATTTTTAGTTTTATACAGCCCATATCTTCAAGTAGATAGGATTAATTGCCAAAATTTACAAATTTTGGTAAAAAAATCTAGCCGGAAGCACTGGACTGCCACCAATTTTTGGCCAATTTAGATTGTATCTGAGCATTGTTAACCGTCTACTGATTAGTTGGCCGATTAGATAAAACTTAGTCAGTAAAACCGGGACTAGCGCTTAATCAACGACTAATCACATGCTTAGTCAAGATTTTTACAACCGTGGTTCATACAACAAAACAAAACAAAACACAACACAACACAACACAACACAACACAACAACCAAACGAAAAACAAAAATATTATTATTTCTAACAACTTCATTACAAATATAATCCGAAAACCCGAACCCGAAAAGATTACAGAAATTATTGAACAGGAAGGACCTTGTTAACAATCTCCTGACTCAAAGCAGCAATCTGCGAATCCAAACTCTTAATCGTCTCCTCCTTCTGCTTCTCCAAATTCCCCAACGCCTCCTGCAACTCCGCCTCCACCTTCTTCCTTCCCTCCGCCAGCTTCGCATCCACTTCCGCCGCCGTCTCCTTCTTCATCTTATTCAACGCCGCCGATATCTCCGCCCGCGCCGCCCTCATCACCGCCGCCGCCTGCTCCTCCAGCTGCTTCACCTCCGCTGACGTGTCCTTCACGCTACTCAACTTCTCCTTGATCTCCGCGTCTCGCTTGTCCATGAAGTTGCCTAAAGGTGAGTAATACAGTTTGTCGAGGGTGAACATGAGGAAGAGAAACTCTGCGGCGATGATTGGGAGGGTTAGGTCGAAGTCGAAGAGTTGTGCTTTTTCGAATTCTTCGGCGAGGGAGGGGAGGGGGGTGGCGGCGAGGGTGGTGGCGATGGTTAGGGTTTTGGGAGGGATGGAGAAGGAGAATTTGGGGGAGGGGGAGGGGGAGGGGTGGGGGTTGATTTGGGGGTGGGTGGGGAGGTGATTAGGGTTTTGGAAGAGGCCATGATCATGTTGGCCATTGTGGAAGAAGAATGCAGGGATGGTTGAGAGATTTGGTTCTGGTTGAGGTGTGAGTGTTGTTGGTTGAGTGTGGAGATTGGAGATGATGATGATGATGATGATGATGAGAGGAATATGGCTTATCTAGTTCTATCATTCTGTGCCACACAAAATCATATCAGGTTTTGCTACACAATAATGAAAAATCAGAACTAGCTCTACCTCTCTATGTCCAATTTTGTCATTTCACTTTCAAAATATTTTAATTAATTTATATAATTCGATTAACTTGCAAATACGATGCATTCCATCATTTCAACAGCCCTATATTAAATTCTATGTGAACTTATAATAACTAGTATTATACCTCTTGTGTTGCGGTAAGGGAACGTAAAATCGTGCTATCAACGTTGCGGGGAGAGGGCGTAAAACCATGCTAAGTGGTAATTGAACAACGACCAAAAACAGGACGGTGTTTAGGTTAACCGACGATTAAGTTTCCGGTAACATCTGGACGGAAGCTAACATCTAGCGTTTAGGGCTTGACGAAAGTACAAAGCTAACACAAAGTGACTTACGTGATGTAAAAAATGAAGTTAAATTTTTACCGACATGTATTAGAAAGTCGAGCGGGTAAAAAACCAAGGAAACAAGTGTGGCTATCAAACACTGTGATAAGTAGCAACCGAACGCTAGCAAATCCAGGAAAAAACGTAAAACAAAAGTAATAAAAAAACTAAACTCGTTTAATTTTTGTGATAAAATTATAAAAAATCAACGTTTTATGAGTAAAATAGAAATCCTAAAAGTTTATTATGAAAATTAAACACATAAGACAAAACAATAGAATCTTTATTCCTTCCAATTTTATATTTTAGTACAAAGTGTGAAAAGTTATAAAACATCATGATATCAACTATAAAACACACTCAAAACCTATAAATAACAAAGTGAAGAGTACTAAAACGCCATATTTGTGGGTTTTGTGTTGTGTTTTGGATGATAAGGCTTTGATTATCAAATGACTAACTTTAATGTGTTTTATGTTGATTATCATGTTGTGTTTTATATTCATAATTCTACGATGGTGTGTTTGAAGTTTTTATGATTGTTAGGGTTTGAATATTGTGTTTTAGTGATAATCACTCTGTTATTTGTGGATTTTGAGTGTGTTTTATGGTTGAAATTGTTGTGTTTTTTTTTACTTTGTACACTTTATCGGAAAAAATAGACTTTGTAGCCGAACCCTACCCTATTAATTTTATATTTTAATATAAGATGGATCAAAACACGAGATGATAATAATCAAGTTTTAGAGTTACTCATACAAGAGGTTGTTTGTCACAGACTAGTTAGCTCCTTGCTAGTCTAGTTTCGTAAACCACCAAGGATTAGAATGACGCATTGTGTTAGCAAACATAAACCATCAAGGCTCAGAATGCGAGATTTTAAAAATAGGAATGCAAATTGATCTTGTCCGTAAACAATAGGGACGCAAATAGCACTTTACTTTACTTTAAATTATAAACTCATAATATCACATAACATGATAATAATCAGGTTTAAGTTTTAGAGTGACTAATATAACTTATTTGTTAAAGAGATCATTTCAAACACATATAAACATGTTTATAAAATAAATCAGTAAAAGTTCAGGGTTTTTCTTTATAAACTTTCTTGTTTAGATTTTAAAATGTTTTAAGCCTATTTAGAATTGTTAATATTAAATGTTTGATACTTTCACTTTGTAATTTTTCTTCAATTAGCTCCTTCAGTTTTGAGCTAAAGCTTTACGCCTATTTAGAGTTGTTAATATTAAATGTTCGATACTTTCACTTTGTAATTAGCTCCTTCAATTTTGAGCTAAATATATAAACCCAACTTTATTAATGGGAGATAAGTAATGGAAACAAATGACATGGCTTTAGCGATTTCAAGGTGTGTAGGAAATGTGTCTATCTCTATGTAGATGATGGGTTCGAGACTTATGGGAGACAAATGCGTTGTAGATTTAGAAATATGATTAGAGGGTGTATGAGTTAGCCATTAAAGAAAGAATAAAAACAATTACAAATAAAGTTCATTTGGTTAGTCATTGTTGATTAAATTGTTACGATGTCACAAGCTATAACTAACATTCACATTAAATGGGTCTAACTCGAAACATGACAAACAACAGAAAACGATTTTATGTGTCTGGGTTAAGGTTCAACTATTCAACCCATCAATCTGAACTTTCTTCAACTCACCAACCTAACATGATTAACACCTCTGGACAGACGCATATTAGTGCGAGACATAAGTAAAAAGTTTATAAATTATATAATATAGAATACTTGCTTTTATGAATTATTTACATATCCGACATTCGAGTGATACCATTCATCTAACATTTTCAAAAAGGGACACGATGCTTTTGCTATGTCATTGCAAGTATAGCTCAAAAGCAGTAAACTGTTGACATTGCACTGCGTGATCACATTTATTCAAATTAGAAGATAGTCTTTGGTGGTTCAGGTAGTGAAAAACCTGCAACATTACTTCAAACAATAGCCTGTTGGATAACCAAAACCTCCAACATAGTCACAAAACGAGCCGCATGAATATGTATCCAATCTGCATGAAATCTCTTTCCTTCTGTTGCTGGTTTCTTCATCACATGGCAACGGTCGCCCAAGTCTTACCACACGATAATTTCTCTTTGTCGGAACTTCTTGTCTTCGGTCTGAAAGCAACCCTCTCATTGTATACTTCTTACTAGCACCGAAACCTTTATGGCCTTCACTAACTTCATTTTTCACAAGATTTTGCTTCTTTTTCATGTCTCCACACAAATATGATGTGCTTGATGACCTATTAAAACTTTCTAAACTTGGTTCATTTTTTTCGGTTAAATATGAAGTACATCTTGTTATGTCAGTTGACAAAATCATTTGACTGCACTTAAGACACCTTTCAACCGGTTAAAAACTTTAAGCTGCTGGACCCATTTGACCCGTTTCCTTGATAGCTATTTATTCTATTTTATCCGTCTGACCCCACCCATAATCAATAAAATACAACCCCAATAGACTGTTTAGTATAAATGGGCTAAACTGTCATATGTAATCGATAGAAAGCTTACCCCTCGCACTCATCTGGACCGTAACTGTGCTCCACTGATGTTTCGCCTGCAATAGTGTAGATAGGTGTATGTCGAACAAACTGAAGCTGTTAAATAAAAACCAACGCTAATGCTTAGAAACACACCATATTTATATGCATGCCTTTTGGTAATGCACCTAGAGGAGCATGTAAAGCACATTTCGATTTCAAATGCTCACCTGATCACCATTCTTGATCCCATATCGTGCAATAGGATCATGGTCAAGAAGGAGCTTCATGTGCTCAAAGCATAGACAGAAATTCCCCCATACATGTGGCCTGCAGACTCAATCAACTTTATAAAATGAGGGGATTTGTACAACAGTAAAGTAAATCATACCAGATCATACTATTATCCTATATAAAACTTTTTAAGGATTGGGAATATAGAGAGGATATATAAATGTGCATACCATGAAATCCAGCAATCTCCTTGTGTAAGCAAATGACTGAAAGCAGCCTCAACTGCTTGTTTCAGTTTAGCAACGGTTGCTTTCTTCGTAACAATAATATCTGAATCACACACACGGATCATCCATGATTCCTTTAAATAAACGCATTAGAAGAGCTTACTATCTACTATACAGGGGTGGCAATTCTTGACACAACCCAAACAAGACAGAGAAAAAACAGGCTTTGAGTCGACTTACACGACCTGTTTAATAAATGGGTCGTGTTCGGGTTTGAGTAGTTTCAAAAACAGTTCAGGTTGAACCGTATGAAAAACGGATTGACCCGTTAACCCATTTAATTATTTAGAAAAAAAAACTTTTATAGTTTTAACTTTGTTTTTCCGTTTTCCGTTTTACATGGTAAGTCATAATAATGTTAGTTTTCACACACCATATTATCTACTCTTTTTTAGCTCTTCTTAAATATATATTTTTTTTATTTGATAAAGTAGAGATGATTACAGACTAATGGCTAGGTAGACGGGCAACAAGCTGCGCTGCTACCCTATTCTGAGTAGCAAACCCTACCCTCCTAACACAAAATTCTGCCGATTATCTACTTATCACACTCATACTCACTATTAAACACCTTACCGATAACCCGCTTACAACCCAACAACCCGCTTATAATTCGTCACATGTATGGCTCATTGTAAAAAATGGGTTAAACAGGTCGTGTTCAGGATGACCCGGATCTATGTATGTGCGATCTAGGGTTGAAATCTTTGACACGACTAATATGGGTCGAGTTCGGTTGCCCATTTCAACCCACCAACGACTATTCACCGTTTTATTCTTCTTTCCAATTCTTTCAAAAAGCAAACAAAAAAAATTAAAAATAATAATAATAATAATAATAATAATAATAAATAAATAAAAGTTGTATTAAAATTACCAAAGGTGGATCCATCTAATCTGAGAACGGAAAGTCCGATGGGTTGCGAGGAGAATCTTCCAAAGGAAACACGCTTCCAATAGCTTCGTTTATCAGGCAACAACGGAGGAAAAGAGCTTGCGGTCGTAAACGGCGACGTTTGACATCGAACGGTACGATTATTATAACCTAAATCGCCATTATCGTCCTGCACCTGGTTCGATGAATGTCGCATTTCTTAAGTAGAAATAAATTATCAATGGATCAGATTATGATGAATTGATGATGGTGATTATAACCGAATTGGATGAAAAATTGATAATGGTAATCGATGATTGAATATATGGATAGGATGTGGAAAATAGATAGTGATGGTTGTTAGGGCTTCAAGTTTGGATATGGCGGGAGGGAGAAGACGCTGTCTTGGTTGGTTTTCTACGATTTTCTCTGCGAGTTTTATTGAGAACGAAATTTGACAAGTTCTTAATATACTTGTGAATGAGCCAAATGTGTTTTTTTTAATGACGAATTTATGAAGTTAGGCAATAGTATTTTTTTTAAATTGGAAAGCCCCGTTGTTAATTTAATTATTCCATCCTACATACATCTATTTCGAGTTTTACCTAAAACAAACTACATTTGGGTTTTAAAATGTTCGGTTGAAAATACGAAAAGAAATATCAGTTAAGTGGGATTTGGATTATATAATCGAACTGACGTATGCCCACCCTTAGTTTAATAAAAGAAATGTGAGCATGATACTTGAAAGAATGAATTAAGATGAACTTAAGTGTGGTCACGATCTTAAGGTAAAATCATATGACTATCGTAATTTGTAGTTTATTTCTAGTAGATAGTTACCTATAAGTGCATTCAAATGACAACAAGTCATATTTTGGTGATATGTACAAACAATAATGGAAACGTTTTGACCTGTTATATGACAAACATGGCTAACCCGTCGGTCTTGCAAGACTTAATAATATGCATGCACACAATTTTAACAAACAAGTGTAAGTACCCGTTAAAACGGTTTGTATATTTTCTGGGCCAAATTCTAAAATGGATCAAAATCAGGGTTAGTTCGCAAACATGTCACCCACAAGAATATTGGGCTAGTGACTAAATTGATTGGATAGGTGGTTGGACCTAAGACCAATTTGGCCTAGCGAGGTTGGATGGAGCTCGAGGTGCACAAAATACCAATTGGAAATAGAACGTCGCATGGTTTAAATTGTTTTGTAACCCTATATCTTGAAACCGGTTAAACTATGAAGCGAGCCAATTAAAATATGTATAAACTATTTAAATCCCAACCCCTTTCTCTCATAATCTTGGTTGGAATCCGTTTCTTTAGCAAAACCTAATTTTAACGTTTGTTGACTAAAGCCATACCCATTTGGGCCAAATAATCGATTCCTGCACCTCTAAGATTGAGTTGGGGCGGGTATTGACCCGATGACACCAAATTTAGAAGCTTAAAACCAATTATCTAAAAAAAATATTTATTCTAATTATTTGTAACCTTTAATATCTAACATTTACTTATATAAATTCCTATAATTTTGTGTAATCTATATTTTGTGTAGAAGAGATTTTGATGATAAGGACAAGGATAACTGATAATCACACATGACGCACTATGAGGTGGTCTTAATTATCTGTTCCTGCCTAAATATTTATTATAAAAAGTGGATTATTGATAATATTAAATTTAGAATTTATAGAAGAGATTTTAATGATAAGGACAAGGATATCTGATAATCATATATTAATCTAATACTAACAAAACACTATCTTTAATGCTACATGACATTCTCATATAATAAAAAAATTCATCAAAATACCATATGGCAAATTATCATGTCATCTCAACCATAATAAATAACATGTAAATTAATATAAAGATTATTAAATGATTTAACATATATATTCAAA
The DNA here is from genome assembly GCA_947069175.1 of Scalesia atractyloides. Taxonomy (NCBI): domain Eukaryota; kingdom Viridiplantae; phylum Streptophyta; class Magnoliopsida; order Asterales; family Asteraceae; genus Scalesia; species Scalesia atractyloides. The sequence goes on along the minus strand of CAMTDV010000003.1, from coordinate 78,115,115 downwards.
AACGAGACCGAAACATTTATATTTCCCAGAGAAACCCCCCATTCCAACGAAGACGCGAAAACCCTAGAAAACGCAAACAGATAATATTATGACGTCGAATCATCAAACAAGATCAAGAGATAAAAAAACAGAATGAGTTAACTTCGATTTATATTATGCTAGTTTAATGATGATTTTAGCGTTTTAATTTTATCATTAGTTGCAGTTTCTATGGATGAGGAATCCGGGGAGTCGTCTGCTCCAAAACGCCAAAGAACCACCGAGCAACGAAAGAAGAAAACAACAAAACATGGTACATATGGTTACTTTTTTATAATGTTTTTTTTAAAACTTCATATATCATGTAATATACTTAGATTGTTTGTTTCTAAATGCCAAATAAATGAATCGTTGGTATGATATTGTTTGACTGTATGAGAACACCATATATCATCTGAGATTGTCTTATTATTCAACATATATCATTTTACTGGTACTAAAACGCCATGGAAATTGAACTTGTTTTTATAGGCAAAAAGGGTTTAAGGGTAACAATAAATGTGCACACAGGCAAATCCCAAAACGCCAATAAGAGGAAGGCCTTAAGTCAGAATGTTGAGGTTGATAAACAACCATTTTTTCAATTCACTGGTGCTAGAGTTTTGTTAAGAATAAAATATACAAATTTGACTGGTTGGTTTATAAATCTGAATAAAGATCAAAGGCAGGCAGTACACGACATGGGATTTGGTGCTGCGCTGAAAATGAAAATAGACAGGATACCCATAATGCTTGGGTACTAGTTGGTTGAAAATTATAATGAAAGAACAAACAATCTAAATGTTGGCAACCATACAATACACATCAATGATGAATTTATAAACTCTTTAATAGGTATACTGAATGGAAACGTGGCCGTGAAGGGGGAAAGAGGTCAACAAAAACAGACGAAGTAGTGAATGAGTGGAGAGCACAGTTCGAAGGGAGTGACTGGATTAACAGACCAAGTGTGAAGCTCTTCTTTGATAATATCTTGCCTTAGATTGATAGCTTCGGGAGAAACTTCTGCTTAAATTTCCTTGTAGCATTCTTCACTATAATTGGGCATGGAAGTGATAAGGCAGTCGTCAACCAACTGTTCTTGCACCACATAAACCAAGATGTTCAAATAACCAACTAAACTGGTGTGGTTATCTCATCCAATGCTTACAACACGCCAAAACCGCATGGTCTCCAAAAAAGTATTTTACAGTGCCCTTGATTGTACTAGCGGTAAGAAAACAATCTCAATATATAATAGTTTGAAAAAATAACAAATTTGTAAATTAAAAATTTCTTGTGTTACAGCTTGCCTTAGTGAATGATGCTTGCAATAGAAAAAGGTTGCAACGACAAAAAGGATACCCAATTGAGTGGGTTACAACAAGAACTCTTGACATGTTTGAGAATATACTAGTTAAAAGTAAATATGGTGGAGAGCCAAAACGCCAAGATGGCAAAGAAATTAAAAAGAAAACTGTTAAGAAGACTAAGAAAACAGAGTTACAACCAGTTGTTGAAGAACAAGCCACACCAAAGAGAGCAGAAAAAATGCAGGGTGTTGATGAAGAACATGATGATGCTGATGTGGTTGACAATGAAGATGAAGTTGATGTTCAAAATGATGATAAACATGAAGATAATGATGATGAGGTGGTGGATAATGATGATGGTGATGATCATGATGATGTGGATGATGATGGTTTGGGTTATAATGATCATTATGATGATGCTGAAAACGACCCTAAAGTTCAAAACGCCATGATGATAGATGGTGACAATGAAGAGGCTTTCTACCAAAGGGTTGTGGCTGAAGATATAGAAAGCCAGAACATGTTGTTTGAAATTTCTTCATCAGGGGACCATGCTCTAGTCAGAGAACTAACACAGTATGAGACCATGGTGCTGATGAGAAACAACAAAACAATGAAGCTGAGGATGTATGTTGTTCGAATAATAAGTATAACAATAAACACAAAATGCCATACTTAATAATTCCTTTTTCTTGGTTTAACAGGCAATGGCTGAGAAGTTGGATGGGGAATACAAGGAATTAGAAAACTGTTACAATAAAATGACAACATTATCAAATCAGTCAAATATTGAACAAACCTCTTGGTACACATAAAATACCTACAATGTCTAACATTGTTAAAGAAGATGTCAACATTTGTTACTGAAAACACCAATGAGTGGTAGATGTGAGAGAAGAAGGTGAAATGAAAATGAGGTTGAGTTGGAAGTTGAAGGTGAAAGCAAAATGCAAGGAGAAGGGGAAGGCATAGAGAATGGGAATGGAAACGCCAAAGAAGTGGCAGGTGGGAGAAAAGAAGGTGAAAATGAAGATGAGTTTGGAGTGGAAGTTGAAGGTGATGAAAACACCAAAGAAGATGCTGCTGATATGGAGAGGGAAGTGCCAAGAATTGGTGATGAAAAGGCCAATGAAGTGGCTAATGAGAGGGAAGAAGGTGAAAACGCCAATGATGTGGCTGATATAAACACCAATGAAATGATTGCTGAGAAGGAAGAAGGTTAAGACGACAAGGATGTGGCTGGTGAAAATGCCAATGAAGTGGCTGAGGGTGGTGAAAGTACAGATGAAGAAGATATAAATGAAAATGAAAATGATATTGAAAGCTGGGATTGTGATTTCAAACACTCGAATATCATATTTTCAGATATAATGGGGAAAGGATAATTAAAAGCAATATAGCTGAGGTGTTGGAACTGCCGAGACAAGACCTAGACAAATGATTGAACTAAAAGAAGGTTTAGATTGTCCAAAGATGGTGAATCAAATGCTCAAAGCTATAAAAAAACCACCTAAACCCTGCTGAGAAGAGCTCAACTATGCCTATAATTGATGAAATGCCAAAAATCCCCCCAACAGAAACACAACACACTCAAGGGTTCATCATTGAAGTTGAAAAGGCGCCTGATGCAGTCAATGACAAAACGCCAAACAAACATGTGATAGAGACACAGTTCAGTGATGCCTTCATTTCTTAACTAGAAAAAACTGAAGGGGGGATGTTGAACAAAAGTGTTGACCAGCATGGTGCAGTGGTTGATGAAACAAGATGTCAGCAACCACCATCTGGAGGTAGGAAGAACCTCATGCAAATTTTTGAAGAAGAGAAGACACCCCAGAAAACCCAAGATGAAGAAGCCACTGAAATATCCCCACCCAAAACGCCAAAAAGTTCAGATGTGCATGAGAAGGGTGATGAGGACAAAATGGCACACATCACAAAGTTGATGAAAGACAACACAATTCTAAACCTAGAAAAGTTTCCTGGTGATGAAGAATATGATGCTGATGAGAACAAAAAGGATAAGACTATGGAAAAAAAAGGGGAAGAGAGAGTCAAAGAAGAGTAGAGCATGTTTGTCGCCTTATATCAGAAGGCAAGTGGTTATTAATGCAGTAAGGGAGGCACAAGAAATCAACATTTCCACATACATATTCACTTGATGCGGAAAATATGAGTATGCACATTTATTTCTAGTAAAACACCATGTCTTATGAGGACATGAGTGAGAATAACTAAAACGCCATGTGCTTTTTTTACCAGTAGTATAGTGTTTAAGATCGATGGAGTGTCAGAACTTCAAAGGGTGATTGCTGAGAGCATGAGACCAGGATTATATGCATACATATGCATTATTCAAAGTTAGGGTCACATCCTGAACTACGGAGAAAGATACAAGGCTCCTAAATTACCCTCAAGATTATTTTGCACACAAATAATGCTGGTAACTCTTTTGCTATATTTAATTGATGTAATATGACTTTGTTTTGTTGTTAAAAATGTCGTTCATCAAAATTACAAAATACGCCCGCGTATAAGAAAAACAAACAGTTATCGATACAAAGAATTCAACAACAGCATGGATTTGGTTATGAAACATACCGTTTCAAAGAAGATCGGAAAGATAGAAGAATTTGAGCTGGTCTTCATGCCAATATTATGCGAAAGACATTTCTATGTTATCTGCTTCAATATAAAAAACAACAGAGTTGATGTATTGGATAACAATGCTAAAGAGGATAAACTCACCATCAAGGACAAGTATGGTGGATGAGTGGAAAAGTTGGTAAGTATCTTAAAACCTTAGTATATAGAACTGTGTTGACAAAAATCCATAATAATATATACAAAAAATGTGAAACTGCAGCAATGCTTTTGCAAACTACTTGCGTATTCAAAAACACCCGAAGGCTAACATCATGAAGACGATGCCTATTATCAGACAAAAGATGAATTAGAGGACAACGTCTAACGTGATCGACTGTGGGATTTTTGAGGCATATGGAAACGTATATGGGGCAGTTGGTTGGTTGGGGATGTGGTCTGGCAAATGAAAGTGCACCAAATGACATACAATAAAGACAGCTAAATGACCTCAGGATTAAATACATTGCAAAACTCCTGTTACATAGCAAAAATGATTAACAGAAAAAAGGTGGTCAAATCTTTAAATAAATTCTTGCAATTAAGGGCAACATGAATTAAATAATTGTTTCAAATATGATTCAGTAGAATAGAACAAAGGATGGAGGACTATGTAGATTAACTTAAACGCCATGAATTACTTTCTTTTTGTAATTTTGACGTTGACTAATGTGTTTATGTAACACCCTGTAAAATCGTGTCCAATAGTATAGTGACACGTGTTGAATTTTAAATAGTCTATTAAAGACCAATAAGGACTAAGGGCGTCAACATGCTCAAACTGAGCCTCTGAGTGACGGTCCGATGTCAACATGCATAAATAACAGCCTCTGAGTGACTGATATGTCAACATGTTTAAATCATTAGCCTCTAGGTGACTGATACGTCAACATGCTTGAAATTCGGCCTCTGAGTGACTGATATGTCAACATGCCCAGCCTCTGAGTGACATCGGAATCAACATGCTTATAATAATCCTCTGAGTGATCCTTTGTGAAGTCCTAACTCTCATACGTGCCATTTGTTGGACGAGAGGGTTCAATTTTGTAAATATATGAAAGTTGGATGATGGAGGGATTAAGGGTGTCAACATGTTAATTTATACCTCTGAGTGACCTTTTAACGAACTGAGAGCTCGACAATGTCCGAGCATAACCCCGGGTATGCCAAGTATTGGCTACGGAGGGCTAAAAGTGCCAAAAAGGTGTTAAAAAGGTTTTTAGAAGCTTTAATAAGTTAAGGGGTTAAAAGTGTCAAACTTTGAAAGTGGCCATGGGGCGGTCGCGGGCCGCGAGAGACCAGGCCTGAGTCTCTGGCGGGGCGCGAGAACAGGTCTGCTACAGAAAGTTTGTTTGGCAGCCAAGCAAAGCTCCAAAACCATTAATTCGAAAACCATGGACTTGTAATCAGCTATGCCACGTTTTGGGACACTCGTAAGCTTCCTTTTACACCCCTAAACACCTGGCTTCTCCTCCTTTAAGCTCTCCAACTATAAATAGGTGATCAAGTTCACCATTTGAACTTGTACCTTTCTAAATCATAACTCTTCTCCCTCCTCTGAAAGTTCCTAGCTGAAAGGAGCGTCCAACTTAGTTCTCTTGCATTCTAGGAATGTCACACCCCGACCCGCAGCGGAATAAGAGTCGGGGCATAATTGGGATATCACCAAAGCTCATGATATTTACTAATATGTTTCATATTTATTAAATTCAAAATTACTTCCTCAATATTCCAAACATGTTCATACAACAAAGAAAGATAATCAACTAAACAATCCAAAGTCTAAACCGGTTTATTCTTCTAAGCCATCCTATATGTTTCTTGCTGCAGCTGGATCACCTGTATCATGTGTAAAAATGGGGGTTTTTGGGCCAACATAAGTTGGCGAGTGAACCTTGTTAGAAAACATTTATTATTGATTTCTTATTATATTTATTATGGAAAATTGTGCAATAATCATATGTGAGCAAACGTGAATAATCATACAATAACAATAACAATAACAAACAATAACATACAACAACAAACCAACTTGCATGAATATATAACATGAATGATACTGTATATGTTGGCAACGTCACGTTCACGCTCATAGGTAATGGGGAACGGACGGCCTATGATAATTGTCTGTGCGATCAAGGCTCAATCAAACGGAGCCGATCATATGTTGGCAACGTCTCGTTCACGCTCATATGTAATGGGGAACAGCTCAATGTAACATTTGTCAAAAATGGGTTTTCCAAACCCGCTTCGTTTGTAATCGAATATCAAGTTATAAATTTTTTGTTGCGTATTTATGTTTATTTTAATTTTAAACGATACATAATTAATTAACAAATTAGAATTTAAAAACTACAATTAATAAAAAGTGAAAAGAAATTAAATAAAAAAGAAAACCGGCTGCCGGGATTCGAACCCGGGTCAGCCGGGTAAGTCTAAAGACTTAACACACACACTTATAACCACTCCGCCACTTGATGTTTTCTGTTAGTTCTAGGAAACAATTAAATGATAACTTCACTCAGGAATCAACCGGTTTACGCCAACTGTAACCGTAATCGGCTTTCCAACGTCCAAAACGTTTGAGTGATCGCGATTTTCTGTTAATAACCGATACACCGACATTTCTAATCAATTCAATCATGAATGGACTTGAATTCAAGTGATGTTCGGTTTTTATAACCGAAAACTTTCACTTCTGGAATTACTTCAACAAAAGCTTCGTTTCGCCACTCATTTACATTCCAGAACTTCTATTCTCGCGTTTACTCTCGTTTCTGATCGTCGGAATTGCTTTTTGAACTCGCCGGACTTTCGCCGGAAAACTGTGTCTTCCATCAAATCAGTAAGTTTCTCAATCCTTTCATCGTCTATCAGTTGTTAAGCTTTTGCTAACTCAAACCCTTCAATCAGAATCAGCTTCAATTCCGCATTTAGCTAATCAAAATTGTTAATCTGTCCGCTCAAACGAAATCCGTAAAAACAGAGCCGACAACTTCGCCGGAATTCTGAGATAGATCGTTTCTCCGGTATGTTTGGTTCCGAAATTTTCTCTGCCATTTCATTTTAGTCATTTGAATGCTTGTTAATCGAATTAGACATGAATCAGTTGAATTATCATTATCTGTAATCTTGAGTGAAGAAGAAGAAGTTCAGTTATATTATAAGATTAATTAAAATTAGTATATTGAACGGGTTAGACACACAGTCCAGCGGTGGACTGTGTGCAAACAATACACGCACGTCTCGAGTTCGATCCCTGTCCCAACCTCACTCTCTTGAAATAAAAATGCTTTTTTTTAACCGAACCGGGATAACTCACAGAATCATGTTAAGTATAATAAAAACCGGATTATTAACCAGGTTAGACACACAGTCCAGCGGTGGACTGTGTGCACATTAACCCACAGGTCCCGGGTTCGAGACCTGTTGACAGCACCGGTTCGATACATTTAAAATCCTTTTTAAAATAAATAATTTCTGGATAAATCTAAATAGTATATAAGTATAATTAAAAACAGAATTATTTCGGGTTAGACACGTAGCTCAGTTGGTAGAGCTGCGTGCACGCGTACGGGAGGTCACGGGTTCGAGTCTCACCCAGGGCACATATATAAGCGACCGGACCGGTCAACGGTCAACGGTCAATGGTCAACGGTCAAAAGTCAACATTTTTTTTATTATTTTTATTTATTTATTTAATTTAAAAATCAATTAAAAATACTTAAAAATAACGTTTTTAAAGTTAGAAAATAGCCTTAAGCTCACAAAAATATATCCAAAAATCCTATTAAAAATTGTTAATAAAATCCACTTACTTACCGTACCTTTTCGTTATTAACTAGGTTAGTTATTCCTCGTCCATCAATACTCTAAATTCGTGCGCAATCAACGTCGTTCACCGAACGCACCCAAGGTGAGTGAATCTCTACAAATTCCCCGTTTTAATCATGTTTTTTGGGTGTATCATGTGTCTTACCATTTATTATATTTAAATCATTGTGCATACATCATATCCATGAACAAATGTGTATTCAACTTGTATCAACTGTTTGTGTGATTATTGTTTAGATTTAATTTATCATTTCAGTACATACATTATCATAGGCCGCCGCTCACCATTACATTATGAGCGTTGAGCTGTTCCCCATTACATTATGAGCGTGAACCGGGCGTTGCCAACATACGATCGGCTCCGTTTGATTGAGCCTTGATCGCACAGACATTCATCATAGGCCGTCCGTTCCCTATTACATTATGAGCGTGAACGTGACGTTGCCAACATATACAGTTTCATTCATGTTATATATTCATGCAAGTTGATATGTTATTGTATGTTATTGTTTGTGGTTGTTATTGTTATTGTATGATTATTTACATTTGCTCACATATGACTATTGCACAATTTTTCCTTGATAAAGATAACAAGAAATCAATAATAAATGTTTATCTAACAAGGTTCACTCGCCAACTTATGTTGACCCAAAAACCCCCATTTTTACACATGATACAGGTGATCCAGCTGCAGCAAGAAACACATAGGATTGGCTTAGAAGAATAAACTGGTTTAGAGCTTGGATTGTTTAGTTGATTATTTTTCTTTGTATTTGTATGAACATGTTTGGATTATTGAGGATGTAATTTTGACTTAAACAAATATGAAACATATTAGTAAATATCATGAGCTTTGGTGATAACCCAATTATGCCCCGACTCTTATTCCGCTGCGGATCGGGGTGTGACAGATTGGTATCAGAGCCATGACTATAGGGATATAGGATAGGTTATTAGACCCTTAAAGCCTATACTATAGTTGATTAGAAATTTTTAAGATTTTTGTGTGTTACATGCAAAATTCATGATGTTTATATGTTTTATGTTTAACGTTACATTCAATGTTATGCAAGCATGTTCATAAGTACATATTATTATATAATGCCTATCATGAATCATATTCTCATAACATATCATATCCATGAGAGCACACATCACATCATGATTGTTTTTACAATGATTTTTGTATTTACAAATCACATCAAAGTGAGTTCTCATGACGGGCATGTAGTAACTGGAAGGGTACAAGTACCGGTAGTCGGAACGTCCTGTCTAGGCTTGGCATTCGTATAAATCCAAAATAAAGGACCAGTTTGCCTACCTGGGGACTAACGATGAGAGTACGAAGTACCTATTAGGCCAAAGCATGCTATACCAAACGTCGTGTGAGCTAACCCCACTTTGAGTTGTCATTGTGTCTACACCTGGACACATTCTGACCATACATCTCGTAAACATATTTCATGGTTTTCATTCGGGTGATGCGAGTGTTAAACTGCCAATACTAATGTGAATCCTACCAAGCCAATAGTCATGGGGGCCCACATGACTATACAGGTGAAGGTATGGGGGACATTTGAGGCCCAACATGAGCAAACCCAAGACATCCTATGGATGTAGTTACATTATTGATATTTATGTTATTTTCATTTTCTTTAAGACACATGACACCTAAAAAGACTCCATAAACTCACAATCTTCTTATATATGTTCCTGTAGATGTCGGCTAGGCAACAACGAGGGGGTAGAAAATCAGGAAGGTCACACGAACGCTTGGCCACTCAAATCGCAAAACAAATGGCCGCGGTACTTCCTGACATTGTGGTTCAAGTACAACAAGCTCTCGCCACAAATCCCACCAATCCTCCCCAGCAAGAAGACCAGAACATCGGCAACCCTCCTACCAACAAGTGCTCATATAAACATTTCAAGTCTTGCGATCCTCCGAAATTTGAAGGGACCGAAGGTGTCACTGCTCTCCTCCACTGGTTTGAGGAAATGGAAAACACCTTCCTCAACTGCGATTGTCCCGAGGATCGCAAGGTACGATACGCAACCGGGAGACTATTTGGGGTAGCTCTTACCTGGTGGAATACTGAAAAGGGTAAGAGAGGAATCGAAGATGCAATGGCCTTAACGTGGGAGGAGTTAAGGGAAATCATGACGAGACGATTCTGTCCTAGAAGTGAGATTAAAAAGTTAGAGGACGAATTTCATTCATTAAAGCAAAAGGAGGGAGATCATACCACCTACAACAAGAGGTTCTTAGAGTTGAACCAAATGGTCCCTAACTTGTTCACCCCAGTTTACCGTTTAGTCGAGCATTATATTCGAGGTCTTCCCTCGAAAATTCAAGATTCAGTTCTCAGCACTTCGCCAGCAACAGTTGAAGCTGCTATGGAACTAGCAACTGAACTGACCGAGAATCGAATTCGCAACGGTAAATTTAAAGAGGAGAAAAAGAAAGCCCCCGTTGAGGGCCAAACTTCAAACCATTCCACCTCCTCCTCTAAGTTTGCTAACAAGAGGAAACGTAACACCAGAAACTTCGCTGTCACACAAACCAATTACCCTATCCCTGCTGCACCCATTACCCAAGTTGCCCCTCACCTGCACCATATAAAAGGCCATACTCTGGTCCATTACCAAAATGCAACCGTTGCCAATACCATCACTTTCCTGATCATCCCTGTCAACATTGCACCGGCTGTGGTCGCGCAGGTCACACTGTTCAAACCTGTCGCATACCTCAACGAACGAACCGCCACCAACCCTCAACCCAAACCCACCATCAAATAATGGGTCAAGCCTAACAACCCCTACTACTACCACCTACCCAACATTTAGCCCAATCATAGTACCAACCCAACTATCCCATGGTGCAACCTATGCGGGCTTGCTACAATTGTGGAGACCCAAGCCACTTTAGAAACACTTGTCCACGTTTGGTGAACATTATACATGCTCAAGCCCAAGCAAATCCGGTGAATCAAGCTAACCAAGCTCCTCCACCTGCAAGAGGAAGAACTTTCAACATCAACGTTAACCAGGCTAGAGCTGACAGCAATGTGGTTAACGGTACGTTTCTTATCAATGGTAGTTATGCATCCATGTTGTTTGATACTGTCGCGGATAAAAGTTTTGTGTCCTTAGAGTTTGAACCCATCCTAAACCAAATTCGTGATAAGCTCATGGAATCCATAACAGTAGAAGTTGCTGACGGAAAACCGGTCTCATTAAACTCTATTATATGCAATTGTACTCTCACCTTAAACGATCATGATTTTCCAGTCGACCTCATTCATATGAAGTTGGGAAGCTTTGACATTATAATTGGTATGGACTGGCTCAGCCAACATCAGGCTGAAGTTGTATGCCGTGAAAAGTTTATACGCATTCCTCTTGCAAACGGTCAGACTCTACGAATCTTTGGAGAAACCTCATCGAAAGGGCTCAGATTAATGTCCTGTCTTCAAGCTCGAAAATATCTTCGCAAGAATTATGTCACATTTTTAACTCATGTCGTCAAAAAGGGAACCATGGAGAAGAAACTTGAAGACATCCCAGTAGTAAAAGATTTTCCGCAAGTTTTTCCTGACGACATTTCAGGACTTCCTCCCGTGAGAGAAGTCGAATTTCGCATCGATCTTATACCTGGTGCTACACCAGTTGCAAAGTCTCCTTATAGGTTAGCCCCCTCTGAAATGCAAGAGCTAGCCAGTCAATTGCAAGAGTTGATTGACAAAGGATTTATACGTCCTAGCTCCTCGCCTTGGGGTGCACCTGTCCTTTTTGTGAAGAAGAAAGATGGAACGTTTCACATGTGCATCGACTACAGAGAACTCAACAAGTTAACGATCAAGAATCGCTATCCATTACCTCGCATTGATGATCTTCTTGACCAACTTCAAGGCGCCAGCTGTTTTTCAAAAATCGACCTTCGTTCTGGTTATCATCAACTTAGAGTACATGAAGAAGACGTCCCAAAGACAACCTTCCGAACTCGTTATGGTCATTATGAATTCATGGTCATGCCATTTGGTTTTACCAACGCTCCAGCTGTCTTCATGGATCTAATGAACAGAGTCTGCAAACCCTATCTCGATCGTTTTGTTATAGTCTTCATCGACGACATCCTCATTTACTCAAAGTCTAAGTCTGATCATGAACGGCACCTTCGACTCATCCTTACACTCTTAGAGAATGAAAAGCTTTACGCCAAATTCTCCAAATGCGAATTCTGGTTAAAAGAGGTACAATTCCTTGGACATGTCGTCAGTGACAAGGGAATACATGTCGACCCCTCAAAGATCAAAGCAGTACAAGAATGGCAAGCGCCACGTACACCAACCGAATTAAGATCATTCCTTGGTTTGGCTGGTTATTATTGCCGTTTCATTTCAAATTTCTCCCGCATTGCTGTACCACTCACGGCTTTAACTCATAAAGGAAAACCCTTCATATGGGGACCCAAACAAGAAGAAGCCTTCCAAACCCTTAAACAAAAACTCTGTGATGCACCAATTCTCACTCTTCCTGAAGGTTGCGATGACTTCGTGGTTTATTGCGACGCGTCAGGGCAAGGACTAGGCTGTGTTCTAATGCAAAGAGGAAAGGTGATAGCTTATGCTTCTAGACAACTCAAAACTCATGAGAAGAACTACACCACCCACGACCTAGAACTTGGAGCCGTTGTGTTCGCTCTTAAGATATGGAGACATTATCTCTACGGTACTAAGTGTGAAATATACACTGACCACAAGAGTCTTCAACATATCTTCAACCAAAAGGAGTTAAACATGAGGCAACGAAGATGGGTCGAATTTCTAAATGACTACGACTGTGAAATTCGGTACCACCCTGACAAGGCAAATGTGGTGGCTGATGCACTCAGTCGAAAGGGTTATGCGAACTCCATTCGTCTTCTATGTTCGCAAATCATAACTGACATTAAAGATCAAATTCGAGAAGCCTAACATGTTTCAATAACAGAAGACGACGTACGAAAGGAGCTAACCTGTGGAGCTGAACTTAAAATTGAAACTAAAGCTGACGGTATTCTGTACTATCTAGATCGCATATGGATTCCTGACCACAACAACCTCCGTAAATTCCTTATGAATGAGGCACACAAAACACGATACTCTATACACCCAGGAGCCGACAAGATGTATCAAGACCTTCGATACACCTACTGGTGGCCTGTTTTGTGAACTCCTTCGGTTCGGATCAATTAACAGTTTTGATTAGCTAGTTGTGGAATTGAAGTACTAAACAAGAGTTATCAGAAGGTTTAAAAGATTATACCGTTTCACAGCGCAATCTAGGAATTTTCAGAAGTTTTCCAACGAGTGTTGATTATCCCATATCGTCGCCTGGAACTGATTCTGATTGAAGGGTTTGAGTTAGCAAAAGCCTAACAACTGATAGAAGATGGAAGAATTGAGAAACTTACCGTTTTGATGAAAAACACGGTTTTCCGGCGAAAGTCCGGCGAGTTCAAAAAGCGTTTCTGACGAACTGAAAATAGAGCAAAAGTGAAATTGAGAGTTCTGTGAATGTTATTGAGTCGCGAGATGATGCTATTGATGGAGTAATTCAGAAAGTGAATGTTTTCGGTTATAAAAACCGAACATCACATGAATTCAAGTTCATTCAAGACTGAATTCATTAAGAATGTCAGTTTATCGGTTATTTTCAGAAATCCGCGATCACTCAAACGTCTTGGACGGTTGGAAGCCGATATCGGTTTCAGTTTGGCACAACAGGTCGATTCACGGTTGTACATATGTTTTAATTGTTTCCTAGAATTCACAAGGACATCAAGTGGCGGAGTGGTAGGATGTGCGCGAGTTAAGACTTTGAGGCTCACCCGGCTGACTCGGGTTCGAATCCCGGCAGCCTGTTTTTCTTTTTATTTATTTTATTTTTACTTTTTAACAATTATAGCTTATAAATTTAAATTTATTTATTAATTATGTATCGTTTAAAATTATAATAAGTCATAAATACGCAACGAAATTTTTATAACTTGATATTCGATTACAAACGAAGCGGGTTTGGAAAACCCGTTTTTTGACAAATGTTACAGTATCCCCTACTTTTAGAAATTTCGTCCCGAAATTTAAGTAGTAGTGGTAACAGGAAAAAGATGCGGGTATTTTTCGCGCATTGAGTCTTCACGTTCCCAAGTAAACTCAGGTCCCCATTTCGACTCCCAGCGTACCCTAACTATTGGAATACGACTCCGTCTTAAACGTTTTTCTCCGAAGTCCATGATCTCTACTGGTCTTTCAATGAAATGCATAGATTCATCGATCTGAATATCTTCCAGGGGAATATGGAGGTTTTCATCGGCGAGGCACTTCTTCAAGTTTGATACGTGGAATGTGGGGTGAATTATGTTGAGTTTCTTCTGGTAGATCAAGCTTGTATGCTACAGGTCCTACTCTTTCGAGTACTTGAAAGGTCCTACGTAGCGTGGTGCTAGCTTGCCCTTCTGGCCAAAACCTTCCACGGTGATACTTTTATAAGTACATGATCACCAATGTTAAACTCCAAAGGCTTTCGTCGTTTATCTGCACAACTCTTTTGACGACTTTGTGCCGCTAGAAGATTGTTTCGAATTTGATGGATCTTGTCTGTGGTTTCTTGAATCAATTCTGGACCGGTGATTTGAGCTTCTCCAATTTCGTGCCAACATACTGGAGATCGGCACTTACGTCCATATAAGGCTTCGAAAGGTGCCATGCCGATACTTGAATGATAGCTGTTGTTGTACGAAAATTCAACTAATGGTAGATGAGCGTCCCAATTTCCCTTGAAGTCTATGACACATGCTCGAAGCATATCTTCAAGAGTTTGAATGGTGCCTTCAGATTGTCCATCAGTTTGAGGATGATAAGCGGTACTGAGGTCTAATCGTGTACCCAAAGCGGCTTGTACGGCTTGCCATGTTCGTGAAGTGATACGACCATCACGATCTGAAATAATGCTTGATGGTACACCGTGACGGCTTACGATTTCGCTGATGTAGATACGAGCTAACTTCTCGTTCTTGAAATCTTCGCGGATCGGAATGAAGTGAGCTGATTTTGTAAGACGATCAATGATTACCCATATAGTGTCATACCCACCAGAAGTGCGAGGTAACCCGGTAATGAAGTCCATGGTTATGTTTTCCCACTTCCATACAGGTATTTCAGGTTGGACCAGAAGTCCTGAGGGTCTTTGATGTTAAGTTTTTACCTTGGAACATGTAAGGCACCTGGAAACGAAAACAGCAATATCCTTTTTCATTCCAGGCCACCAGTAGGTGTATCGAAGGTCTTGATACATCTTGTCGGCTCCTGGGTGTATAGAGTATCGTGTTTTGTGTGCCTCATTCATAAGGAATTCGCGAAGGTTATTGTGGTCAGGAATCCATATGCGATCTAGACAGTACAGAATACCGTCGGATTTAGTTTCGATTTTTAAGTTCAGCTCCACAAGACAGCTCCTTGCGTACGTCGTTTTCCGTTACTGAAACACGTTGGGCTTCTCGAATTTGATCATTGATGTCGGTAATGATTTTATGCATAATAGTTTTGAGGGAATTGATACGTTTGACATGATAAGGTATGTATCATAAAACAAAAACTTCAACCATGACGATATTTAAACCTACATGGAACTTCTCATAATCTCCTGGTAATGCTTTTGATCCTTTACCAAGAATACTTATATATAGGAAGTACCAGCGGCGTATCCACCATATTCTTGTCAAATTTTCATTGGCTTTATCAGTAAATCATGATCAGTTCTATGTGACTCTAAAACATAAACAAACACAACAACCAAAGCTTGAGTCTCAATTCTGAAAGGATACATGACTGAATGATGACAGTACCTCTCTCATTTGTTATGATGAAGGGGTCAGTTTATGTAAAAGTGTGACACAACCCAACTTCTTTAAATGATGAGATTGAGATACGTCGAGATGTATGGTGATATGAATGTTAAATCAATGAGTATAAAACAAAACTGTAATATCAATTCGCATTAAAATTCTTGTATACATAAATTCCAAATTTTACAACTGAAATACGGAAAGATTGAGATAACATAAAGAAAACATTAAAACTAGACGATCGGAGTTGAGTCTTGATTCTTGGTGAGGAAAACTAGTTGGGTGATTCATTTGAGCCGTTATCATTTTCAACAGGATTGGCGTTGATGTTGTAAGCTCTTCCTCTTGCAGGTGGTGGAGCTTGGTTAGCTTGATTCACCGGATTTGCTTGAGCTTGGGTATGAATGATGTTCACCAAGCGTGGACAAGTGTTTCTAAAGTGGTTTGGGTCCCCACAGTTGTAACAAGCCCGCACAGGTTGTATCATGGGATAGTTGGGTTGGTAGTAGGATTGGGCTACATGTTGGGTAGGTGGTAGTAGTAAAGGTTGTTGGGCTTGACCCACTATCTGATGGTGGGCTTGGGTTGAGGGCTGATGGCGGTTCGTTCGCTGAGGTATGCGACAGGTTTGAACGGTGTGACCTGCGCGACCACAGCCGGTGCAATGTTGGCAGGGATGATCAGGAAAGTGATGGTATTGGCAACGGTTGCATTTTGGGTATGGGCCGGAGTATGGCCTTTTATGTGGTGCAGGTGAGGGGGCAACTTGAGTGATGGGTGCAGCAGGGATAGGGAAATTTGTTTGTGTGACAACAAAGTTTCTGGTGTTTCGATTCCTTTTACCAGTAAACTTCGAAGAGGAACCAGAATGGTTTGAAGTTTGAGCCTCAATGGGGGCTTTCTTTTTCTCCTCTTTGAATTTACCGTTTCGAATGCGACTTTCGGTGAGTTCGGTAGCTAGTTCCAGTGCGGCTTCAAGTGTCGCAGGCGAAGTGCTTAGAACTGAGTCTTGAATTTTCAAGGGGAGGCCTCGAATATAGTGTTCAACCAAGCGGTACACTGGGGTGAACAAGTTGGGGATCATTTGATTCAACTCTAGAAACCTTTTGTTGTAGGAAGTATGATCTCCTTCCTTTTGTTTTAACGAGTGGAATTCATCTTCCAACTTCTTGATTTCGCTTCTTGGACAGAAGGGTCTTGTCATTGTTTCCCTTAACTCTTCCCATGTTAAGGCCATAGCATCTTCGACTCCTCTCTAACCCTTCTCTGTGTTCCACCAGGTCAGGGCTACTCCAAATAGTCTCCCGGTTGAGTAACGTACCTTGCGATCCTCGGGACAATCGCAATTGAGAAAGGTGTTTTCCATTTCCTCAAACCAGTGGAGGAGAGCAGTGACACCTTCGGTCCCTTCGAATTTCGTGGGATCACAAGACTTGAAGTGTTTGTAAGAACACTTTTTGGAGGGAGGGTTGTCGACGTTCTGGTCCTCTTGATGGGGAGGATTGTTGGGTTTTGCGGTGAGAGCTTGTTGGACTTGAATTACGATGTCAGGAAGCACCGCGGCCATTTGTTTTGCGATTTGAGTGGCCAAGCATTCGTTTGACCTTCCTGACCTTCTACCTCCACGTAGTTGCCTAGTCGACATCTACAGGAACGTACATAGGAAGATTGTGAGTTTAAGAAGTTTTTTAGGTGTCATGTGTCGTTTAAAATAATAAAAATAACATAAACATCAATAATGCAACTACATCCATAGGATGTCTTGGGTTTGCTCATGTTGGGCCTCAAATGTCCCCCATACCTTCACCTGTATAGTCATGTTGGCCCCCATGACTATTGGCTTAGTAGGATTCACATTAGTATTGGCGGTTTAACACTTGCATCACCCGAATGAAAACCATGAAATATGTTTACGAGATGTATGGTCGGAAGGTGTCCAGGTGTAGACACAATGACAACTCAAAGTGGGGTTAGCTCACACGACGTTTGGTATAGCATGCTTTGGCCTAATAGGTCCTTCGTACTCTCATCGTTAGTCCCCAGGTAGGCAAACTGGTCCTTTATTTTGGATTTATACGAATGCCAAGCCTAGACAGGACGTTTCGATTACCGGTACTTGTACCCTTCCAGTTACTACATGCCCGCCATGAGAACTCACTTTGATGTGATTTGAAAATACAAAAATCATTGCAAAAAAAAAATCATGGAAATGATGTGGTGTGTGCTCTCATGGATATGATATGTTATGAGAATATGATTCATGATAGGCATTATATAATAATATGTACTTATGAACATGCTTGCATAACATTGAATGTAACATTAAACATAAAACATATAAACATCATGAATTTTGCATGTAACACACAAATTTTTTTTAAAAATTCTAATCAACTATAGTATAGGCTCTAAGGGTCTAATAACCTATCCTATATCCCTATAGTCATGGCTCTGATACCAATCTGTCACACCCCGACCCGCAGCGGAATAAGAGTCGGGGCATAATTGGGATATCACCAAAGCTCATGATATTTACTAATATGTTTCATATTTATTAAATTCAAAATTACATCCTCAATATTCCAAACATGTTCATACAATTACAAAGAAAGACAACTAAACAATCCAAAGTCTAAACCGCTTTATTCTTCTAAGCCATCCTATATGTTTCTTGCTGCAGCTAGATCACCTGTATCATGTGTAAAAATGGGGGTTTTTGGATCAACATAAGTTGGCGAGTGAACCTTGTTAGAAAACATTTATTATTGATTTCTTATTATATTTATTATGGAAAATTGTGCAATAATCATATGTGAGCAAACGTGAATAATCATACAATAACAATAACAATAACAAACAATAACATACAACAACAAACCAACTTGCATGAATATATAACATGAATGATACTGTATATGTTGGCAACGTCACGTTCACGCTCATAGGTAATGGGGAACGGACGGCCTATGATAAATGTCTGTGCGATCAAGGCTCAATCAAACGGAGCCGATCGTATGTTGGCAACGCCTCGTTCACGCTCATATGTAATGGGGAACAGCTCAACGCTCATATGTAATGGGGAGCGGCGGCCTATGATAATGTATGTACTCAAAATTATAAATTTAATCTAAACATTAACCATACAAACAGTTGATACATATTGAATACACATTTGATCATGAATATGATGGATGCACAATAGTTTAAATGTAATAAATAATAAGACACATGATACACCCCAAAAACGTGATTAAAACGGGGAATTTGTAGAGATTCACTCACATTGGGTGCGTTCGGTTGAAGCTGATGAATGCGCACGAGTTTAGAGGGTTGATCGACGAGGATTAACTAACCTAAATAATAACGAAAGGTATGGTAAATGAGTGGATTTTATTAATAATTTTAATAGGATTTTTAGATATATTTTTGTGAGTTTAAGGCAATTTTCTAACTTTAAAAACATTATTTTTAAGTATTTTTAATTGATTTTTGAATTAAATAAATAAATAAAAACATAAAAAAAATATGTTGACTTTTTGGGTTGACCGTTGACTTTTTGACTTTGACTTGTTGACCGGTTCGGTCGTTTATAATGTTTGCACTGAGTGAGGTTCGAACTCGTGACCTCCCGTACGCGTGCACGCAGCTCTACCAACTGAGCTACGTGTCTAACCCGAAATATTTCTGTTTTTAATTATATTTATATACTCTTTAATTTATTCAAAATTCATTTATTTTTAAAAAGGATTTTAATCATCGAACCGGCGTGCGTAACAGGTCTCGAACCCGGGACCTGTGGTTTAGTGTTGCACACAGTCCACCGCTAGACTGTGTGTCTAACCTGGTTAATATACTATTTTTTATTATACTTAACATCTTCAGTGAGTTAACCCGGTTCGGTTCTTAAAAAAACATTTTTATTTCCGAGAATAGGGTCGTGATAGGGATCGAACTCGAGACGTATGTTTATTGTTTGCACACAGTCCACCTCTGGACTGTGTGTCTAACCCGTTTATTATACTGATTTTAATTAATCTTATAATCATAATCGACTTCGTCTTCTTCGCTCAAGAACACAGACAACGATTAATCAACTGTTTCTTGTTTAGTTCGATTAACGAAAATTATAAGCGATTGAAATGTAATGGACAGAGAGGGTTTAGGGAAAGAATGTACCGAATCAGATGTCTTTCTCAGAACTCCGGCAAGGATTCGTCGGCTCTGTTTTGTGAACTCCTTCGGTTCGGATCAATTAACAGTTTTGATTAGCTAGTTGTGGAATTGAAGTACTAAACAAGAGTTATCAGAAGGTTTAAAAGATTATACCGTTTCACAGCGCAATCTAGGAATTTTCAGAAGTTTTCCGGCGAGTGTTGATTATCCGATATCGTCGCCTGGAACTGATTCTGATTGAAGGGTTTGAGTTAGCAAAAGCCTAACAACTGATAGAAGATGGAAGAATTGGGAAACTTACCGTTTTGATGAAAAACACGGTTTTCCGGCGAAAGTCCGGCGAGTTCAAAAAGCGTTTTCGACGAACTGAAAATAGAGCAAAAGTGAAATTGAGAGTTCTGTGAATGTTATTGAGTCGCGAGATGATACTATTGATGGAGTAATTCAGAAAGTGAATGTTTTCGGTTATAAAAACCGAACATCACATGAATTCAAGTTCATTCAAGACTGAATTCATTAAGAATGTCAGTTTATCGGTTATTTTCAGAAATCCGCGATCACTCAAACGTCTTGGACGGTTGGAAGCCGATATCGGTTTTAGTTTGGCGCAACAGGTTGATTCACGGTTGTACATATGTTTTAATTGTTTCCTAGAATTCACAATGACATCAAGTGGCGGAGTGGTAGGATGTGCGCGAGTTAAGACTTTGAGGCTCACCCGGCTGACCCGGGTTCGAATCCCGGCAGCCTGTTTTTCTTTTTATTTATTTTATTTTTACTTTTTAACAATTATAGCTTATAAATTTAAATTTGTTTATTAATTATGTATCGTTTAAAATTATAATAAGTCATAAATACGCAACGAAATTTTTATAACTTGATATTCGATTACAAACGAAGCGGGTTTGGAAAACCCGTTTTTTGACAAATGTTACAAGGAACCTCTTGTAAGTGTTCCCTGCTCTTGCATTTTCGTTTATAGGCTTTTATAGCCAAAAGTCAAGCGTTTTACGGAAAACGCTTTGACTTTCGGTTAGGACCATTATGGTCCAGCCATTGTTCAAAATGAACATGGCTAAGTGATCGTAATAAGGTAGGTGTTAGTATCTATCAAGGGCACCTCCTGAAGATCACGTTTGCTAGACCAATTGATGGGTCAAAGTTATGATATTAAAAAGTCAAATAGACTATTTTTCGGAAAAATTATAAATTGATCTTATATATGTTATGAAACCTGTTTTGACACTTAAACAAGTTGGTAATAATTATTAGAACATGTAAGAACATGTTCGGCTGGTCAATTTCAATTCTAATGTCGGTTCGCAACCGAAAGTAGCGAAGTTTGACTTCTGCTTTGACTTTTGATTCTGACTCGATCTAGATTAGTTACCTACTGATCTAAAGTCACATTATGATCATAATATAATGTAGCATAACCCCTAAGGTTATATTACATGATCATAATCAGAATCCAACTTTATGTGCAAGTTCCATAATTATGCCATCTTTGACCAAAATGTCCTTTTTACATAAAACAAAGTTTTGGTAATGAACTTGAAAATGAGTTTCCTACTGATGTAATAATATAAGTAGGATTATTTGGGATGTTAAACCAAGTTATAAACTGAGTTTTCAAACAGGTTCTTAAACTATGTCGATAAATCACGGTTTTAGCCCTTGTGGCTTATAAAATGGTTTTAATCAAATCTTTTCCAGGTAAATATTTTACCTACTGATATGTTATATTAAATAACATATTTTAAACATTTAAATCTGACCTTAACGTCAGTTCTCGTAAACATCACTTAAATACGTCATTTTACGACATAAGCGCCATTTAGGCGCATAGTATGGTTTTTAAACCATATTAATCAACCAAGACTTGTTACCTACTGATTTTAAAACTTATTTTAAACATATTTACAGAAGGTACATATTATAAACTCAGAATCCCAAATAATTTATAAACTATGTGTAAAATGACCAAAATGCCTCTGCGGTGCATAGTTTGGTCATAAAAGATAAATTACACATATAAATGACATCCTAATGATATTATATCATAAATAAACTATTTTTATAGAATACTTATAATTATAACATTTAAATTACATTCAAGTTCCTTTCATTTGGTATGAAATTACCAAAACGCCCTTATGAGGCATAGTTTCGTTTTAAAACCTTAACGGGCATATAAGTTAATATCCTACAGATATTTTAATTTATTTAAAGTATAATGGTATATAGAACTTGTCCATGACTTATCCGGTTACCCGATATCGCTAATATGCGCAAAGTTACGTATATGTAACTATTTTACGGAAATTAACCAAAACGGGTTTAACCTTGTCATTTAAGTTTCAAAATACAATATGTTTATAGTTTATCCCTATTATACAAGTCAAGGTACTTGTTGGGATTAAACTACATTCTATCCAATCATCGTATAATCTAGCGTCATACGTTTGATCAAGTACGCTGGTCGGTCTAAGTCTATAACTTAAATAAGACCATTAGTATTTAATTGGTTAGTTTAAGCCATAATAAAGGCTAGAGACTTGCCGGTAAATGTTATCTGCACTTAGTCCTTTTTGTGTATGACTGAGTTATTAAAAATTTAAAGAAGACTAGCTCAGGTAAATACTCTCGACTTATTTCCCCTATACAGGCTTGGGTTACGGTAAATTATTACCGCTTGGTCGGAAATGGGATTCAATCGAACGCCGGTTTGGAGATAATAAATCCGCATATTATGTTTTAATTAGTTTTGTTTGATAATTAAACATCGGGGGTTAACTACCGTGTCCTGGATATCCTCGGCTCATTACAATAGAAATGGCCACGACCTTAGCGCGGGTGTAGGCATACACCTGATAGACGCTCAATTTTGCATTCCCACAAGGTTGAGAGGAATTGACTCCTTCGTGAGTCCAAAGTGGTGTGTACGTTAATTGTGTCTCGGTCTCCGTACCGGGCCCCGTATGTATGACAAACATGTAAATTTGTTAACAAGGTTGGACGGTCAATTAACCCAAGTTATAAAAAGATTTTGTGCTGATACGCACTTAAAACATTTTTGAAATGTTTTAAAAATGAGTCAGTTGGGTGTATTTACCAGCGAAAGCTGACGTATCGTCAAAAGACTAATCTGCAGGTACAATACGAAAATAGGCCAGAAATGCTCGGTAGTGATAGAGGATCTTGCAAATCCTAAATCTGCCCAAAGTCTGTTTTATATTCTTTCCATGTACAATTTATGATCCGCATGTGGATCTTCTATTACGAGCCTATATATTATTTTGTATTTTCGAATATTCGGTTTGTAATAGTAATTTTTTTACTCCAAGACTTCTGCTGTGCCGTGTTTAATTGACTATGATGATTATCAACTGACGTCACGATACTTCCCACCGGGGCCCACCGGTGTATGGATTTCGGGGTTGGAAATCCGGGATGTGACAGTTTGGTTTAGACTATTGCATCTACTTGTTTCTTATTAAAACGCCATAATGAACAAACCATTGGTTGAATGATAAACAATAAGAATAACAAATTTGTTGTGACCCTAAAACATTTTAATTAAAACGCCATAATTCAAATAATCAACAAATAGAAGGAACTAATAAAACGCCATAATGATAAAGCCATTGGTTGAATAATAAACAACAAAATAACTGATTTACTATTTTCCTGAAACATGTTAATGAATCTCCATAACTTGAAGAATTAACAATAGGAAGAACTAATTTTTACTATTAACAACTAATCAGACAACGCGAAAAGAATGTGTAAAACGCTATTGATAAGTTCTAAATAATGAAAACACCGAATATTGATTATAGGTTCAAGGACATAACGACATTTTTCCAAAATAATGCTTTGAAAATAAAATGTCGAATAAATTTGAAAATAAAATGCTAATGAAACAAGAATAAAGAACAACACGCAATATCTTATAGACTTTTGTTTGAAAATGAATTATAACGCCAACTATTACACGGACTTGAACAATGACAATCATACCCCGCATATCATTTAGTGCCCACTGCCACGTTTCGACCATGATCCGTTCTCACCGTTTTCACACTTCCAATCGTTTTCTCCTGATCTCGTTTCTATATATATACACACACACTAGCTTATGACCTATGTATTACATGGGTTTGTTTTAGACCATGAGATCAATCTTTCAATCGAAGCAATCATAAGTCCATAATGCTTTACGTTTTATTCACTAATGATACAAATACGAAATGCCATATGTTGAACATTATAAATTTGTTAACAACATTACAACAATCATTAATCAATAAAAAATACAAAATAATTATGGAGCATTTGCTCACAAGTTATTCATATGCTCTCTATATTAATAAGTTGTTATGTATACAAAATGTGAAACTGGATCATTATTTTTTATAATAGATTCCAAACCAAAAACTATAACACATTAACACCTAAATAGAATACTTTCTTGGCAAACGTTGTCGAGTCTTTTTCGCCCTTTAACAACTTATCAAACAATATGTGGTAGTAATGCCCAAATGGTCCAAGATGTCACTTTTCAAATGATTTCTTTGTTTGTTAATCTCATGATAATGTTTTTCTATATGTTTTCTTTGCTTTGTAGGGGAAGATGGGTGCTTCTTTTCACAGGGCATACAAAACACAAGCTATTGACGGCAACCCGTCATATTTAACATATAAAATATATTATTTAACAGTGTTGACATAAACTTTGAAATGAAGAAACGAGGTTACGTAAAAAGTAATCTCATCAATTAACCAAGTAAAGTTGTCTCATTAGGTATGGACCTATAATTTATAAAACCACCACTACAAAAGTACTAATCTATCACCACTACCACTCTTCTCCATGGAATCCCACATTTGAAACATGGATACGAAAATCTCCAGGGACCTACAAAAAGTTGAGAGAAACTAAAAATAATGTATAGTTTTTTATAGTAGGCAATGTATTCATACAGATTGACTACTTATGAAAGTAACAAATTAAAAAAAAAAATAAAATGTATTTATATTTAACACATTAACTACTTATTTTAGTAGCAAATTAAAAAAATGTTGTCGAGTCAACCAACTTAACTTACCCAAACGACCGGTTTCACCATCACCTGACCCGCCTATTTTCTAGTCTTCACTTTTTTCAAGTTTCAATCAAGATGTCTCTTAATTATAAAAAAAAAAACCCTATTCTTGAGATCATTAGTCAAAAGCTACCTATCTTAATTATATAAAACCTAAACGAAATACTACTTGTAGAAGGTATATAGTTACTCAAAATTGATATTAGAAATCCATACCTCTGTTTCCATCATATTTGATATAAGTGGCAAAAGGTATGATATCTTATTCTTTCTCATGTAGCTTTGTTAATTGTAATTGTTTTGTCTCCCTATCCTTTCTCATGTAATTAATCCATGTTCTCAGACATGGCAGAAAGTAACTAAATAAAACAATAAAGAGGATTGCATTAATCTCATATTCCATGTCATATAACCATGCCAATAGATACTAATGCCAATGAAAGAAGTAGATATATAGGCTAACTAAAATGGTAGTGGTACGGGTAGAGTATACGATTTGATCCCATAAGCCATATAGATGACGACAACATATAGCAGCAAATACGAAACTGTAAAATAAAGATTTATGCTAAAGACTAAATTAGAAAATATAGCAAGTTAACTAACATGTAAGTCTAATGAAGTTAATTACCACATTGAAGTTAGCAAGATCGGCTATGTTAGTGTTTTACACCAGAATTTGAAGCAAAAAGGATATAAAAATTAGATTTATTATTATTATTCTTCCAGCAGTTTTATAATTACGCAAATGCTACTTCATTACAGCAAACTTAAGAGCAAATGAACAACAATCTAACTAACTGATAAATTAAACAAACAAAAAAAAAACAAAAGAAATAATACATTTTCCTCTAAATTCAGTTTTTTTTTGGAATAGAAACCAGGGAGACTACTACAATCTAGAACTTAATGATTTGGTTATCGGGAAGTTCGACATATTTCGATCCTATCACACCTTTTATTTGCTTCAATCTTATCTATAAAGTCGCTAATATAATCGCAAACAAATGTAAGTTGCTCGATTAGCCACCTAGCCGTCACCACCCAGGCCCCAATATTAATATATTGATGCTAATAATTATTATATTTATTGTTAAAAATTTGATGAGTAGATATTTAATATATTTATAATTTAATGAAATTATAAATATTAATTAGAATCTTTATGTGGTGAATAAAAAAAACTCTTGAGTAGAGTTTCTTGATAACATTTAGTTAGTTTTATTAGAGTTTTAAAGTCTTTAATTAAGTGACTAATTAAGTGAAAGCTTTCACTAATCCTTAACTCTTGTACAATTAGTAGACTATGTGTTTCTTTTTGTGAATATAAGAATATTGTATTGTATGATACATAAACATACTAGAAAGAGGATGAACACTTGAAGACCAACTAGAGAGAGGGGTACTCTTTACTTGTTTTCCACCACCATCACATCCTTATTTGTTCCATAAGTTCAAACACTACAATTACCCGGTGTAACCTCAAGCGCGTGAGCCATCTTCAGCAGTACATACTGCTTCGGCTGTTGTACCCTAGGAAACAGTCGCGTCGTCTTTAATAAAGGTGTGAAATTTGTTTTAAGGGAAGCGTGTTGAACACGTGCCTCAACCAAAATCGTCAACGTTTTAGTGTGCTCTTTGTTGCAGTCAATGAGTATTTTCAAGACTCGAGATGATGAATACTCGAGTCTAGAATCCAATCAAGTGTGCGTGAAGAATCCACCAGAGATGCGGCTTGAATCAAGATTGGTATATATAATTATATTTTATATTCTTTTATTTAGTTATTACAACCGGTATTGTACAATGATATTTTCTACGAATAACGAGAGTCTCGTTATTATATATTTTATAAAAAATAACACATTTCCTATAATTATAACTATTACATATCAAAATCACACAGGGCGCATCAGTGACCATGTGTTGCACAAGTTATATGACCATGAATTACAAAGACTACTCAACTTTATTTAAATAAAGTGATCTATGAACATAACAAACAATTAGAATTTCTTCAAAAAATTTGTAAAATGCAATATATTAGGTGAAAGGAAAGAAAGGTTTAGCCGGACAACAATGACATCGATTAATATAGAACACACATCATTTTATTTTACGTAAGCGATTTAAAGCGAGCATTAAATCGAATACATAGTGTCCAGAAGTTCAAATTCTATTTTCCGTTGATGGAGGTTATAGAAGTCATTATTTATGATGAAATTCAAAATTCCTTTTAACTAAATAATTTATAAAACGTTCAATTTAGCAAATTAGAGACATACCTACAGTATTTTTGTTGCTTAATCCGAGTATTATTGGTTTTGTTAAAATTTGAGGATATTACTTTTAGTAATAAACAACTAAATAACTAATAAGCTAAACTAAAAACAAAAAAGGCACGATTAGGATTACCATACCCAAATCAGGCTATTCTTCACAGTAAGGAATCAGATCCCTTGTGCAGATTAAATGTTCCAATAACACTATGACATACTTCACATAAAGAAGATGCACACATTGTTAATAAACACCAAAGAACTAAGTTTGGAAGAAAGGCCAACACAACAAACCTTTTTCTTTTTCTTTTTCTTCTAGGGCTCTTCATGATCATCAAATGAACTCGAACTCTCTTCCAAACTTTCTTCTTCACTACCTGTTTTATAGTTCACAAAATAAACTAAATATAAAAACTGTAAAAACATTTATTGTTTGATTACGAACAGAACATGATAGAATGCGAGGACAACAATACCGTTGTCAATTCTGCCAATGAAAGCAAGAACAATATTGACAGCTACTACTCTCCACCACTGATTAACATAAAAAATTCAAGGAATTGTAGCTACTTACATGAGATTTCAAGCTTCGAAGGTTGACTTGCGTAAACTAATTGTGTAGCCATGGATCTAAGACCAAAACACATAAGTAAGTAACTGAATTTGTTCGAAGCTCGACTTCAAAGAGTGGCGGAATTTTTGGAATAGGGTTTTGAGTAACATACTTGGAACAATGGAATCAAAAGAACCAAATCTTGATATAATAAGAGTTAACATACCAGGTTTCATATGATCAGGTTACGATTTAGGATGTTTTGTGATTTGCAAAAAACGAGTGAAAGGAAAGGTTTTAGTAATTTTGCAACTGGTTCTTCTTCAGATTCTGCAACAGTAGAGAAAGAAGTAGATATTGATAATAAAGAGGGTTGGTTGTAATTTTAGGGTTTCTCAATAGAAGAGAAGAGCGTGCAAAAAGAACCAGGTTTGATTGGGGGAAAGATTTGGCCCAATGAATATGTTGCAGAGATCTTAATTAGTCTTGGTTATTGTTTAAAAAAGTTAAGTACTTATTTATTTTTTCTTTTCTTTAATGTTTAAAATTTAAATAAAAGATGACATCATAAATTTAAGAATTGACATCATATTTTTGAAATTATAGCATTAGATTGGGTGAATTTGGCCATATGAAATCAGTCTTGATCCCCATTTATTAGATAAAAAGATATTAAAATAATTTTATATTCATGATTATATCTTTTCAATATTTTTAATTTTTAATAACTAATATTAGTTATCTACTTACCTATACTTTAATAAATAAAAACATACTTATCAAAAGAAGATGGAATAACCAAAAAATTATGCATCCATCACTATTTTACGTAACCAAAAATTCAAAACCTCGTCATGTTTATAATTTGTTATTATCTCGTTTTCACAAATGTTAAACATATATATATATATATATATGACCATGAACTAATTCCATTCCATCTTCTACTTTGATAATACTTTTTAAAATAAGAAAATAATAGTGGTTTTCAGCCCGCACGTTGCGGCGGGATCATGAACGAACGCGGTTCTAAACGAATATGGCGGCAACATAAATAGTAACGCAAACAATTGATTATAGAATAGTTTCAATCAAATTTTGCAATCAACAACAGTAACATTTAACATAATAAGATGACATTATAGAATTGCATCTTACCTATTTCTTTGAAATCTGGGTCTAACGAATTGCAACCTTCTCCATCAAAACTTTAGCGACTGCTGATCCACACACACGCACGCACTGTGCACCCGTGACACATGATACATATTTACATGGGGAAACATCATATATAGTTCATTTTTTGTCATTATTGTTTTACACGTCCAACTCCTCCCGGCCCTAATCATCATGGCTTCAACTGCTTCTAAAACACGAGTTTCAACTTCTTGAGCCATCCGAGGGAGGTTGGTTTGAATGGCTTTCCCTACTTCTTCTGAAATTTTCTCGTTCATTACTTCTTATTGTACTACTTCATCATTACTTATATTTAGTTCGTCCGCCATCAATACCTGAACATGCATTTCATTAGTTATTTTTACGTACTTTTCTTCATCATACGTTAACTCATATCATCTCTATTGCATTCTATTGACATTTGGCTTCCTATTCACTTTTGTCATCAACAATCATAGTGGATCGTACTATGCATACATTCTAATTGCAAGGATTGAGAATCCATATCCCTTCTCATTTATGCATTCACATCACGCATTCCGCAAAACGCGTTCACGTAACTTAATCAAAAAGGTTCCCAAATAAAATAAAAGAAGATAAAATTTTTATACTTTGGAAGGACCCGCCGTAAGCTACGGTTTAACCACTGTAACCTACGGTGGTCATTAGATCCTTTAACCAGAAACCGTTGACTGTAGGTTACGGTCACCTACCGTAGCCTACGGCGCCTTCCATCCTGCATTTCATACTCGCCATAAGCTACGGTACGTCTACCGTAGCTTACGGTAATAATGCTCAGCTGCACATGACAAACAGAACATTTGTAACATTTGTGTAAATCGGGTTTCGAAAACCCGCCCCAAATTATCAATCAAAGTGTATTTATTTTATGTCGGTTGATTTTTATAACATTTTTGTTTATTGTTTTATATATTAGAATTTATATATATATACATAATAATAACAAATGTTAATAATAACAAATGTTTAAAATAATAAAATAAAAATAAATAATAAATTAAATATTAAATATTTATAATTAATAAATGATTTAACTTAAAATAGATAAAATAAATAAAAAACTCAAAAAGAGGGTAAACCGGGATCGAACCCGGGTTCCCCGGATGCACACACACCACAACCACCATTGCGACACACACATCTGTTTTGCTATTTTTAGAACATCAATGCTCTTATATTTAAGATAAGAGGAAACCTGCAACAACTGCAAATCTCCCTGTCGGAGATCTCGGTAATCCACGCGCGTTCCTCCAAATCAACAGCTGTCCGAACCTATTTTCGGTAAATTCCTTGATTTGATTGCTGGCAATCAACTCGGAATCATAGAAACCGAGCCTCAAACACCCCTATAAATACTAGTCGAATTCTCTGAGTCTAAACTCGCTCATACCTCTCTGTTCACTATCAACCACCCTTGTTGTCGGAAAATTCTGCTTCACCGGCCGCCGAAACTATCGGGATCCACTCGCCGGAATCAAACCACCACCTCTGTCATATGGTAGCACTCTCATTCTTTTCAGTTGAGCTTTAGTTAATTGATCCAATGTGCAGATAAGTTATAGAAAAACCCGATGTGAATCGGATTTAAAATCAGGCGGGTGCAGGTTTGGGTTAAATTTTAAAACGAAGAAGACGATGGCAGTATGTGTATAAGTATAATAATATACGGATTTTAATCGGGTTAAGCACCCAGCCCAACTGGTTGGGCCGGGTGCAAACAAAACCCGGGATCACCGGTTCGAAACTAAGCACACACCGGCCTGACCACTTTAAAACCTTTTTAAATCCATCATTTCTGTATAAACATAATTGGTGTATAAATATAATTAAAATGCAAGTATTGTCGGGTTAGACACCCAGCCCAGTTGATTGAGTTGGGTGCACAACACATCCAAGGTCTCGGGTTCGAGTCCCTTGGCTCACACCGGTCCGACCATTTAATTTCCTTTTTAAATTTAATTAATTCGAATGAACCTAAAATGTGTATAAGTATAATTAAAATCCAGATTCTTTCGGGTTAGACACATAGCTCAGTTGGAAGAGCTGCGTGCACGCAACCGATAGGTCACGGGTTCGAGTCTGTACACACGCATGCCTACAACACTATCGAACCGGTCTGACAGACAGCTTGTCAGACTGACAAGTTTTTTTTTTAAATATATATTATTTTTTTATTTATTAAATTTATTCTATGTGTCACACCCTCAATTTCCACTTGCGGAGTTTTACCGCGAGGCGTGTGAACAAACCAGAATCTGAAACACTAGTACGTCGAACGACTCTATATGATTTGATAATACGTTTTCCAAAATCACTTGTTGTAGATTTTATGTTACTAATATTTAGCAGAAGCATCAGTTTTTAAAGTTTGAGCGGAAGCATAAATAAGTAGTGAAGCGGGCGCCAACACAAACGCCAAAACGAATGAAAAATCCCAAAACAATATTAATAAATTAGACTCGATAAAAGATGTCTTGTTCAATGCATGTGCGTGCACCTAGAGCTCCTAGCGTCCTGAGAAACATGTAAAGAAACAAGTGTCAACATTAAAGATGAGTGAGTTCACAGGTTTTCATAAATTCGTTTGTTCGGTTATAGTTTGTTTTCTCCGTTATCCCTAACCCGGGATAACGTATTAGTTCCATTATTCCAACCCGGAATAATAAGTTGTTGCTTCCAGGAATATTAAGTTGTTGTTTCCAATATTCCAAACCCGGAATATTAAGTTGTTGTTTCCAATATTCCAAACCCGGAATATTAAGTTGTTCCATTATCCCCAACCCGGGATAATATCGTAGTTTCGTAATTAAGTTCAATGTTAATATATATAGGTAGCTAGCCTAAAGTCATGTCACGTAAGAGTTCGCGATCGAAGCTGACAGTTGTGCCTCCGTTTTGCCAGGCCTATCACATGACCATGGCGATGTTAGGCCAATTATTCATCCGTTGACCATACCCGGTCGGCAAGCGCGACTAGCTCGGATGGGGCTCGTCAGACCCAGTAGTACTACTTATAATTCCCCCGCTATTAAACCCAAATACTAACGATCCGAGGAGATTGTCGAGGACTTAAGTGATAAAGCTGCTTAGTGACCATAACATTACATTAACATTAACTTAGTTACCGTATAGTTATGTGACGTTAAATTCGTATAACGTAAAGAGATTGAGTTTGAGAGTGTATGTCACACCCCGACCCGCAGCGGAAATAAGAGTCGGGGCATAATTGGGTTATCACCAAAGCACATGACATTTACTATTATGTTTCATAATTAAATGAAGTCAAAGTTACATTTCTCAAACATCCAAACATGTTCATTCATTACAAGGGAAAACAACCAAACATAATAATCCAAATACTAAATCGTTTTATTTCTTCTAATCCAGGTCCTATGTGTTCCTAGCTGCTGCTGGTTCACCTGTATCATGTGTAAAATAGGAGGTTTTTGGGTCAACATAAGTTGGCGAGTGAACCTTATAGATAAACATTTGATAATGATTTTCTGGTTAGTTTATCAATAAAATATTATGCATAATCATAAAAGAGCACATGTATATAATCACACATTGGCAAATATCAATTACAATTATATCATACATTAACAATCGATTGCATACATGAACATACCAACATCATATAATAATTAACATAAATGAACTGTGCGATCAAGGCTCAATCAAACGGAGCCGATCGTATTGCATGAACTGGAAATGTAAATTGAACTGTGCGCTCAAGGCTCAATCAAACGGAGCCGAACGTATTGCATGAACTGGAAATGTAAATTGAACTGTGCACTCAAGGCTCAATCAAACGGAGCCGAGCGTATTGCATGTATTGAAATGTAAAATGAAATGACCGATCAAGGCTCAATCAAACGGAGCCGATCGTGCGGGCACGCCAAGATCAACCGCATAATTAAATGGGGATCCAACTCAACCTCGATGGATGGGGAGCCACGGCCTCGGCAATTGTATGTATTGAAATAATAATTTGCATACAATAATAACTACTTAACAGCAACAAACTAATACACATGTCATGATATGATATATGCACAATAACTTGGTTATAATATGTAAATGAACAAGACACATGATACACCCCAAAAACGTGATTAAAACGGGGAATTTGAAGGGTTCACTCACATTGGGTGCGTTGGATTGGAGATGGTGAGATGCGCACGATTTAGACGAGCGAGTCGACGAGGAATACTAACCTAAATAATAATGGAAAGATATATTAAATGGATAGATTTTATTAAGGATTTTAATGGGATTTTTAGATATATTTTTGTGAGTTTATGGCTATTTTCTATCTTTAAAAATGTTATTTTTAAGTATTTTTAATTGATTTTTAAATTAAAATAAACAAATAAATATTTAAAAAAAAATATTATTTTTTTACTGTTTGACCGTTGACCGTTGACCGGTTCGGTCAGCGGTAAATGTTTGCGCCAAGCGGGATTCGAACCGGTGACCTTCAGTTCACGTGCACGTAGCTCTACCAACTGAGCTACGTGACTAACTCGTTAGAAACTCAGTTTTAATTATATTTATATACTTATTCGACTTAACCGAAAATACCTTTATTTACAAAAACGTTTTAATTCAATTGACCGGTGCTTGGGACAGGGTTCGGACGCGCGTTATGAAGTTTATCTTGCACACAGTCCACCGCTGGACTGTGTGTCTAACCCGGTTATATTCTTGATTTATATTATACTTAACAACTACTCGCTCTAACCCGGTTAGTTCATGAATAAAAAGAAATGTTATTACGTAAAGCGTGTGTGTAGTAAGGATCGAACTCGGGACTTGTATATAAACTTTGCACACAGTCCACCGCTGGACTGTGTGTCTAACCCGTTTATTATCCGAATTTTAATTACTCTTATCCCGTTTTTAAGTTCGTCTTCTTCATTACAATTACCGACTTTACTCAAACATCTGGTTCCTGATTTAACTGATTAATAAACATGACGACTAGCTTAAATGTACAAAACCGAACAGTTTGGGGAAAGAATATACCGGACAGGTTGTCTTCCTTAAGGCGTCCGGCGAGAAACAGACAGCTCTGTTTTTGAACCTTCGGCTGAGAGGTTCTAGCAACAGAATTAAGGACTTAGATTTGAAATTGAACCAGGGTGCATTGATTATTAGCACGTTTGAATGTGCTTACCGTTAACTAGCGGGTTTCCGGCAAATTACAGAATTTCTCCGGCGAACACAAAAATCCAGCAAAGTCTTCTGTGACTGATTTTGAGTGATGGATTAATGTTAGTAGAGTCCTAACAATAGATTGAAACCGCAAAGGAGGAATATCTTACCGGTTTGTGTTGAACACGGTTTTCCGGCGATTTCTGCAGAGAATTCCGGCGAACAGTTTTTGGTGCTCAAATGTCTTAAAAACGTGACGAAAAGGAAATGGAGTGTAGTTGAGACGGTTCTGAATCGCATAAATGATTGGAACCTGAATTATTCGGAGTTTGATAACTTTTCGGTTTCAAAAACCGAAACTTTAAGTTCATTCAATTTGGACTTAATTAGAAACCGATATTCATCGGTTATAAGCTATCCAGACGAAATTGAACTGATTTGGCGATCGGTTTACCGATTTCCGTTATTCAGATGGCATTAACGGTTGATTCCCGATTGCGTATAAGACCCAATTGTTTCCCCAAGGTTAACAGAAAACACTTGGTGGCGGAGTGGTTTGGGGACGGAATGATAAGTTGTTGGAGTGCTTCAGCTGACCCGGGTTCGAGTCCGGTCAGCTACAAATGTTTTTTATTTATTTTATTTTAACTTTTTATCAAATATAATTTTTATGGTTTAGTTTATTTATTAATTATGTAATGTTTAAACCCAAAATAATCATAAATAATTAATGAAATTTCATAACTTGGTACAAGATTACAAAACGGAGCGGGTTTTGGAGACCCGATTTTTACAAATGTTACAGCATCCCCTACTTTTAGGAATTTCGTCCCGAAATTTAAACAGTTGAAGTAGTAGGGAAAAGATGAGGGTATTTTTCACGCATTGAGTCTTCACGTTCCCAAGTAAACTCAGGTCCCCGTTTCGACTCCCAGCGTACCCTAACAATAGGAATGCGACTTCGTCGTAGACGCTTTTCTCCATAGTCCATAATCTCCACTGGTCTTTCAATAAAATGCATGGATTCATCAATCTGAATATCCTCCAATGGAATATGAAGATTCTCATCAGCGAGGCACTTCTTCAAGTTCGACACGTGGAATGTGGGATGAATCCTGTCGAGTTCTTCCGGTAGGTCAAGCTTGTATGCTACAGGACCTACTCTTTCGAGTATCTTGAAAGGTCCTACGTAACGTGGTGCTAGCTTTCCCTTTTGACCAAAACGAACTACTCCCTTCCACGGTGATACTTTTAAAAGCACATGATCACCAACGCTAAACTCCAAGGGCTTCCGTCGTTTATCTGCGTAACTCTTTTGACGACTTTGAGCCGCTAGAAGATTGTTTCGGATTTGATGAATCTTATCTGTGGTTTCTTGGATCAATTCTGGACCAGTAATTTGTGCTTCCCCAATTTCGTGCCAACAAACAGGAGATCGACACTTTCGACCATATAAAGCTTCAAAAGGTGCCATGCCGATGCTAGAATGATAGCTGTTGTTGTACGAAAATTCGACTAACGGTAGGTGGGCGTCCCAATTTCCCTTGAAGTCTATGACACATGCTCTAAGCATGTCTTCAAGAGTTTGAATGGTGCGCTTAGACTGTCCATCAGTTTGAGGATGATAGGCGGTACTGAGATCTAGTCGAGTGCCCATAGCGGATTGTACTGCTTGCCATGTTCGTGAGGTGAAACGGCCATCACG
Organism: Scalesia atractyloides; assembly: GCA_947069175.1. Taxonomy (NCBI): domain Eukaryota; kingdom Viridiplantae; phylum Streptophyta; class Magnoliopsida; order Asterales; family Asteraceae; genus Scalesia; species Scalesia atractyloides. The sequence goes on along the minus strand of CAMTDV010000003.1, from coordinate 78,079,247 downwards.
ATCAGAAATAATACTTAATGGAACTCCATGTCGGCTGACGATTTCGTTGATATAAATACGAGCAAGCTTTTCGTTCTTGAAATCTTCTCGAATAGGAATAAAGTGAGCTGATTTTGTAAGTCGGTCTATAATCACCCATATAGTGTCATACCCACTAGAAGTGCGAGGTAACCCGGTAATGAAATCCATGGTTATATTTTCCCACTTCCAAACAGGTATTTCTGGTTGGACTAGAAGTCCTGAGGGTCTTTGGTGTTCAGCCTTTACTTTAGAACAAGTGAGACACTTGGAAACAAATACGGCAATATCTTTCTTCATTCCAGGCCACCAATAGGTGTACCGTAGGTCTTGATACATCTTATCGGCTCCTGGGTGTATAGAATATCGTGTCTTATGAGCTTCATGCATGAGTGTTTCACGAAGATTGATGTGGTTAGGAATCCATATACGATCCAGGTAATACAAAATACCATCCGATTTAGTTTCAAGTTTTAGCTCGGCTCCACAGGATATCTCTTTTTGTACATCTTCCTCTGTTATTGAAACGTGTTGAGCTTCTCGAATTTGATCCTTAACATTGGTTATAATTTGCGAACATAGAAGGTGAATGGAGTTCGCATATCCCTTTCGACTAAGTGCATCAGCCACTACATTTGCTTTACCAGGGTGGTATCTGATTTCACAGTCGTAATCATTTAGGAGTTCGACCCATCTTCGTTGCCTCATATTTAACTCTTTCTGGTTGAAGATATGTTGAAGACTCTTGTGGTCAGTGTAGATTTCACACTTCGTACCATAGAGATAATGTCTCCATATCTTAAGAGCAAATACAACAGCTCCAAGTTCAAGGTCATGAGTCGTGTAGTTCTTTTCGTGTGTCTTGAGTTGCCTTGAGGCATAAGCTATGACTTTTCCTCTTTGCATGAGAACGCAACCTAATCCTTGCCCTGACGCGTCGCAATAGACTACAAAATCATCACAACCTTCAGGAAGTGTGAGGATCGGTGCATCACAAAGTTTTTGCTTAAGAGTTTGAAAAGCTTCTTCTTGCTTGGGTCCCCATACGAATGGTTTTCCCTTATGGGTTAAAGCCGTGAGTGGCACCGCAATGCGAGAGAAGTTTGAAATGAACCGACGATAATAGCCAGCTAGTCCAAGAAAAGACCTTACTTCAGTTGGTGTTCGTGGAGCTTGCCATTCTTGAACTGCTTTGATCTTTGATGGGTCCACATGTATTCCTTTGTCATTGACTACATGCCCGAGAAATTGCACCTCTTTTAACCAGAATTCACATTTAGAGAATTTGGCATAAAGCTTTTCCTTTTCTAGAAGTGCAAGAACAAGTCGCAGATGACGCTCATGATCAGCATTAGATTTTGAATAGATAAGAATATCGTCAATGAATACAATAACAAATCGATCAAGGTAAGGTTTGCAGACTCTATTCATTAGGTCCATGAAAACAGCTGGTGCGTTGGTTAATCCAAACGGCATAACCATGAATTCATAGTGACCATATCGAGTTCGAAAAGCAGTTTTAGGGACGTCTTCTTCATGCACTCTAAGCTGATGATAGCCAGATCGAAGGTCGATTTTCGAAAAGCAACTGGCACCTTGTAGTTGGTCAAGAAGATCATCTATGCGAGGTAAAGGATATCGATTTTTGATAGTTAACTTGTTGAGCTCTCTGTAGTCGATGCACATGCGAAAAGATCCATCTTTCTTCTCTACAAAAAGTACAGGTGCACCCAAGGCGATGAGCTGGGGCGTATGAATCCCTTGTCAGTCAGCTCTTGCAATTGACTGGCTAGCTCTTGCATTTCAGAGGGGGCTAACCTATATGGAGATTTTGCCACTGGTGTAGCACCAGGTATGAGATCGATACGGAATTCGACATCTCTGATTGGAGGAAGTCCTAAAATGTCGTCAGGAAAAACTTGTGGAAAATCTTTTACAACAGGAATATCTTCAAGTTTCTTCTCTGCGGTCCCCTTCTTGATGATATGGGCTAAAAACGCGACATAATTCTTGCGAAGGTATTTTTGAGCTTGAAGACAAGACATTAAGTTGAGCCCTTTTGACGAGGTCTCTCCAATGATTCGAAGAGTCTGACCGTTTGAAAGAGGAATACGAATAAATTTCTCACGACATACAACTTTCGCATGATGTTGACTGAGCCAATCCCTTCCGATTATGATGTCGAAACTTCCCAGCTTCATAGGAATAAGATCGACTGAGAAATCGTGGTCGTTTAGGGTGAGCGTACAGTTGCGTAAAATAGAGTCTAACGAAACTGGTTTTCCGTCCGCAACTTCCACCGTTATGGATTCCGCGAGCTTATCCCGACTTTTACTTAAGATAGGTTCAAACTCTAATGACACGAAACTTCTATCCGCACCAGTATCAAATAACATAGAGGCATATCTACCATTTATAAGAAACGTACCGTTGACCACATTGCCATCAGCTCTGGCCTGGTTTGCGTTAATATTGAAAGCCCTTCCTCTAGCAGGTGGAGGAGCTTGGTTCGCTTGATTCACAGGGTTGGCTTGGGCCTGAGCATGAATAATATTGACCAGCCTTGGACATGTGTTCCTGAAATGACTTGGGTCGCCGCAGTTGAAACAAGCCCGCATAGGTTGGCCCATAGGGTAATTGGGTTGATAGAATGTTTGGGCTAAATGTTGAGTGGGTGGGTATGGTAGCTGTTGTTGGGCTTGACCCATTAATTGTTGGTGGGTTTGGGTTATAGGTTAGTGGCGGTTTGTTCGTTGGAGCGTGCGGCAGTTTTGAGCAGTGTGTCCGGCGCGACCGCAGCCGGTACAGTATTGGCAAGGATAGTCAGGGGAGTGGTGATACTGACAACGATTACATTTTGGTAGTGGCCCTGTGTATGGTTTTCTGTATGGCGCGGGTGGAGGAGTGGCTTGAGTGATGGGTGCAGCAGGAACAGGGGTGTTGGTTTGGGTGACTGCAAAGTTCCTGGTGTTACGCTTCCTCTTGTTAGCAAATTTAGAGGAAGGAGTGTGGTGGTTTGAGGTTTGTCCCTCAGCAGGGGTTTTCTTCTTTTCCTCCTTGAACTTCCCCTTGCGAATTCGGTTTTCGGTCAATTCTGTTGCCAACTCCATGGCAGCTTCTAGTGTTACCGGTGAAACGCTGAGGAACGAATCTTGGATTTTCGAGGGAAGTCCTCGAATGTAATGTTCGATCAGACGGTAGGTTGAAGTGAATAAGTTTGGAACCATTTGGTTCAACTCCAAGAACCTTTTGTTGTAAGTAGAGTGATCACCATCTTTTTGCTTCAAGGCATGAACTTCATCCTCCAATTTCTTAATTTCACTTCTAGGACAGAATCGCCTAGTCATGATTTCCCTTAGCTCCTCCCAAGTTAAGGCCATCGCATCTTCCATTCCCCTCTTTCCTTTCTCAGTATTCCACCAAGTGAGAGCTACCCCAAGTAGTCTCCCAGTGGCATAACGAACTTTGCGATCCTCAGGACAATCGCAGTTTAAGAACACGTTTTCCATCTCCTCGAACCAATGTAGGAGAGTAGTGACTCCCTCAGTCCCTTCGAATTTCGGAGGAGCACAGGACTTAAAATGTTTGTAGGAGCATTTGTTGGTAGGAGGGTTGTTGATGATCTGGTCCTTTTGTTGAGGAGGGTTAGTAGGATTTGCAGCAAGGGCTTGTTGTACTTGTACTACGATGTCAGGTAATATCGTGGCCATTTGATTCGCGATATGGGTGGCCAAACGTTCCCGAGACTTTTCCGATTTCCTACTTCTTCGATCTAGACGACATCTACAGGATCATAAAATGAGAAGATTGTGAGTTTATGATGTCTTTTCAGGTGTCATGTGTCTTTAAGAAAACGAAAATAACATAAATATCAATAATGCAACTACATCCAAAGGATGTCTTGGGTTCGCTCATGTTGGGCCTCACATGTCCCCCATACCTTCACCTACATAGTCATGTGGGCCCCCATGGCTATTGGCTTGGTAGGATTCACATAAGTATTGGCAATTTAACACTTGCATCCCCCGAATGCAAACCACAAAATATGTTCATGAGGTGTTTGGTCGGAACGTGTCCAGGTGTAGACACAATGACAACTCAAAGTGGGATTAGCTCTCACGACGTTTGGTATAGCATGCTTTGGCCTAATAGGTTTTTCGTACTCTCATCGTTAGTCCCCAGGTAGGCAAACTGGTCCTTTATTTTGGATTTATACGAATGCCAGCCTAGACAGGACGTTCCGACTACCGGTACTAGTACCCTTCCAGTTACTACATGCCCGTCATGAGAACTCATTTGATGAGATTTGAAAACACGAAAATCATTGTAAAATCAATCATGATGTGGTGTATGCTTGCATGGATGTGATATGTTATGATCATACGATTTCATGATAGGCATTATTTGATAATACATATTTATGAACATGCTTGAACAATATCAAATGTAATATTTAACATAAACATATAAACATCATGAAATTTGGCATATAACACACAAAATTCTTATAAGTTTCTAATCGACTATAGTATAGGCTCTAAGGGTCTAATAACCTATCCTATATCCCTATAGTCATGGCTCTGTACCAATCTGTCACACCCCGACCCGCAGCGGAAATAAGAGTCGGGGCATAATTGGGTTATCACCAAAGCACATGACATTTACTATTATGTTTCATAATTAAATGAAGTCAAAGTTACATTTCTCAAACATCCAAACATGTTCATTCATTACAAGGGAAAACAACCAAACATAATAATCCAAATACTAAATCGTTTTATTTCTTCTAATCCAGGTCCTATGTGTTCCTAGCTGCTGCTGGTTCACCTGTATCATGTGTAAAATAGGAGGTTTTTGGGTCAACATAAGTTGGCGAGTGAACCTTATAGATAAATATTTGATAATGATTTTCTGGTTAGTTTATCAATAAAATATTGTGCATAATCATAAAAGAGCACATTTATATAATCACACATTGGCAAATATCAATTACAATTATATCATACATTAACAATCGATTGCATACATGAACATACCAACATCATATAATAATTAACATAAATGAACTGTGCGATCAAGGCTCAATCAAACGGAGCCGATCGTATTGCATGAACTGGAAATGTAAATTGAACTGTGCGCTCAAGGCTCAATCAAACGGAGCCGAGCGTATTGCATGTATTGAAATGTAAAATGAAATGACCGATCAAGGCTCAATCAAACGGAGCCGATCGTGCGGGCACGCCAAGATCAACCGCATAATTAAATGGGGATCCAACTCAACCTCGATGGATGGGGAGCCACGGCCTCGGCAATTGCATGTATTGAAATAATAATTTGCATACAATAATAACTACTTAACAGCAACAAACTAATACACATGTCATGATATGATATATGCACAATAACTTGGTTATAATATGTAAATGAACAAGACACATGATACACCCCAAAAACGTGATTAAAACGGGGAATTTGAAGGGTTCACTCACATTGGGTGCGTTGGATTGGAGATGGTGAGATGCGCACGATTTGGACGAGCGAGTCGACGAGGAATACTAACCTAAATAATAATGGAAAGATATATTAAATGGATAGATTTTATTAAGGATTTTAATGGGATTTTTAGATATATTTTTGTGAGTTTATGGCTATTTTCTATCTTTAAAAATGTTATTTTAAGTATTTTTAATTGATTTTTAAATTAAAATAAACAAATAAATATTTAAAAAAAATATTATTTTTTTACTGTTTGACCGTTGACCGTTGACCGGTTCGGTCAGCGGTAAATGTTTGCGCCAAGCGGGATTCGAACCGGTGACCTTCAGTTCACGTGCACGTAGCTCTACCAACTGAGCTACGTGACTAACCCGTTAGAAACTCAGTTTTAATTATATTTATATACTTATTCGACTTAACCGAAAATACCTTTATTTACAAAAACGTTTTAATTCAATTGACCGGTCCTTGGGACAGGGTTCGAACGCGCGTTATGAAGTTTATCTTGCACACAGTCCACCGCTGGACTGTGTGTCTAACCCGGTTATATTCTTGATTTATATTATACTTAACAACTACTCGCTCTAACCCGGTTAGTTCATGAATAAAAAGAAATGTTATTACGTAAAGCGTGTGTGTAGTAAGGATCGAACTCGGGACTTGTATATAAACTTTGCACACAGTCCACCGCTGGACTGTGTGTCTAACCCGTTTATTATCCGAATTTTAATTACTCTTATCCCGTTTTTAAGTTCGTCTTCTTCATTACAATTACCGACTTTACTCAAACATCTGGTTCCTGATTTAACTGATTAATAAACATGACGACTAGCTTAAATGTACAAAACCGAACAGTTTGGGGAAAGAATATACCGGACAGGTTGTCTTCCTTAAGGCGTCCGGCGAGAAACACACAGCTCTGTTTTTGAACCTTCGGCTGAGAGGGTCTAGCAACAGAATTAAGGACTTAGATTTGAAATTGAACCAGGGTGCATTGATTATTAGCACGTTTGAATGTGCTTACCGTTAACTAGCGGGTTTCCGGCAAATTCCAGAATTTCTCCGGCGAACACAAAAATCCAGCAAAGTCTTCTGTGACTGATTTTGAGTGATGGATTAATGTTAGTAGAGTCCTAACAATAGATTAAAACCGCAAAGGAGGAATATCTTACCGGTTTGTGTTGAACACGGTTTTCCGGCGATTTCTGCAGAGAATTCCGGCGAACAGTTTTTGGTGCTCAAATGTCTTAAAAACGTGACGAAAAGGAAATGGAGTGTAGTTGAGACGGTTCTGAATCGCATAAATGATTGGAACCTGAATTATTCGGAGTTTGATAACTTTTCGGTTTCAAAAACCGAAACTTTAAGTTCATTCAATTTGGACTTAATTAGAAACCGATATTCATCGGTTATAAGCTATCCAGACGAAATTGAACTGATTTGGCGATCGGTTTACCGATTTCCGTTATTCAGATGGCATTAACGGTTGATTCGCGATTGCGTATAAGACCCAATTGTTTCCCTAAGGTTAACAGAAAACACTTGGTGGCGGAGTGGTTTGGGGACGGAATGATAAGTTGTTGGAGTGCTTCAGCTGACCCGGGTTCGAGTCCGGTCAGCTACAAATGTTTTTTATTTATTTTATTTTAACTTTTTATCAAATATAATTTTTATGGTTTAGTTTATTTATTAATTATGTAATGTTTAAACCCAAAATAATCATAAATAATTAATGAAATTTCATAACTTGGTACAAGATTACAAAACGGAGCGGGTTTTGGAGACCCGATTTTTACAAATGTTACAGTGTATACATGTTTCTCCCCCTGTTGTTTAAAAACCGGATAAAGTTAGGGGCCGTGAACTCACCTTTATTTGCTCGATTAGTGTAGCAAAGATGTTATAAGAGATGGGACCGCTAGTTGCGTCCTAACAAACCAATTAATTCCACGTCAGTGTGTGAACACACCAATACAAATTCTACACGTAATTTACTCACAAGGTGATACACACAAACAACATATCTAACATTCCAACATGCATGCAAGTATCCTCATGTGATCATAGAAATCAAACTACTTATCATGAACATATTCCAAATCCATGCAACACTTTAGTGCATAAAATCACAAGTTATCAATTTTCTGCTTAACACTCATTATTTAGCTGTTTTCTAGGATTTTTATAAAATAGTTCCAACATTCTAAAAATTCCCATATTTTTACAGTAGGTGACATTTATACTATAGAAATTTATATAAATTTTCCAAGTCCTAAATTGTTTTACCAATTAACCATAAATATTAATTTACTAGGCTGCAGTCAGATTTACCGCCTTCTGACTGCAGTCCACGGAAGAATTTATTTAAAAATCACTGATCGTCCAATTAACAAAATTCCAGTTGGAGTTGCCCGGAAATTTCCATACCTAGTTGCTGTACAAAAATCATGACTCAACTCTCTACTGATTTTAAAATCCAACTTGATAAACAACTAACAATATTTCAGGATTTTCACAGTTTTAGTTACTGAACTTATTTGGCCCTTTAAAAATATCAAACGACTTCAGAAAATTATGAATCCAGCGCCATTAGATTCCTTATTCAAATCTCTACGTTCTAGACATCAGAAAATCCGTTTTTCGACAACTAACGACCGAGTTACAGCCAAATGAAGTCGGCTGTAACTATTACTCAGCATCCTGTTTCAGCATTATTGTTACCATTAATTCGTGTAACCCATTCATGCGATTAATCTAGGCGATCAAGAACCGATTTTTAATCGTAGGCTAATACTAATAACCTATCCATGCAAGCCCTAGTTCTTACTTCTAGTTTTTACAAACAAAACATACTTGCACTTATGATATCCGCAAACAATTATACACATGAACACAATCAAGACAGCCGGTTACATTCAACATATAAAATCCGAAGCAAACTAATCAATTAATCATTCAAGCATATATTTATCCGAACATGATCTCGTAATCAAGGATAACCCTAACCTTGAATAACTAGGTAGACAAGCCGGGACTTGGACAAGGGGTATCCTGCTGTTCCAGGAAGGTTGCGACCGAAAGGATGTTGATAAAGTGGGCTGTTTGATCGACTAGAGGTGAACAAAGACTGATCTCGCGATTTGAATGAAGGTGAAGATGGAGATTGTTGCTGCTGCTGCGACCGAGAGGAATAAACGAACAAGGAAGGCAGCTGATTGCGATCACAAGAGGCGAGAACAAGCTGCCGACGGCTGTTTTTCTTTAGGGTTTTGTGTTTTTTTTTTGTGAATGAGTGCATGTGAGTTGTATATATAGGTGCAACAAGATGATAAGGGTTACGATTTTAGATAAGTATTCGTGGCCGAGGATACTTGGGTTGGTTTGGTTTGGGTTTGGGCTTGATCTCGCGGCCAAAGACTAGGGTGAGTTGGTTTGGTTTGGGTTTGATCTCGCGGCCAAGTACTAGGGTGAGTTGGTTTGGTTTTGATCTTGGCCGAATGGTTTTAGGTTTGCTACGGGTTTGGGTTTGATCTTGGCCGAATTAGTTTTAGATTTTGATCTCGCGGCCAAGACATGTTTGAGTCCTAACTTGATTAATTCCTAGAGTTACAATGAATCAAGGTTGGTTCGTGTCGTGGTTCGGTTCAGTTCGTGTACATATCTACCACACTTCTTTATAACTAAAACAATCACATAACACACATCACGTATTCGTTTAACTCGTACACGTTTAATACTTAACATATACATTATTAGACAAGTGTCGCGTTTAAGTTATCCGAAAAACCCGGGATATCACATTATCCCCATGTTGAAAGAATTTTCGTCCCGAAAATTGAGTAAACGCGGTTTAGCATGTAGCGTACATGTTTAGAGTGCCACGCACAAAGAGTTAGTTCGTTTACAAGAAGTTCCCAAGTGCCATACACAAAGATTTCCAAGTGCCATGCACAAGAATTTAATCAACAATAGTACACGAAAGTATAAGAAGTTTCCAGGTTGTCACATCATCCCCATGTTGAAAGAATTTTCGTCCCGAAAATTTAGTTACTGGTATCGTTAGTTTGCTGCTCAGTTGCGAAGAGGTGTGGGTATTTGCTTTTCATTTGATCCTCTCTTTCCCACGTGAACTCCGGTCCATGCTTAGAGTCCCAACGAACCTTAACGATTGGGATCTTGCTGTGCCTTCGAGTCTTGATCTCACGATCCATGATCTCAATAGGCTTTTCCACGAAGTGTAGTTGTTCATCCACTTGGATCTCATCCAATGGAATAACTAGAGTTTCATCTGATAGACACTTCTTCAGATTCGACACGTGAAATACGTTGTGAACTCCACTGAGTTCGGCAGGAAGGTCTAATTGATAAGCTACGGGTACGATACGTTTCAAGATTACAAACGGGCCTACGTACCGTGGGTTAAGTTTGCCCTGTTTTCCAAAGCGGATTACACCCTTCCAGGGTGACACCTTTAGTAGGACGCGGTCGCCTACTTGAAATTCGAGCGGTTTGCGTCGTTGATCAGCGTAGCTTTTCTGTCGGTCTCGTGCCGCCGCCATGCGGTTTTTGATTTGTACGATCTTCTCAGTGGCCTCAAGTATTAGTTCAGGGCCTGTGAGTTGACTGTCACCGACTTCTGCCCAGCAGACCGGTGATCTACATTTACGGCCGTATAATGCCTCAAACGGTGCTGCCGAGATACTCGTATGATAGCTGTTGTTATATGAGAATTCTACTAGAGGCAGGTGGATTTCCCAACTATTTCCGAAGTCTATGACGCATGCCCTAAGCATGCCTTCCAAGGTTTGTATGGTCCTTTCACTTTGACCATCAGTCTGAGGGTGATAGGCTGTGCTCCAGAAGTTAGACGTGAAGCGAGCATCTCTGTCTGAGATGATGGACGTTGGCACTCCGTGCCGAGAAACTACTTCCTTAATGTAAATGCGAGTCAGCTTCTCCATCTTATCTGTTTCTTTAATAGCTAGGAAGTGTGCGGACTTAGTTAAACGATCCACGATCACCCAGATGGTATCGCAACCACCCAAGGTTCGTGGGAGTTTGGTGATGAAGTCCATCGAGATCTGATCCTATTTCCACACTGGGATCTCAGGTTGTTGGAGTAGCCCCGATGGCTTTTGATACTCCACCTTGACTTTTGCACAAGTCAAACATTTACTCACGTAGGTGGCTATATCGGCTTTCATGTTGGGCCACCAATACGCAGCTTTAAGGTCTTGATACATCTTATCCGAACCCGGATGGACAGAGTATCGAGATTTGTGAGCTTCGTCCATGACTAGCTCTCTGAGGTTTCCGTAGAGAGGTACCCATATGCGATTCATGAAATACCGGGCTCCATTGGGTTTTACTTCCCAATCGCGTTCCATTTTTCCCACCGATTCGGCTTTGATGTTTTCCTCCTTAACTGCTTCTAACTGGGCGTTGCGTATTTGTTCGGGTAGTCCCGAATGAATAGTGAGTTGTAATGCTCGTACACGACGAGGTTTCAAGTGTTCCTTCCTACTGACGGCATCAGCTACCACGTTAGCTTTACCCGGGTGATACCGAATGGCACACTCATAATCGTTCAAGAGTTCGACCCAGCGACGCTGTCGCATGTTCAACTCCTTCTGATCAAGGATGTGCTGGAGGCTTTTGTGGTCAGTAAAGATTGTGCACTTTGTTCCATAGAGGTAGTGTCTCCAAATCTTAAGTGCAAACACTACTGCTCCCAATTCCAGGTCATGCGTCGTATAGTTTTTCTCGTGAACCTTCAGTTGTCGCGACGCATACGCGATGACCTTATCTCGTTGCATGAGTACGCATCCCAATCCCTGAATGGAAGCATCGCAATACACTACAAAGTCATCTGTCCCTTCCGGCAAGGACAGAATGGGCGCACTGCAAAGTTTCTGCTTTAGCAATTGAAATGTTGCTTCTTGCTTGTCACCCCAAGTATACTTGATACCTTTCTGAGTGAGGGTAGTAAGCGGTTGTGCGATCTTGAGAATCCCTCGATGAAACGTCTGTAGTAACCAGCCAATCCCAAAAATTGGCGGATCTCCGTCGGTGTCTTGGGTGCTTCCCAGTTTTTGATGGCTTCAATCTTGGCAGGTTCTACGTGGATACCCTTTTTATTCACGACGTGCCCGAGAAACTGAACTTCCCGAATCCAGAAATCACATTTCGAAAGCTTGGCATATAGCTTTTCCTGTTGGAGTAATCCTAGTAGTAATCGTAGATGTTCAGCATGTTCTTCTTCACTTTTGGAGTAGATTAGTATGTCATCGATGAACACGATGACAAATTTGTCGAGGTATGGTTTACGCACGCGGTTCATGAGGTCCATGAACACCGCAGGTGCGTTAGTGAGACCGAATGGCATGACCAAGAACTCGTAATGGCCATACCGAGTGCGAAATGCCGTTTTAGCGATATCCTCCTCCCTGACGCGTAGCTGGTGGTAACCGGACCGTAAATCAATCTTAGAGTAGTAACTTGACCCTTGAAGTTGGTCGAATAGATCGTCGATGCGAGGTAACGGGTATCGGTTCTTGACAGTAACCTTGTTGAGTTCCCTATAGTCGATGCACATGCGGAAAGTCCCGTCCTTCTTCTTGACAAAAAGGACTGGAGCTCCCCATGGTGAAACGCTTGGTCGGATAAATCCTTTTTCTAAAAGTTCCTGAAGTTGGGTAGACAGTTCCTGCAGCTCGGCTGGAGCTAGGCGGTATGGAGCCTTGGCGATAGGAGTTGCATTGCTTGCCAATTCGATTTCAAACTCCAATTGTCGATGTGGTGGAAGACCAGGTAGTTCTTCTGGAAATACATCGGAAAAATCACGGACGACAGGGATGTCTTCTATACGTTTCTCGTCCTTAGGCTGTTCGGTAATTAGTGCGAGTAAGGCGAAGGAATTCTTTTTCCGAAGATACTTCTGCGCTTGCATGTAAGAGATGATGTTGGTGACGGCGCTTGCCTTATCGCCTTGTACCGTCAAGATTTCTTCGTTAGAGAGCGGAATACGGATAGATTTTTCGAAGCAGAGAACTTCAGCCCGGACGTTGGATAGCCAGTCCATTCCGACTACCACGTCAAAACTACCCAGGGTAGTTGTCATCAGATCAATGGTAAAAGTGTGGCTCGCGAGTTTGAGTTGACAGCCGGATACGATTTGGGTCACATCTACAGATTTACCATCGGCTAATTCTATAACATAAGGGGTCTCTAATGGTTTAAGCGTGAGATTTAGGTTCTTCCTAAAAGACTCAGATATAAAACTCCTATCCGCACCCGTATCAAAAGCACAGAAGCAAAATGTTCATTAAGGGGAAACTTACCGGTGACCACGTTCGTGTCGTTTCTGGCCTCTCCGCGGCCCAATGTAAATGCGCGACCTTTGGCACCTCCTGTGCCACCGTTCCCATTATTGTTGTTGTTGTTATTGTTGTTGTGGTTATTGTGGTTGTGGTTGTTTCCACCATTGTTGTTGTTGTTACGCAACTGTGGGCAGTCTCTTCTGAAATGAGCAGTGCTACCACACTGATAGCATCCCCGGTTTATACCTTGCTGCTGACCCTGAGGCTGGTTTTGATTTTGTCGGGACATGATTTCCCCGCGACAATCCTTTGCCGCATGTCCCACCTTGCCACATCGTTGGCAACGGTTCCTGGCACAAGGGCCGTTATGGTGGAGATTACAGCGGTTGCACTGCGGCTTTCTACCTGCATAGCCGCTTGCATTCGGGTTGTTGTTGTTGTTGTTGGCGGGTTGATTTTGGTGACCCCGGTGGCTGTTGTAATGATTGAACCGTTTCTGGTTCCCTTGCTGCGGATGAGATGACGAAGACTGTCGAACAGTGAAGTCTTCAAATTTTCTTTTGTTATCCGGGGCAACTTCAGTTGTACTCCGTGCTGGCAGCTTCTTCTGTTCCACCGCCTTATCGGTGAGTTTGTGAGCCAATCGGATTGCTTGATGTTCAGTTACAGGGTTACTAGACATTACCATACCCTGAATTTCCGGAACCAGACCCCGAGATAGAACTCGAGTCTTTTCTCCACCGTGTTGGCCAAATCGGGACACAGAAATACTAAGTCATGATGTTTTGCAGTGTAAGCTTCAATTTCCGATCCCACCATCTTGTGGTTCCATAGAGCTTGTTCCAATTGTTGCACTCTGTCTCGTGGACAGTACTCCTCTTTAATTAGGGCCTTGAACTCAGCCCATGCCATTGCATTCGCAGCTATAAGTCCACGTGTTTGGACTTGGGCATTCCACCATGTCAGGGCCCCATCTTCCAGTGTTGAGGCTGCGTATTTGACCTTGTTGGCCTCTAGGCAGTTGCACATTTCAAAAACGGATTCAGATTTTTCGATCCAGCGGACCAGTCCAATGGGTCCTTCCGCCCCCGAGTATTTGCTTGGTTTCGCGTCAAGGAACATCTTGTAGGGGTTAAAACCCCCTCCTGCTGCTGGTGGGTTTTGAACATCTGCCAGAGCAGCATTCACATGTTCTTGGATCATTGCAGCTAATTCTTAAGGCGTCATGTTGAGATTTCCGCGACGTCCAGTTACCATTTTAGATCTAAGTAGAAAATAAATAGACTGAAGGAAAATAAACAAAATAAACGAGACGTGTCAGTCGTCTACGTCTCCATCCCCCAAGTCACTGTTGTTGCCGTCATCCTGCGCGGCGTTTCCAGCTTCTACAGCTGGGTCCTCCTCCGGATCCTCCTCTACCGGCACTGGAGGGGCCGGTGCTGGTGCAAGTGCTTGATTTTGCAGTTCCTGAATGTTCCAACTATTTTCCAGGACTCTGTCCTCAAGCCAGTCGGCTCTTATCTGCTCAGCACGCAGATCTCTGGCTATGGTGTTACGAGCTATCTTACTCATATGATGCTCTTCCTCGAGCGAGTCGGTTTTACCAGTCAATTGGCGGATCATCCATCCTTGTGCTAGGATGGTTTCCTGCATTCTTTCTATCTGTGCTTGTTGTTTATGTAATATGATTCTAAGTAGGTCAATTCCTACTTCTACAGGGTTAACCGGCTCAATCGGCACAGCAATGGTTGGGCGTAACGACGACTCCTCCCCCAGAGCGAGCCTTTTCCTTGCCGCTGAGCGTGTCTCCACGCCATAAGATGGTATGGGTTCCACCGTTGGTGCCTTTCCTGGTGCCCTTGGTGGCGTAAGTCTGTCGGATGATGATGACGATGAGGATGATGACATTGCCTGTTAGGTCGTGTAGTTAGTTATGAGTTGTTTTCATTACTTATTATGAAGGCAAAATCTACCAACACAGTTGTGGTATATTACATAACAAGATATAATGATTCGGTGCCAAACTAAGTCTAGTGTCGTGATATCAGCTATAGTTTAGGTCTACTTCTAATGCAAACCTGGTTCTCTATAGCTAGTGGCTCTGATACCAATCTGTCACACCCTCAATTTCCACTTGCGGAGTTTTACCGCGAGGCGTGTGAACAAACCAGAATCTGAAACACTAGTACGTCGAATGACTCTATATGATTTGATAATACGTTTTCCAAAATCACTTGTTGTAGATTTTATGTTACCAATATTTAGCAGAAGCATCAGTTTTTAAAGTTTGAGCGGAAGCATAAATAAGCAGTGAAGCGGGCGCCAACACAAACGCCAAAACGAATGAAAAATCCCAAAACAATATTAATAAATAAGACTCGATAAAAGATGTCTTGTTCAATGCATGTGCGTGCACCTAGAGCTCCTAGCGTCCTGAGAAACATGTAAAGAAACAAGTGTCAACATTAAAGATGAGTGAGTTCACAGGTTTTCATAAATTCGTTTGTTCGGTTATAGTTTGTTTTCTCCCTTATCCCTAACCCGGGATAACGTATTAGTTCCATTATTCCAACCCGGAATAATAAGTTGTTGCTTCCAATATTCCAAACCCGGAATATTAAGTTGTTGTTTCCAATATTCCAAACCCGGAATATTAAGTTGTTGTTTCCAATATTCCAAACCCGGAATATTAAGTTGTTTCCATTATCCCCAACCCGGGATAATATCGTAGTTTCGTAATTAAGTTCAATGTTAATATATATAGGTAGCTAGCCTAAAGTCATGTCACGTAAGAGTTCGCGATCGAAGCTGACAGTTGTGCCTCCGTTTTGCCAGGCCTATCACATGACCATGGCGATGTTAGGCCAATTATTCATCCGTTGACCATACCCGGTCGGCTAGCGCGACTAGCTCGGATGGGGCTCGTCAGACCTAGTAGTACTACTTATAATTCCCCCGCTATTAAACCCAAATACTAACGATCCGAGGAGATTGTCGAGGAGTTAAGTGATAAAGCTGCTTAGTGACCATAACATTACATTAACATTAACTTAGTTACCGTATAGTTATGTGACGTTAAATTCATATAACGTAAAGAGATTGAGTTTGAGAGTGTATACATGTTTCTCCCCCTGTTGTTTAAAAACCGGATAAAGTTAGGGGCCGTGAACTCACCTTTATTTGCTCGGTTAGTGTAGCAAAGATGTTATAAAATATGGGACCGCTAGTTGCGTCCTAACAAACCAATTAATTCCACGTCAGTGTGTGAACACACCAATACAAATTCTACACGTAATTTACTCACAAGGTGATACACACAAACATCATATCTAACACTCCAACATGCATGCAAGTATCCTCATGTGATCATAGAAATCAAACTACTTATCATGAACATATTCCAAATCCATGCAACACTTTAGTGCATAAAATCACAAGTTATCAATTTTCTGCTTAACACTCATTATTTAGCTGTTTTCTAGGATTTTTATAAAATAGTTCCAACATTCTAAAAATTCCCATATTTTTACAGTAGGTGACATTTATACTATAGAAATTTATATAAATTTTCCAAGTCCTAAATTTTTTTTACCAATTAACCATAAATATTAATTTACTAGGCTGCAGTCAGATTTACCGCCTTCTGACTGCAGTCCACGGAAGAATTTATTTAAAAATCACTGATCGTCCAATTAACAAAATTCCAGTTGGAGTTGCCCGGAAATTTCCATACCTAGTTGCTGTACAAAAATCATGACTCAACTCTCTACTGATTTTAAAATCCAACTTGATAAACAACTAACAATATTTCAGGATTTTCACAGTTTTAGTTACTGAACTTATTTGGCCCTTTAAAAATATCAAACGACTTCAGAAAATTATGAATCTAGCGCCATTAGATTCCTTATTCAAATCTCTACGTTCTAGACATCAGAAAATCCGTTTTTCGACAACTAACGACCGAGTTACAGCCAGATGAAGTCGGCTGTAACTATTACTCAGCATCCTGTTTCAGCATTATTGTTACCATTAATTCTTGTAACCCATTCATGTGATTAATCTAGGCGATCAAGAACCGATTTTTAATCATAGGCTAATACTAATAACCTATCCATGCAAGCCCTAGTTCTTACTTCTAGTTTTTACAAACAAAACATACTTGCACTTATGATATCCGCAAACAATTATACACATGAACACAATCAAGACAGCCGGTTACATTCAACATATAAAATCCGAAGCAAACTAATCAATTAATCATTCAAGCATATATTTATCCGAACATGATCTCGTAATCAAGGATAACCCTAACCTTGAATAACTAGGTAGACAAGCCGGGACTTGGACAAGGGGTATCCTGCTGTTCCAGGAAGGTTGCGACCGAAAGGATGTTGATAAAGTGGGCTGTTTGATCGACTAGAGGTGAACAAAGACTGATCTCGCGATTTGAATGAAGGTGAAGATAGAGATTGTTGCTGCTGCTGCGACCGAGAGGAATAAACGAACAAGGAAGGCAGCTGATTGCGATCACAAGAGGCGAGAACAAGCTGCCGACGGCTGTTTTTCTTTAGGGTTTTGTGTTTTTTTTTTTTGTGAATGAGTGCATGTGAGTTGTATATATAGGTGCAACAAGATGATAAGGGTTACGGTTTTAGATAAGTATTCGTGGCCGAGGATACTTGGGTTGGTTTGGTTTGGGTTTGGGCTTGATCTCGCGGCCAAGGACTAGGGTGAGTTGGTTTGGTTTTGATCTTGGCCGAATGGTTTTAGGTTTGCTACGGGTTTGGGTTTGATCTTGGCCGAATTAGTTTTAGATTTTGATCTCGCGGCCAAGACATGTTTGAGTCCTAACTTGATTAATTCCTAGAGTTACAATGAATCAAGGTTGGTTCGTGTCGTGGTTCGGTTCAGTTCGTGTACATATCTACCACACTTCTTTATAACTAAAACAATCACACAACACACATCACGTATTCGTTTAACTCGTACACGTTTAATACTTAACATATACATTGACAAGTGTCGCGTTTAAGTTATCCGAAAAAACCCGGGATATCACACTATGGTTTATAATAAATTAAAATTTATTTAAAAATACTTAAAAATATATAATTTCAAGGGTTTAAAATATCAATAAAAATCATAAAACTAACTTAAAAATTTACACAAAGGTTTTTAACCAAAATATTAGTTTATTTATTTACCGAGTTATCACGTTATTATTTTAGGTTAGTACTCCTTCGTCGGTTAAATTCCCAACTCGTGCGCTCTCATCTTCAATCAAGAATACGCACCCACTGTGAGTGAATCTCTACGAATTCCCCGTTTTAATCATGTTTTGGGGTGTATCATGTGTCGTACAATTTCTTTTGTTTTATTTAACACTTGTGCTAATATCCTTTCGTGATCAAATATGTATAGTTGTTATGTGGTTTGTATGTGGATACATTTTATCATTTCATTAGGCCCATCAGTTCCTCGTGGGAGACGGGTTGAGCATCAGGTGCCTCATTAGATCGGCTCCGTTTGATTGAGCCTTGATCTCAAATACGTCATTCATCATGTCATGTGTTCATACAATGTGGTTTGTGATTGGTTATATATATACATCTGTTCACATATGATTCATGCACAATTTTTATTTAACAAACAATATAATTCAATTATTTAAATGTTTTATCAAGGTTCACTCGCCAACTTTTGTTGACCCAAATTTTCTGTTTTTACGCATGATACAGGTGAACAAGTGGAGGAAAGAAACACATAGGAATGGCCTTAGAAGAATAAACAAGTTATTTCGTTTGGAACAATCTTTTGGTTTATTGTTGTGTTTGTATGAATTTTGTGTTTAATATTTGAAGTTAAATTTCAATTTAATAAATATGAAACTTATTAGTAAATATCATGAGCTTTGGTGATAACCCAATTATGCCCCGACTTTTATTCCGCTGCGGGTCGGGGTGTGACAACATTATCACCGTAGCCTACGGCTATCAATCGTAGGTTACGGCCAGTATCTGCTATTGATTTTTCAGTCATTTATACTTCACCGTAAGCTACGATGAAGTTACCGTAACTTACGGTTGCCCCTGCAAATCTTAGCTTTTCTTTTAATTCGACCCGTTTCAGAATCGGTTTGATTAAGCCAGTCCCCGAAGTCTTTCAAACATACCTTTAACTTTATTTCACTCCTTATTAATCTTCCCATAACATGACCATATTCGAATTTAAATCAATGAAGGAATAACTAAATGCTTACCTTCCTGTTACGTCTTGAAGTGAACACACACCTCTTCGAGAGCTTTTGGTTTGAGTTCGAGCACTTCATTCCATGCTCGAATCCCTCAAACATGGGCTCTGATACCAACTTGAAACGCCCATTTCATCGAAGGTCAAATAGTTATATAATTTATACGAACCAAAAGCGACATTTAAATACTTAAGAGCAAAAACCCAAACTACCACATAAAAGTTCAAACTTTAAGTTTACACACAAAAGTTTAAGTGTTTTAAAAACAACATTTACATTCCAAAAGTATTTATTTGACCCATTAACTTCAGAATTTGAATTGGAAGCGCGTAAAGGGGGCGATGCAATGTGTTCGTTCCAAGCACGCCATTATCAAGATTTCGATTTCCCCTTGCTTTGCAAATCAGATGGATTTGTACCTTCTTCCTTCACGCCTTAGGGGTTAGTATGCTTAGATGGTCAAGGAATCAAGGGCATCATCGATTTTAATCTGATTTTCCTTCTCAATTGGCTGCATTCTTATTATTCAAGATGGGTGTTCTTCTCCTTCTTTGTCCCTCTGGTCGACACACACATATCACCACAATTCCTGCACTTTTCTTTTTAAGCTCTCACTTTCCTAAATGTCACATTCAGCCCTCATGTTTTTAGAACATGTCACTTAATTACCTAACTATTATCTAGATTAATTTTCACTTGATTAACTTTATTCATTCTAATTAATTAAACTTACTAACATATCTGAACCACCATCTACCTAATACGACATCATACGTATAGTGTTATAATCGAACATATAAAATTTGGGGTGTTACGCATCTTCATGAAATAATATCATCACCAATTCCTCTCTGTAATCAAACCAATGTTTTCAAGATTAAATTTCCACATGTCAGAGTTTCGAACTCATAACACTTAAGATAAGCAAAAATAATAAGTAATCGAACCAGAGCTTCATGTTTTGGTACGAAATCAAGTTAGATTGTGACCTTATTTGGTCTTCGGTTTGGCCATCGTTGAGCTCAAGCAAGACATTGCGAAACCTAAACGAAAAAAAGAGAAACAATGAAAAGAAGAATGAACTGAAATTGGGGAAAAAGTAAGAAGAGGAAAAAGCATAAACCCGCGCAGCCCAACACTAACTACATTGTTTTACTATTCACAACGATGATAGAAGCAAAAGGAATTCCTGCTGTTGTTCCTATGCGACGAACTCGACGGCGATGAAAAGCTAATTAGGATTTTCAATTTCATGGTATCATATTTGTAAAGAAAACCTGTAAGCACCTATTTTGTCGAATAATCGGCTTTCCGGTGATGGATAAAGAGATATGAGAAATGAAATCACCACCAATAAGTTGTCCTCTCCGTGAAGATAGATGAAATCTTTGAATAATAACAATAGTAATAATTCGTTTGGTTCTGATTTGCGTTGTAGAGAAAGAGATATGAGAGATGGAGGAGAGTGTTAGTGTAGAAAGAGAGAATGACCAAGGACAAATGTATCGAAACAGGTGGTAAGCAGTAAGAGAGAGGGAGACAGATGTAAAGCCTAGAGACATGTAGAGAAGAGGACCAAAGATGTTAAAGTAAAAAGTTTAAGGGTCAAAGTTGGGCTCATGAATTCAGCCCGACCTTGTATTTTAAGATATAGATAATTTATTGGAAATAAAATATACTAATTCTTTTGTATTCAAAAACAAATTTTTACTTCGCATCATTTAAAATGAGTAATGTTATATTTTTTTCTTTAATTTTGTATGTATAGTTCATATTATGGTTATATATATTCATATCAAAATTTATATTTTTTGTGTGCGATGCAAGAAATAGTATAAAATAATTCAAAATTTATAATCGTTATGTCCTTCAAACACAACCAACATCAACAATAACATATTTATTTTAAAAACTCAGTCAAGTTTATATAAATTGAAAACACATTTTTTTCAAAGAACTCGATAAATTCCATGATTATCTTAAAATCTTTAATTTTCTATCCTTAAACCCATGTAACACATGAGTCTATAACCTAGTTATAAATATATTAGAGTTTTAATTGTCTGTAAAGATAAATATTTTATTTTGTTGGTAATTTTAATTGTTTATATATTTTGATTATAAGGACAAGGATAATTGATAATCATATATTAAATATTAATTTTTTATTATTTATAAAGATAAAGATTTAATTTAACAGGTGCTTTTAAATATTTATATAAAAATTTATCAATTTTGTTTACATTGTTTTGCTTTAACCTCACTATACTTATCAAAACACCTCCTTGTATGTCCATATTAAAAAAACCATCCACATATGTCGACATACTTTATATTTATGTGTTTATATTATTTTATGAAATACTAAAATAAAATATATATATTTTAATCAACTGTTTCATCAAAAGGATTTATTCAAAATATTTTTTATGAAATAATAAAATAAATATATATTAAATCATAACATCCAACTTATCTCTTGTATGTTTACTATTTTTTACTAAAATATTTCTTTTATTTTTTTTCTACTGATTATCTAACATCGTGTAATACGTAAGTTTCTAACCTAATAATAAATAAAAAAATAGAATAAAATGTTATAACCCATATAATACACAACTGTCTAACCTAATAAAATAAAAAATAAAGTAAAATGTTACAACAAGTAAATAGTATCTCAAAGTTCATTTTGTTAGAAAACACATCTTGATGACTAAATGTTTTAACATATTACATTATACGTGTAATACCTGTTTTTATTCCAATCGTGCAATTCACAAGTTTTTAAAAGATGTAACTATATTATTACTTAGTATATAGAATTATATTTATTTAACCCATTTAATACACGGGACTGTACACTAATTTTAATTATATTTTGATCTATATGTGTTATTTTAAACCTTTTTTAATATAAAGAATATACTTGACGTGAGTGTTTGGTATTTATAACCGATAAAGAACAAAATATCGGTGATATATAAAATTCAGTTCCCATGGATGCACTCCACATCTTTCATGAATTTGCCGATACTTCAAACACTCAAACAATCGCTTGCTTTCCGTGATTATCTTCTTCGTCATCGGTAAACCCTATTACTCTCTTTCATTTCACCATTCAAATTAACGTCATCTCTTCTTTTGTTTTTCCTTTGGTTATCAACGAATTTCATGATCAATATATGATCGCGATCAGTTTCTAGTTAAATTATTTTTTTTAAACTCAATTTTCAATTCCCAAACCCTAATCTGCGATCAAGAGGTAAATTAGGTTAGTACTTTTGTGATGTAATCATCTATTGTTCAGAAATTTATGCTTATAGTAGAAATTACTCTGTCATTAGTTTAGTTAAACAGTTAGGGCACAAATTGCTATAATGAATAATAATAATAATATGTATTTATAATTGATTGCTTTCACTAGTGTAATTGTTCATGATTTGTGGATCTGTTTACCTTATTTGACCTATATATGTGTGTGGAGCTAATTATAGACTTCACTAGGTGTTAAGACCTCATTGTATTAGGATCAAACACACACAAATACGAAAACGAAACGCAAAAGCAATAAACGAACACAGAGATTTACGTGGTTCGGTCTGAACTAAACTACGTCCACCGCTGGCAATTAGGTTATTCTTTATTGAGGTGATAGTCAAATTGTAAGTACAACGATTGTATTTATAGAGGCTAGTTAGGGTTTAGCAAACTTGCTCCCCAAGTTAAGCTCATTTAGGGTCCACACGGCCTACGAACCCAACACCATTTACTAGTTATGGATGAGAATCTGGGATTATTGTGGAATTTTCACCATACAATTATTACATTGGAAAATATTAGGATTTATGTATCTTTTAAATAGCTAATTTAATTAGAAAATTTGACTTACTGTTACTCAAGAAGAATATTTTAATGTGGTTAACTTTCTTATAATCTAATTGATATGTGTTGATTTCGTGTGATTAGTTTGGCTTCCATCAAGGGTTAATGGCTGGAAAAGTCGTTGAAAATCGAGCATCAACGTCCTTCGACTTTGAGATTGTCGACAAGGATTATGATCATACCATTGATGAATCCGCTAATAATATCAATCCATGGATAAATCCAGCATCTATTAAACTTAGACATCGACTTGGAAGGGGCCCGTTTGGTGATGTCTGGTTAGCAACTCGTCATCAAGTTTCCGAAGATCATAAAGAGTATCATGAAGTGGCTGTTAAGATGTTACATCATATCAAGGAAGATAACATCGAGGCTGTCTTAGATAAACTTAATGTCTTGTTTTCGAAATCTAAAGGATTACAAGGTGCTTGTTGGTTGCATGGTGTTTCAGTTATAAATGGAAAGGTAAATAAGCAGATTCTTCCCTTTTTACAATAATAGTTCCTCTGTATCAAGATAAATACAATGGATGACTATAACAATAATAAAGATGCCAATGTTTTGTAATGATTACGAATGGGTAGATAAGTAAACTTTGTTGATTTATATAAGTATGTAGTTATCTTTGATAAACGCTTTTATTATTTCAGATTTGCATTATTATGAAGTTTTATGAGGCGTCGATTGGTGACCAGATGGCTCGTCTTAAAGAAGGGAAGTTTTCTTTGGGTGATGTGTTAAGGTAATATTGTTATGTAATGAGATGAAAATTTTGCTAGTTTGTTTTAGAGTAAAGTACACGGATGGTCCTTGTGGTTTACCAAAATTTTGGATTTGGTCCCTAGATTTTCAAAAGTACACAGATGGTCCCTGTGGTTTGCACTTTGTAACGGGTTTAGTCCCCAACCAACACATCTAAAGGTTTCAGCAGAGTTAAATGCTTGGTTGGTCCCTGTGGTTTGCAAATATTGCAGACTTGGTCCTAGTGGTTTAATAATTACAAAGTTGGTCCCGGTAGTTGAAATTTTTGCACTCGGGTGGTCCTTCTCACTAACTCATGTTAGATTTTTCAGTTAAGTGTGTGTGAAATGACATATTTAGCTCTCAACAATTAAGAAAACTAAAAATATATAAATTATAATTATTAATAAATTCAAGGGTCCCATTTCCTACACCTACCCCTCCCCCACCCCAACCCTCACCCCCACCTTCTTCTTCTTCTTCTTCAATCCCCCTGCTTTCTTCCTACACCACCATAACCACCCATTTTAAGATGACGATAAAACCTCCGCAACCACTGTCTCACCTCCACCACTAGTAACCCATCACAACCGCCGTCAACCCACCACAATTACCTCGACCACCATCTCCCATCCAGCACCGAACATCCACCACCACCATCGTCAACCCATCACAACCACCTCCACCGTCGACTTTTCACCACCGAACACCCACAATCACCGTCGTCAACCCACCACAACCACCTCCATTGTCGACTTACAACCACCGAACACCCAGTCACCACCACAATCACCTCCACCGTCAACTTACGACCACCACCGAATCATATATTGTTGATATGGCAGCCCATGGTGGCCGGCGGTTATATAATTTTGAGACAACAGACTGATATCTTGACTTGTTTTAGCAACAATTCATCCTTCCATATTTAATTTGAAAACTTGAAGCGTACTTGTGAAGTTTATCATACTGATATCTTGACTTGTTTTAATTTGAAGAATGATATCTTGACTTGTTTTATCATACTGAAGAGCATTGTGAAGTTTATAGAGACAGATATGAGATGGCCGGTGGTTACCATAGAGAGAGAAAGAGATGAGAGAGAGAGAGAAATGGATGGGGAAGATAGAGGTAGGCCCCATCTTTATACATTTTTTATTTTTTAAACTGTTTAGGGGCATTTATGTCATTTTACATTTATTTAACTGAAAAATCTAACATGAGTTAGTGACAAGGACCACCTGAGTGCAAAAATTTCAACTACCGGGACCAACTTTGTAATTATTAAACCACTAGGACCAAGTCTGCAATATTTGCAAACCACAGGGACCAACCAAGCATTTAACTCAAAAAGGTCCAAATTAGAGTCTAAATGCGTTACAAAGTGCAAACCACAGGGACCATTCATGCACTTTTGGGAAAAAGTTGGGGGACTATAAGCGTTACAAAGTGCAAACCACACGGACCATCTGTGTCCTTTTAGAAAGCTAGGGAGCAAATCCATATTTTGGTAGACCACAGGGACCATCCGTGTACTTTACTCTTTGTTTTATTATCAATCAATCAATATAATATTGATAGGTATGGGATTGATCTGGCACACGAAATTATGGAAATGCATTCGAAAGAGATTCTAATTCTTAATCTTAAGCCTTTTAATATCCTCATAAACGATGACCACAAAGCGATTTTGGGCGATTTGGGAATCCCGTACGTTCTTCTAGGCGTTCCGTTACCGAGTTCAGATATGACTAGAAGACTCGGCACACCGAATTATATGGCCCCTGAACAATGGCAACCTGACGTAAGAGGCCCGCTGGCTATTGAAACCGATTCATGGGGTTTCGGTTGTACCATTGTGGAAATGTTGACTGGTCAACAGCCTTGGTGTGGTAAGTCTATTGACGAGATATATGATTCTGTTGTTCGAAGGCAAGAGAAACCACACATTCCCAATGGCCTTCCACCTGATGTCAGAAATGTAATTATGGGCTGTTTTGAGTATGACTTCAGGAGTCGCCCTTTGATGTCAGCTATTTTACGTGTGTTCGAAAGGTATATATCTCATTTTTCAAATACAGGCTTTCTTATTTTCATAAGAGAAATGCCGTCCCTGAGGTTTGGTCAATTTTGCGACTTTCGTCCAAAAGTTTTTTTTTCCGCATCTAGATATCAAAGGTTTGAAATCTTGCCGTTTTCATCCGGCTCGTTAACTCCATCCATTTTTCTCCGTTAAGTCAGGGGTATTTCTGTCTTTATTGTTAACTTAAAGGGCAATTCAATCTTTTTAACTTTATGTACAAGCATTTAAAATACCCTGACCGAATCCATTAGACCGAATTGCCCTTTAAGTTAACAAAAAAGACGGAAATACTGCTGACTTAACGGAGAAAAATGGAAGGAGTTAACGAGCCGGATGAAAATGGCAAGATTTCAAACCTTCTGGATCCAGATGCGGAAAAAACAAACCTTAGGACGAAATTTGCAAAACTGGCCAAACCTCAGGAAGGAAAATGGCATTTTACTCCTTTCATAATCTAAGTTGTTACATCCAAAAAAATGCAGCTCAAAAGACGCAGTTTACCATGATGGAAATGGGACAAATATTGGTAGTAGGGGTATTTTAGACAAATCAAGCTGGAAACAGAATGGTTTTTGTCGAAAGACCATCTTCAAGGGGGTGATATGGTTCGATCTAGAAAGCCACTAAACTCGTGCAAGCCAGAAAGCATGGTTGTCCCAGAAGGGACTATAGTCGGTTTAGACACCGACAGTGCTCAAAATGGTTACGTTTTGGTACGGGTACACAGCCTACACGATCCGGTTAGAGTCCACGGGTCGACATTGGAGCGGGTCACATTCGGGCTGGCAGCAGGGGACTGGGTCCGTTTAAAGAACGAAAATAAAAGGTGTTCTTCATTCCATTACGCGTGACGGAAATGTTTCCGTTGGTGTTATCGGGTTTGAAACTCTTTGGAAAGGTGTTTATTCTGACCTCCAGATGGCGGAAACTTATTGTCCGGGCCAGTTTGTGAGACTAAAATCCAACGTTTTTAGCCCCAGATTTCAGTGGGTCGGTAAACGAGGGTGTGAGTGGGCCATGGGACGGGTTTCTAACGTGTTACCGAACGGTTGTCTTGTTGTTAAATTCCCGAGTAAACTAACTTTTGGTGATGATAACAGTTGCTTTTTGGCGGATCCAGCTGAAGTTGAATTGGTCTCTTTTAGTACGAGTCCTAACATGATGAAAAAGTATCAACATCCTGAGGATTTTCACTGGGCTGTGAGACCGTTACTGGTTTCGTTAGGTTTGTTGACTGCGGTTAAGTTAGGGTTTTGTGTCCGAAGAAAATCGGAAAATCGAAAAGTAACTCTGAAACCATGGAAGCTCAGCGGGGCAGTGATATCGCGAATGCGAAATGGCTTCCGCCAAACATGGCTAATATTATTTTCAGAGAAGGGATTACTACTAATGTTACCACTACCACTACCACTTCTAGGTAATTTTTGATTTTTAAAGGTGAACGTAAAGTGCTGGTCGAATTGGTTAGGCTAAAATGAAATTTCGGATCTGGGTTTGTTTGGTTAGGGTTGATATTATTAGGCTTTTGCAGTCTTGAATCCTTATGTAAATAGTTGACTGTTTGGTTTTAGATGTATATAATGATGCTGAATATATGTTTATCATCTTCTTATGATTGCCTTTTGGTAACACTGAAAGCTTTTTATTTTGTCAGTGATCTTGTTTGATCTTAATTTTTTGTGAATGTTCTAGTTTGTAGATACATTAGCAGCAGATTATAGCTTTATTTGCTGTTTGATCCATGAATCTCGTAGTAGAACAATCTTGTCATGAAACAAATCATGTAAGATTAAAGAAGTCATGTTCCTTCGTTGTTAATTTGAGACTTGAAATTCAGTGATGGGTCTAGTTGGGCCTCATCAGCAATATAGATCGAGGACCTACTTGGGTCTATTTGACTACGTCCCTACCTCCCTAAATCTAGAGTGCACAAACCGGGTACTTTTAATAATCGATTCTGGTTATGGAATTGGTTTCGGTT